>CM035281.1:74893066-74936815 GCA_020226075.1 Hydropotes inermis
ATGTACTTGACCTCTGGGAGACAGTGTTCAGGTGGGCAGTTCGTCTAAGTGGGAGTCAGTCCACGGGAGGTCTGCTCAGCACAGACAAGCCCAGCCCACATTGTCTTCTATCCCCAAAACACTGAGAATGCTTCCCTCCCCACCACCCATCTGCCCCACCCCCAGGGAACTTGACTAATATCCTGTATATGCTGAGGAAGCATCAGTGTCAGAACAATGAACAGTGGTTTTAATAATTGTGAGAGACAGATGAGGTTCTGTGTTTTCAGTTCCTATATTTATGTGTCTAGATTCACTCTTTGATTATTTTAAATTTTAATTGTAACATCATTCTTTACAGTACTGTTAGTTTCTGCTGTGCAGCAAAGTGAATCAGTTATATATATACCCTCTTTTTCTAGATTCTATTTCCATGTCGGTTATTACAAAGAATTGAATAGAGTTCCCTGTGCTCTCCAGTAGATCTTTATCTATTTTATGTGTAGTAGAATGTATTTATCAATCCTAACTTATCCTTCATCCTTCTTTGGTAACCATAAGTTTGTTCTCTACATCTGAGACTCTATTTTTGTAAATAGGTTTATATGTACCATTCTGTTAGATTCCATATGGAAGTGACATCATATGATATTTGTCTTTCTATATCAGACTTCACTCTGTAAGACAATCTCTAGGTTCACCCATGTTAAACACATAGCATTATTTTGTTCTTTTTAAGAGTCTGTAATATTCCATTGTAAATATGAGCCACATATTCTTTATCTATCCCTCCATTAGGAACATTTAATTGCTTCCATTTTCTGACTATCGTAAATAGTGCAGCAACAGACATTGGGGATCATGTATCTTTTCAAATTATGGTTTTCTCTGGATATATGCCCAAGAATAAATTACTATATTTTATGTAAGTCTCATTTTTAGTCTTTTAAGAACCTTCATACTGTCAGACAAAACTGAGCGACTGAACTAAACTGATACTGTTTCCATAGTGGCTGTACCAATATACCTTGTCACCAACAAAATTCAAGGCTTCTCTTTTATTCACACCCTCTCCAGCATTTAATGTTTGTAAATTTTTTGATGATGGCCATTCTGACTGGTATGAGCTGATACATCATTGTACTTTTGATTTGTATTTCTCTAATCCTTAGTGATGTTCAGTGTCTTTTCATGTTCCTCTTGGCCACATATATGATTTGTTTGGAATAATGTGTATTTAGATCTTCCACCTATTTTTGATTGGGGATACTAATTTGTTTTCTTTTTTTAATATTTAGCTGCATGAGCTGTTGCATATTTTGAAGATTAATCCCCTGTTGGTCACTTCATTTTCATATATTTTCTTCCTTTCTGTGGGCTTTTTTCATTGTGGAGAACACTGTCCCTCAGGGGTCACTTTTGAAGTTTGAAAATTTTGCATTTTTTTAATTTTGTTTTTCTTTTCGTCACTCTGGGAAGTGGCTTAGAGAAGATCTTTCTGTGATTTATGTCAGGGAGTGTTCTGCCTATGTTTTTCTCTAATGTTTTTATAGTGCTTAGTCTTACGTTTAGATCCTTAATCCATTTGGAGTTTATTTATGTGTGGTGTTAGAGATTGTTCTGATTTTATTCTTTTACATGAAACTGTCCAGTTTTCCCAGCACCACTTACTGAAGAAACTATCTTTTCTCCATTATATATTCTTGTCACTTTTGTAATAGATAAGATACAAATAGGTGTGTAAGTTTCTCTCTGGATATGTCTCTTGATTCAATTTCCACTTAGCGTTTACAAATCTTGATTACACAGCTCCAGCCACATTATGAGAAATGCTGGGCTGGATGAAACACAAACTGGAATCAAGACTGCTGGGAGAAATATCAATAATCTCAGACATGCGGATGACACCACACGTAAGGCAGAAAGGGAAGAACTAAAGAGTCTCTTGATGAAAGTAAAAGAGGAGAGTGAAAAAGTGGCTTAAAGCTCAACATTCAGGAGACTAAGATCACAGCATCCGGTCCCATCACTTCATGGCAAATCGATGGGGACACAGTGACACACTATATTTTGGGGCCCAGAATCCCTGCAGATGGTGACTGAAGCCGTGAAATTAAAAGACTCTTGCTCCTTTGGAAAACTTTTGACCAACCCAGACAGCATGTTATAAAGAAAAGACATTACTTTACCAAAAAAGCTCCATCTAGTCAAAGCTGTGGTTTTCCCAGTAGTCATGTATGAATGTGAGAGTTGGACTATAAAGAAAGCTGAGCACCAGAGAATTGATGCTTTTGAACTCTGGTGTTGACGAATTTTGAGAGTCCCTTGGACTGCAAGGAGATCCAACGAGTCCATCCTAAAAGCAATCAGTTCTGAATATTTGGTAGAAGGACTGATGCTGAAGCTCAAACTCCAATACTTTGGCCACCTGATGTGAAGAGCTGCCTCATTTGAAAAGACCCTGATGCTGGGAAAGATTGAAGATGGGAGGATAAGGGATCAACAGAGGATGAGACGGTTGGATGGCATCACCAACTCAATGGACATGAGTTTGAGTAAACTCCGGGAGTTGGTGATAAACAGGAAGGTCTGGCCTGCTGCAGCCCACAGGGTCACAAAGAGTCGGACACAACTGAGTGACTGAGCTGAACTGAGCCTCATTCCTTGGCAAATGGATGTCAAGTTCTCCCAGACCGTTTTGGGGAATACTGTCTTTCCCCCGTTGCATGATCTTATCACTTTTGTCAAAAATCTTTTGACCTTATGTGTGAAGGTTTTGCTGGGCTCTGAATTCTTTTCCATTGATTTATAATTTTATCTTTATGACAGAACCAGACTGTTGTGACTACTGTAACTTTGTGATAATGTTGAAATCAAGGAATGTGTGTCCTCCCACATTGCTTTTCTTGCTCAAAATCGGTTGGCATTTTGGGTATTAATTAGGTATTAATTAGTGAATTTTAATTAGTTCAGTAGAGAATTTTAAGGTAGGTATTTTATTTTGGATGGGCTTTTTATTTCTGTGGGGTTTTGATAGGGATTGAATTACAATTGTATATTACAGAGGCTGATATGGAAATCTTAACAGTGGTAAATCTTCTAATCCATGAAAATGGAATTTCTGTCATACACTATATTTGCAACATTTGGCAGGTTTCACTGTGCAAATCTTCACCTCCTGAGTTAACTAATCAGTGCTGTGCTTAGTTGCTCAGTCATGTCCGACTCTTTGCGACCCCATGGACTGTAGCCCGCCAGGCTCCTCTGTCCATGGGGATTCTCCAGGCAAGAATACTGGAGTAGGTGGCCATGCATTCCTCCAGGGGATCTTCCCAGCCCAGGGATCAAACTCAGGTCTCCCGCATTGCAGGCGGATTCTTTACCATCTGAGCCCCCAGGGAAGCTCAGTAATTTATTCTTTCTGATATATTTGTAAATGCAGTCATTTCCTTAATTTCTTTGCAACTGATCCTATTACTGCACAGAAATGCAAGTGAATTTCAGTGTTAATTTTTGTGCCATGTTACTTTGCTGAATTCCTTTATTATTTAGAACATTTTTGTGGGATCCTTAGGATTTCTACTTATGAACTCATGTCACATGTGAACATAGATAATTCTACTTCCATTTTTTATATTTGAATGTTGGTGATTTATGCATTAATTCAACTTATTTTCTTATATGTCTTTGCTGACAGGCATGTCTAAAACTACAGTCCTATTGTTTAGAAGTGATAAAACTCAGTATTTTCATATGCTTCCTGGTTTCACCAATGATTTTCATGTTGGCTATGGGTTTACATGTATGGCATTATTATGTCATGATGATTTTCCTCAAGTTTAATTTGTCAGGTGATTTTAGCATGAAAAGGTGTTTAATTTATTCAACTCGTTTTTCCCTTAACTGAGATGAACATGTTTTTTCCCCTTTATTATGTTAATGTGTGTGCTATCCAGATGCATTTTAATAGGTTGAAGCATTCTTGCATTCCAAAAAGAAATCCCAATTGTTCATGGTGTATAATTCTTATTATTTGCTGTTGCTGCATCTTAGTTGTGTCCGAGTCTTTGCGACCCCATAGACGGCAGCCCACCAGGCAATGCTGTCCCTGGGATTCTCCAGGCAAGAACACTGGAGTGGGTTGTCATAGATAGCTATAAATGATTATTATATAGAGAGATATATATGCACTTCCAACATCTGCTCAGGCTTGCAGAATTCTGGTAGGGCAGCAGGAGATGGCCAGGACATAGCACTGAACCACAGAGATTTATGTTTCATATTAGTCATTGATGACTGATACTACTTATCCATGAGTGTTGTTTCACACAGTCAATGACTGACTGCCTTAGACCTGCATGCACCCATCTCCTGCCTCTGTTTCTCACCCTCTACACCTTCTTTCTGAGATTCACTCACTTCTTCCTTAAATACACCCTTCCTCATTCTCAGTGTGCTCCTAAGAGAGGCAAAGACTGTAGTCTTTTTCATCTGCAAATATTCTTAACTCGTTCTTTTTCCTGAATGATAGTTTGTGTGTTAGGACCTCATGGACTGTAGTTCAGCAGCCTCGTCGGTCCATGGAATTCTCCAGTAGGTTGCCATTTCTTTCTCCAGGGGATCTTCCCAACCCAGGGATTAAAGCTGTGTCTCCTGAATTGCAGGCAGGTAGTTTAGAATGAAAAATTCAGCCTGTTTCTGCACAAGGAACCACAGAGCCCCATATGTCCACCAGAGGGCACTGTCTGATTGAGGCCTGCATCCACCCATCTTCTGCCTCTGTGTTTTTCTGCTAATGACACACACACTGCCCCATTTAAAAGGGACCCTTTCCTAGTTAGTCTTCATCAAGAAATGGCAACGGACTCCAGTATTCCTGCCTGGAGAATTCCATTGACGGGAGAGCTTGGTGGGTTACAGCCCATGGAGTCACAAATAGTCAGACCTCTGAACAACACACATGCACAGAACATGTTTTGGAAAAAGTCAAATTCCAGGAGAATTAAAAATGCAAGGTGAGCCAGTGACTGGAAGTTTTCCCTTGTGACACATTACAAAGATTTAAAGTCTGTGTATAAACCCCATATCTCTGTCCATTTCTGTACCCTCCTTTCTTCATTCACCTATAAACACCTGCCTATGAAAAATATCTTTTTACAATCTATGTAATGTGTTAGATATATTTCTCAATCATGTTGCCCCTTCTTTCTGATGTGTATCTTTGGGTGTCTCTCTGTTTATGAGATCTAATCCCTTAAACCTGTTTGTCACTTCCACTGTATAATTGTAAGGGATTTCATTGTAGGTCATATCTGAATGATCTAGTGGTTTTCTCTACTTTCTTCAATTGAAGCCTGAATTTTGCAATAGGAGCTCATGATATGAGCCACATTCAGCTCCCAGTCTTGTTTTTGCTGACTATGTATGGCTTCTCTGTCTTAGGCTGAAAGAATATAATCAATCTGGTTTTCGTATTGACGATACGCTGATGTCCATGGATAGAGTCATGTCTTGTGTTGCTGTAAATTGGTGTTTTCTATGACCACCATGTTCTCTTGACAAAACTCTGTTAGTCTTGGCCCTGATTCACTTTGTACTACAAGGCCAAACATGCCTATTATTCTGGATATCTGTTGACTTCCTCCTTTTGCATTCCAATTCTTTATGATGAAAAGGAAATCTTTCCCTTGCCTTTATTTTTTCTTAGTGTTAGATATAGGAGGTCTTGTAGGTCTTCAAAGAACTGGTCAACTTCAGCATCTTTGGCAGTAGTGTTTGAGGCATAGACTAGGATTACTCTGATATTGAATGGTTTGCCTTGGAAACGAACAGAGATGATCCTGTCATTTATGAGACTGCACCCAAGTGCTGCATTTTGGACTTTTTTGTTGAATACAAGGCCTGCTCCATTTCTTCTAAAGGATTCTTGCCAACAGTAGTAAATATAAAGGTCATCTGAATTAAATTCACCCATTCCAGTCCTTTTTAGTTCACTGATTCCTAAGATGTTGATGTTCACTCTTGCCATCTTCTGCTTGACCACATCCGACTTACCCTGATTCATGAGCGTAATATTTCAGGTTCCTATGCAATACTGTTCTTTACTGCATGGGACTTTACTTTCACCACTAGACACATTCACAATTGAGCATCATTTCTGCTTTGGCCCAGCCACTTCTTTCCCTCTGGAGCTGTTAGTAGTTGCCCTCCAGTCTTCTCCAATTTAGCATACTGAATGCCTTCTGACCTGGGGGGCTCATCTTGCAGTGTCATATCTTTTTACCTTTTCTTACTGTTTATGGTGTTCTCCAGACAAGAATACTGAAGTTGGTTGCCATTTCATTCCCTAGTGGACCATTTTTTTGTCAGCACTCTTCATTATGACCCAACCATCTTGGGTGACTCTGTATATCATGTCTGATGGATTCACTGAGTTGTGAAAACTCACTCATCACTACAAAGCTTTGATCCATCCCAGTACCCAACTGGTTTGATTACTATAGCTTTGCAGTAAATTTTGAAATCAGTAAATGTATTTTCCCATATTACATTTTCTTCTTTTGATTGTTTGGCTATTTTGGGGTATATTAGTTGTAAAGTGTTTTAGGATAGGCATTTGGGTATAGGGTGGAGTTTTGATCAGGATTGTATTGGAATTGTAAATTGTGATGTTTAGTATTGAGATCTTAGCAGTAAGTCTTCCTGTGCATGAAAACAGGATTTGTGTCATTTAATATTTTCACAAAGTTTGACATTTCACTGTGCAATCTTCCCTTTTTTTGTTCAGTTAATCACTAAATAGTTTATTCTTCCTGAAACAATTGTAAAGAAACTGTTTTCTTCATTTCCTTTTCACTTTGATCATTAATGTATAGAAGTGCCACTGATTTTCATCATTGACATTGTTGAATGTCCTTGTTACTTTGCTTCATTAATTTTTTATTTATAACATTTTTTCTTGTGGCATACTTAGGATTTCTACATTTGACATCATGTCATGGGTGGGCATAGATTATTCTACCTCTTTTCAGTTTGAAATGTCACTGATTTATCTGTCTGTCTGTATGTATGTCTATCTTTCCTGACTGTTATGGCTAAGACTCTCAGTGCTGTGTTGCATAGAAGTGGCAACTAGCATTCTCATGTGTTTCCTAATCTCAAAGAAAATATTTTCAGTCTTCATCACTGGCTGTGATGTTGGCTGTCAGTTTTACTTGTCTGTGTGTAGTCACTTGTGTCCAACTCTTCACGACCTTTTGCACTGTAGCCACCAGGCTCCTCTGTCCATGGGACTCTCTAGTCAAGAATAGTGGAGTAGGTTGATATTTCGTCCTCTCGGGGATCTTCCTGATCCAGGGATTGGACCTCTGTCTCTTGCATCTCCTGCTTTGCAGGCAGATCCTTTACTGCTGGGCCATCAGGGACTTTAACTTTATGGTGATAGCTTCCTTGAAGTGTTATTTGTCAAGTTTTTTTTCTTTTTAAATCATGAAAAGATTTTGAAGTCTTTAAACTGCCCTCTCTGCATTAATTGAGATCATGGATTTTCCCTATGTATGTGAATGTGGTGCATTGCTTGCTTGCTTGCTTGTTAAGATGCTTCAGTCGTGTCCAACTCTGTGATACCCCCATGCACAGCAGCCCACCAGGCTCCTCTGTTGACAGGATTTTCTAGGAATGAACTCTGGAGTGGGTTGCCATTTCCTTCTCCAACGTGGTGTATAATACCAATGCATTTTACAATGATGATGCATTCTTGCATTACAGGAAAAATTGCACTTATGTATATTATAAAATTCTTATTATATGAATTAATATAAATGATTACTTGTGTATGTATATATACACACATGCTCACAACTTCAGCTCTGCCTTCCTAAACCCTGGTAGAGTGGCAGGTGGCCAAGACACAGTACTGTACCACAGAATTTAATGCTTCTAATTTCTCATGATCACTAACACTACTGATCTATGGGTGTTGTTTCACACAGTCAGTGACTATCTGACTTAGACCTGCATCTACCCACCTCCTGCCCCCATATCTCACTGCACTCCTTCCTTCTGGGACTCACTCTAATTACATCCTTCCTCACTCTCAGTGAGAGCCTGAGAGAGGCAAATGCTCGTAGTCTGAAAATGTTTTCATCTGAAATTTTTATTATTTTGCTTTTATTCTTGAGTGGTAGTTTAGAGTGAAAAATCTACAGACCATTTCTGTGATGTTTACTTTGGCATCTGAAGCTGCTTTTCCTTTGTGTTCCCTGCTACATTGTGACTTGTGACTTGTCTCCTGTTGGGTCTCACTTGGTCTGCCTTATCTGCTCTGTGATAAAGTCTCCAGTTCTCTTTAATATTCCACAGTCCATGACTATCGGGTGAGCTTTGAGCAACCTCCATACTGTTCTCCATTATCGGTGTGTTTCATAGTGTCTTATTCATTGATGGTGCCAATAGTGTCTTTTAGGACTTTAACATATTTATAGGAATTTCTTTTATATGGTAGTCAAATTATTCTATTTCATGAAGCACTTGAGGTCTAATCCTCCCATGGTAGTCTCTGCTGACCGTCATTCACGGTGCCATAAATGCATGTTTTGCTGACACTGGATCCTTGCTGGTTTGTAGGGTTTGATAAGTATATACATATGTTTTGTTGTTGTTCTTGCTCATATGATGGAGCTAAAAATTTCTACGTGTTGCCACTTATGTTAAGTGGTATTTTGGTTTTCAGTCAGGAAAAGATTTTTAATTTTCTCAAATGCATTCTAGGGCCTATGGAGAAGAACACTTAGAATTCTTCTTAAGTATCATTTCCTTCATATTCCTCCCAACACAAAGATGTCACTTATCACTCCACTTAAAATAAAACATCCCCCACTCCCTGCCTTCACCCTCTTCCTTTGCTTAGTTATATCCATACCAATTATAGTCAGGCACTGGCTTCCTGAATCAGAGGCTGTTTTATTCCATCTGAACTACTGTGACAAATACCATAGACCAAGTAGCATGTGAAAAGTAGAAATTTACTTCTTAACAGTTATAGGTGCTGAGAAGTCCAAGGTCAAATTGAATGCAGATTCCATGACTAGAGAGGGACCACTTTCTGGTTCATAGGAGGATTGTTTTCAGTGCACTCCCACCTGTCAGAAGAGAGGAGGGTCTCTCCCAGGCCTGTTTTGCAAGAGCACTCTTCTGCCTTGAGGACTCTGCCTCTCACTTAATCACATCCACCTCCCCACCTCCTCATACCATCACCTTAGAGGTTCAGATTTCAGCATATGAATGATTCTTAGGGTCCTGTGCATGCTCAATACAGGAACAGAGGAATCCACACCTGCCCCTTTCCGGGGAGGGCTCCGGGCATGCGCAGTGCAGGGGCTAAATGAGGACCCGCTGCTATTTGAGGTCCTTTTTATATGTCACTGATTTTTGTCTGTCTCATTTATGTTGAAAATATATTTTCACATCTGTCACTTACTATAACCTCATTGGTATCCTTTTTCCTTTAGGGAAACTGTGCTTTGCTTTGTTTTTCCAATAAAAATTTGAGTTTTTTTAGTTTATTTAGCAAGATTGAAGTTACACAGAGCAATCATTCAACCTAGGAATAGAAGTGAAAATTTTACACATTGGAAATGAAGGATGCATTAAACATGGAAGACCTAAAATTACCAATTGGAAAGAACATACTCTGCTTCATTGGTAAAATTAAATGTTGGGTTTTGGAAAAGGAAAGTATTATTTTTCTATATGGAAATAAATGAACCCAGTGTAGACAATAGAAAATTAGTGTATTATGAATAAAACTAGAAAGCCTGTATAAAACAGAATTATGTAAAGATACTGAACAATTTCATACCGATAAATTTGACATGATAGGCTACATGAATAATTTTCTGAAAAACAAAAATTACCAAATTTCAATCTAGAGTGGACAGAAACTTCAAACCAACCACTTTCCTAAAATTATTTTAACAGTTGCTCACACATTTATTTAGGGATGGCCTGAGGAACTGATTCCTTTGAACTGTTGTAAAACTGCAATTTATTTTGCAAAGGTACTTTTACCATTGCCTTAGCATCAATAAAAAAATCACCCTTTTTATAACTGTGCCTTGTTTAAATTTAAAACATACATGTGAAAACTTCTGACAACACAGAACTTATTTATTTTATACATAGAAGTTTGTATCTCTTAATCCTTTAACCCATATTGTCTCTCTGCTCCTAATCACTAGCAACTGCGTGTTTGTTCTTTATATCTGTCCGTATGTTTCTGTTTGATTACTTAGTGTTTCCATTTTTATTTTTATTTATTTATTTATTTAGTCCCTCCCACATAGCTTGCAGGATTCTAGTTCCCCAAGCAGGGAGCAAACACAGCCCCCCTGCAGTGCGTGTGTGGAGTGCTAACAACTAGATCACCAGGGATTTTACTGTTTTATTTTCTAGAGTCCAGAATTAAATGATAACATACAATAAGTATTTGTATTTTTCTGATTTATTTCACTAAGCATAATATTCTCCAGATCCATCCATGTTTTACAAATGGCAAATTTTCACTCTTTTCTGTAGGTGAGTGGTATTCCATTGTGTGTGTGTGTAATTTATTTTAATCAACTTACATGCTGCTAGTCATTTAGATTGCTTCCATAACTTGGCTATTGTAAATAATGTGGTACAAATATTGGAATCCATGTATATTTTTGAATTAGTGTTTTTATTTTCTTCAGATATGTATACCTAAGAGTGAAACTGCTGGATCATGAGGTAATTTTAGTTTTTGTTTTCTGAAGACCCTCCATACTGTTTTGCATACTGGCTGTACCATTCTACCTTCCCACCAGCAGCGTCTAAAGTTCCCTTTTTCTCCACATACTGCCCAGCATGTTATTTCTGATCCTTTTGATGAGAGCATGTGGTCAGAGATACTGCATTGCAGTTTGGATTTGCATTTTTCTAGTGATTTAGAATGTTGACCATCTTTTCATGTGCCTGTTGATAATTTGTATATCCTCTTTGAAACAATGTCTATATAGATTTCTGCCCTTTGAAAAATAAGATTTATTTTGTTTGCTATTAAAATGTATGAGTTCTTTTTTAATTTAATTTTTATTTTATACTGGAGAATACTTGATTTAGAATATGGTATTAGTTTCTGGTATACAACAAAATGATTGAGTTATATATATACATAGATCTATTCTTTTTCAGTTTCTTTTCCCTTATAAATATTACAAAATATTGTGGAGAGTTCACTGTGCTATACAGTAGGTCCTTGTTGATTATTTTACATATAGTAGAATCTGTGTATTAATCTCAACCTCCTAATTTATCCTTCCCTTCACTTGTCCCATTTGGTAATCGCAAGTTTGCTTTAAAATTTGTGTATCAGTTTCTATTTTGTGAATAAGTTCATATGTATCACTTTTTTTAGAGTCTACATATTAGCAGTATCATAAGATAGTTGTCTTTCTCTGTCGACTGACTTCACTTCTATGATCATCTGCAGGTCCATCCAAGTTGCTGCAAATGGTATCATTTCACTCTTTTTATGACTCAGTAGTATTCCATTGTGTATATGCACCACATCTTCTTTAGCCACTTGTTAGTGGACATTTAGGTTGCTTCCACATCTTAGCATTGTAACTAGTAGTGCATTATCCTTTCAATTGACAGCTTTTTCCTAGTATATGTCCAGGAGTGGGATTTCTGGATCATGAGGTGGTCTTATTTTTGAAGAGCCTTCATCATGTTTCCCATACTGGGTACACCAATTTACATTCCCACCAACAGTGTTCAAATATTTCTTTTTCTCCACATCCTTGCCAACATTTATTTGTGTTCTTCTTGATGATTGCTATTTTGGTAGATGTGAGAGGGTAACTTCTGTTGGTGTGGATTTGCATTTCTTTGAAGATTACAGATGTAAAGCATCATTCTCTGTGCCTGTTAGCCATCTGCATTTCTTCTTTGGAAAAAAATGTCTATTGAGACCTTTGCCCTTTTTTAAATGAAGTTGGTTTTTTCTTTGCTATTCGGTTGTATGAATTCTTTATATATTTTAGATATTAGCCCCTTACAAAACATATGAATTGCAAATATTTTCTCCTATTTCATTTCATTTCTCTGTTTCATTTTGTTTACCTCTGCTATGCTTCCCGTTGTTACTATTTGCTTGTCTTTTGTGTTTAGAATCAGATCCAAAAAATTATTTCTGAGACAGCTGTTAAAGAGGTTTCTACCTGTTTTTCTAGTTCTGTGGTTTCAGGTCTTCTACTCAAGGCTTAATGCATTTTGAGTTCAGTTCTCTGCATATTGTAAGATAGTGGTCCAGTTTGGTTATTTTCCATGTAAGTGTGCAGTTTCCCCATCATCTTTTATTGCAGAGACAGTCCTTACCTACGTTTTATATTTTTGACATGTTTGTTGTTGGAGAAGGGAATGGAAAATCACTTCAATATTCTTGCCTTGAGAATCCCAGGAGCAGTATGAAAGCAAAAGATACTGAAAGATGAACTCCCAAGCTCAATAGGTGCTCAATATGTTACAGGAGAAATAACTCCAGAAATAATGAATTGATGGCGCCAATGCAGAAACAACGCCCAGTTCTGGATGTGACTGGTGATGGGAGTAAAGTCTGATGTGATAAAGAACAGTATTGCATAGGAACCTAAAGGTTAGGTCCATGAATCAAGGTAAATTGAAAGTGGTCAAACAGGAGATGGCAAGAGTGGACATTGACATTTTAGCGACTGGTGAACTAAAATGGGCTAGAATGGGTGAATTTAATTCAAATGACCATTATATCTACTACTGTGGGCAAGAATCCCTTAGAAGAAATGGAGTAGCCATCATAGTCAGCAAAAGCATCTGAAATGGTGTGCTTGGGTGCAATCTCAAAAATAACAGAGTGATTTAAGGACAGGACCATAAAGGACACTACAGATGATGGGATGCTCAAGTCTGTGTGGCAGACGACAGGCTGTGAGCAGCAGTTTGTCCCTGGGCCTCTATGTGTACAGCCTGAGATGCTGAGCCTTCTGGGCTGTGAGCCCCGTGAAGGCAGCTGTGTCACCAAATCCTATACTGTGGTTATGGTTGTGGACAGTGGGGCCAGACGATGTTGAGTCTGTCAACCCAGCTCCAGCCCCTGCTACCTTTAATGTCTTGTGTCACAGTGTCTTGATCTCCTTGGCCAAAGCTGAGACCCCTTTCATTAGGTTTGCTTTGGAAATTTGAAACCCTGAGATCTTCGTAAGCTCTTACCTATTCTTCCTTACCCGTGCAGTTTTATTCTGGCCTACCACAGTGAACACTCAGATACATTCACACATGCATATTCACCCTGACAATTAATAAAGACTGTGGGTTGGGATTAGAAGAGGGAAAGACTGGAGGATGGTAATAAGTTGAACCGACAGAGGCTCGAGGCACTGCCTGCCTGAGACACGGACTCTAATATTTTCCAGGTCTTCTCCCACCTATGTCTTACGACATCCTAAGAAGTCCATGCAGGCATCATCCCGGGTGGGCATGTGGGGACACCGACAGGCTTTGAGAGACAAGGACTCATCCAGGATGGAGAACAGGTATGAAACAGGAGGTGAGTCTGGGCCCAGGTCTGTCAACTCAGAGCTGCACACACAGCCTGCCCGGGAGCTGTGTGGAGGGCTGTGTGGTGCAACTGAGTGAGGCCCGGGGCTGTGTGGATGAGGGATGAGTGATCAGAATCCTGAGGTCTATGTGCAGGGCTGTCAACTGTCAATCCAAGGAAGGGGCCCCCGGTTGGTGAAGTCACTTCCTCGATGGCTGACCCTAATGGAACTCGGAACCCTGTAACCAGGCACCCACCTTCTAGCAACAGTGCCACAGACAGTAGCGGCTCACTTGTCTGGAGAGTCTTCATCCAGAAGGATGGTCTCCAGCTGTGCCTCGACTGACCAGCGCTTCTGCTTCAGGAAACCGTGGAGGGAGATGTTTTTCAGATGTTTCAGGCGGTTCATTGCTCAACGTGGATGCCTCTGGCCCTTTACCAGGAGGGCACCTAAGGTAACCCCAGGCAATCTAGAGCTGGCCACACCAGGACTGGCCTTCACTGGGAGCCCTTCCTGGTCAGTGCCAGGCACCCTCATCTCCATGTGCAGGGAAGGGGGACTTGAGGGGAGGTTCTCCCTCTGGGCAGGAGCGGGTTGGTGGGCACATGGTTACCTGGGGGTCCTGTCATGGTCATACCTGTGGATGGGCTGTCAGCAGAGAAATAGGATCCCTGAGGTGCTTTCATTGAAGAGTGAGGGACTCTATTTTCTGAATGACTGCCTGAGGACGTGCGATTGTGGCATGGGGAGGGCTGGCAGAATCCTGGATCCCGCATAACATCGGGTTCCTACTGAAGGCAGAGATCTGGCAGCTTCTCCTCGAAAAGAGGAAAGAGTCGAGGAGATCTGTGGACAAGGCTGGGATGTTGTGAGAAGCATTTGGGAGGCCAGAGCTCAGAGTCAGCCCCCATGATAGTCCACATGCATTTCTCTCCATTAAAGCCCTGCCTCCACCCCCGAACCTGGGACTGAGAGCACATTTTGTGGTGTACTCACTTATGGTGGAACCTCAGCTGGGAAACACAGCTGATGCTCAAAGGATCCAGTGACAACTGAGCCCTCACTGGTAAAGGATGAGTGTCAGTGGCAGGATTAGAGCCAGGCAGATCCCTTGCTGATGAGACAGCCTTTAGGTGTAGTAGGTAAGTCTGAGGTGTTAGGAAGCCCACAAGAATCCTAAGCAGATGACAGGGTCTGTCTGTGCCGTCCTGGGCCAAATACTCCTTAGAACGTTTCATGTTCCTGAGTAGACGCCCGGCCTGCCTTGGCAGTGCTGACACCAGGGTGCGGGGCAGGGGGAGTGTCAGTGCACTATGTCAGGCTGCCCTCAGGAAGCAGACAGATGGTCATGCCATGGATCAAGGGCTGTCACTTGAGCAGGCTCATTTGTGGCTCCTCCCCTGTGTCTTTTTTTCTTATCTGTCTTTCATATTTTTTGGAACCCTGATTTAAGATGTGTATATCTTTCCTTGTCTCAAAGTGTTTTGTTTCTCTTCATTTCTGAGTTATTTGTAAGGCCTCAGACAAATCAGAAATTACCCCCATTTCTCAGTGTGATTCCTTGCATGCTTCTTGGCTTTTGAATTTTTTGTCTTTTTATATATTTAGGATATGAACCCTTATTGGACATAACAATTGCCAATTTGTTCTCCATTTCATACTTTATTTCTCATTTTATTGATAGTTCCCCATGATGAGGTTTTCGAGTTTGATGTGCTCACACTTGTTCACTTTTCCTTTCATTTCTTTTGCTTTTGGAATTACATGCAACCTTCATTGCCAAGACTGATGTACAGGAACACAGTAATGCTTCCTTTCTAGGAGATAAATGATTTCAGTAGTTCTGTTCAAGCTTTTAATCCAGTAGAAATTGGATAGCCTTAGATCCCAGAATCCTCTAACCACCCTTCACTATTTGCAGGCAGTGTTCCTCTGGCCTCTAGAGAGTGAGCACAGATACCTACAGACATACACACACCCAAGCACAGTGAATATGAAAAGGACTGTGGGTTGGCATCAGAAGAGGGACAGATAGGAGAACACTAATAAGACAAACCTACAGCAGCTGGAGGCACTGCCTACCTGAGACACGGACTCCCATATTTTCCAGGTCTTGTCCCACCTATGTCTGAGGGCATCCCTAGAAGTCCATGTGGCCATCAGCCCCGGTGTGCTTCTGGGGACACTGACAGGATTTGAGAGAAAGGGACTCTTTCAGGATGGAGAACCGGTGGGAAACGGGAGGTGAGTCTGGGCCCAGGTCTGTCAACTCAGAGCTGCCCACACAGCCTGCCCGGGAGCTGTGTGGAGGGTTATGTGGTGCAATTGAGTGAGGCCCGGAGCTGTGTGGATGAGGGATGAGTGGTCAGAATCCTGAGGGCTATGTGCAGGGCTGTCAATTGTCAATCCCAGGAAGGGGCCCCCGGGTGGTGAAGTCACTTCCTCAATGGCAGACCCTAAGAGAACTCAGAACCCTGTAACGAGGCACCCACCTTCTGGCAACAGCACCACAGCTATTTGGGGCTCACTTGGCTGGAGAATCTTCATCCAGAAGGATGTTCTCCATCTGTGTCTCGACTGACCAGGGATTCTGCTTCAGGAAACCCTGGAGGGAGAGGTTTTTCAGAAGTTTCAGGCGGTTCAGTGCTCAACCTGGATGCCTCTGGTCCTTTACCAGGAGGGCACCTGAGGTAACACCTGGCAATCTAGAGCTGGCCACATCAGGCCTGGCCGCCACTGGGAGCCCTCCTTGGGCAGCCCAGAAGCCCTCATCTCTATGTGTGTGAAAGTGGGACTTGAGGGGAGGTACTCCCTCTTGGCAGGAGCAGGTTTGTGGGCACGTGGTGACTTGTGGACCTGTCACAATCACACCTGAAAACGGGCTGTCAGAAGGGAAATAGGATCCTTGAGATGCTTTCATTGGAGAGCGTGGGACTCCATTTTCTGAATGACGGCTTGAGGAAATGCGATTGTGGCATGGGGAGGGCTGGCAGAATCCTGGATCCCACATAACTTACGGGTTCCTTCTGAAGGCAGAGATCTGGGAGGTTCTGCTGGAAAAGATTAAGGGAGTCTATATATATCTATATCTATAAAGCTCTATATCTAACTTGAAACCCGTTTTAACTTCTATCACATCCACTCTATATGTGAACCCAGCCACTGTGTCAAAGACTTCACACCAACTATTTAGGACAACACAGGTGGCATATGTATGCCATCATATGCACTATACATGACATCATATCCATCCTTTAAGACAACAACCCTTAGTATTTATGACATCACATACCCTTTATTAATGGCATCACATGCACTATATATGACACGTCATCTACTGTGTATGATATCACATTCACTATATATGTGACATCACACAATGCCTGTCTCTGTGACATAACACACTCTATGTTTATGACATATCCACTTTATATGGCATCAAACATAGTGTTTTGACAACACAACCATTGTGTAACTTCACAGCCACTATGTCTGACATCACACCACAGTATCTTTGTCCTCACACCCAGTGGATCAATTTTATCAAACCCAGTGTATGTATGACATCACAGCCACTATGTGTATGACATCGTATGCACTACGTGTGACATCACATCCACAATATAGGACATCACACCACTTTATGTATGACATCAGGTCCACTCTATCTGACCTCTCTTCCTGTGTATCTCTGTCATAACATCCACCCTATCGATGATATCACAGCCACTTATGTATGATCTCACATCCAGTATCTGTGACATCACATCCACTATATTTATGACATAATACCACTAAGTATGACATCACAGCACTCTGTGTTGATGATGCAACACTCGGCATATGTATGACATCGTTTGCACTGCAGATGACAATGCACCCACTCTATCACACCAAACCACAGTATGTATGATATCACATCCACTTCAGGCAGGACAGCACAGCCCCTCTATGAGATATCGCACCCACTCTATCTATGTCATCACACCGTCTACACTGACATCTCACCAACTTTTGTATGACATCACACTCACTTCTGTGTGACACCATATGAACTATATATAACATCAACCCAATCCTTATGTCATCACACTACTGTACTTATGACATCACAGCCTCTATATATGAAAATATATCCAGTATGTGGGCAACATATACACTTAACATGTGACATCACAGCCACTATCTGTGTCATCACACCCACAGTATAGACTACATCACACCCACTCTTTTTATGACACCACACTCGCCATAAGTGTGGCATCGTTTGCAATATACAAGACATCACATCCTCACTTTTTTATCTCAAACTACCATTTTGAGGACATCATTCCCACTATATTAGACATCGTGTCCACTGTACCTGTGTCATCACACCAATTCTATTGATGATATCACAGCCACTAAATGTATGATATCACATCCAGTATATGTGAGACATTCTGTCCACTATATTTATGACATCATACACACTATGTATGACATCACAGCCCTGTGTGTTGATTACACCACAATTGGCATATGTATGACATCATTTGTGCTACAGAAGAGGTCACATCCACTCTATCACACCAAGACACAATCTTTGTGACTCTACATCCTCTTCAGGAATGACATCACAAGCCCTATATCAGATATCACACCAACTGTACCTTTGTCATCACAACCTCTCCACTGATATCACACCCACTTTTGTATGACATCACACCCACTGTATCTGTGATATCATACTCACTATATATAACAATATATCCACTGCTTATGTCATCACACCATTCTACTTATGACAGCAATACCATGACATATGAAACCACATCCAGTATGCAGTTCAAAATATACACTATCCCTGTGACATCACAGTCACATGTCTGTGTCATCACACCCACTATATTGAGAGCATCACACCCACTCTTTGTATGACATCACACTCGACATAGGTATAGAAAATTTTGCACTATAGAAAACATTACCTCCTCACTTTATGAAATCAAACCACTATTTTTATGATATCACACACACTATATTTGACATTGTATAAATGCAATTTCTGTCACCACATCCACTCTATTGATGACATCACACCAAATGTATTTATGAGATCTCATCCTCTATATATGTCGACATCATATCCATTGTATACAGCAACATATTCACTATATTTGTACCGTCACAGCCACTGTAAAAGTGTCTCACACCCACTCTTTCCATGATATCACACCCTTTTTATATGTGACATTGCACTCACTATATGTTTAATATCAGATACACTATATAAGGTATCACATCCACATTTTATGACATCACGCCACATTATTTATGACATCACATGCACTCTATTCATGTCATCACTCCCACGATATATAACACTGCATCCACAGTATCTGTGTCCTCACAAACCGTCTACATATGATCTCTGAACAACTGTATGTATGACATCACTCCCACTTTATATATGATATCTTATGCACCATACATAATGACACAACCTCTCTTTGAATTCACACCATTGTAGTAACCACATTACATCCACTGCATTCATGACATCACACACACTATATACGACATCACACACATGACAACACAGAAGTTATACCTGCCATCTCACCCTCTATATCTGACACTACATCCACTGTATCTGTGTCATCAAACCCAGTGTATCAACTGTATTATACACACTCTGTATGACATTACACACTATATTTATGACATCATTTTCGGTATGCATGACATCACATCAACACTTCATGACATCACACCTGTATAGGTATGACATCACATCCAGTATATTTATGATATCATATCCAATATATATGATATCACCCATACTGTTTCATGAAAACAAAACGACTATACCTGGCACCTCACCCACTGTATTTGACATCAAAGCCAGGGCATCTGTGTGGTCAAACCCGCTCTATCAATGCCTTCCCAAAAATTATGGAAGTCTTCACACTTGGCACACCTATGACATCATACACACCCTACATTCCATCAAATTCAGACTTTATGACATCAATCGTCAGTATTTAGGACATCAGAAGCACTGCATTCATGACATCAGTTCTCCTATATATCATCACATCCACGGTTTATGACATCTCACCCACTATACCTGTGACATCACAGCCACTATATCAGTAACATAACACCCACTATGTTTGTGAATACATATCAACAATATTTGACATGAAACACACTGTGTTAAGACAATACAACCACTGTATATGACATCACACTCTTCATGTCTGTGTCTGTGTGATTACACCCACTCTATCTATCATATAACACACACTCTATTTTTGAAATCACATCTACTGTATATATGGCAAAATATGCACTGTATATGACATCTCACCCACGATTTATGACATCACAACACTCTACTCATGACATCAAAGCTATTATATCTCACCTCACACCAATTATATCTGACAGCACATCCACTGTATCTCTGTCATCACACCCAGATTATCGATCATACAACCCCCATTGTATGTATGATAACACAGCCACAATATGTATGGCATCATATGAACTACAGATGACATCACATCCACTCTTTATGATATCACACCACCCTATGACATCACACCCCCTGTATTCACGTCATCACACCCAGGATACCTGTCATCGAATCCACTGTAGCTGGACAATTACTCATAGTGTACTGATTATACCACACATACTATATGTGTGACATTAAACCCACTATATGTATGACATCACAAGAATGCTATATGACATCACACTCACTCTTTATGACATAACAATACTGTATTCAGGACGTCACATCCACTCTATTCGTGACAGCACACCCACCCTAAATGACATCACCTACACTATACTTGTGACATCACAGCCTCTGTATCTATGACAAGACACCTCCTATGTTTATGACATCATACACAGTATATATGACATCTCCCATGGTGTATGAATGACAATAAAACCACGGTATCCGGCATCACATTCACAGTGTCTGTGTAATCACACCCTCTTGATTGATGATATCACACCCTATGTATGTATGAAATCACACGCACTGCATGTAGGACACCAAAGGCACTGTTTATGACATCACATCCTCTCTTGAAGACATCATACCATTGTTTGTATATCATGGCACCCATTATGTTTATGACATCATATCCACTATATATGATGTCACACACACTGTATGTATGACAAGACAAGCTCTATATCTGACTTGAAACCCATTCTATCTGCCATCACATCTAGTGTATCTGTCATCAGACACACTCTGTCGAAGACATCACACCTACTATGTAAGACATCACAGGTGGCATATGTATGCCATCATGTGCACTATACATGACACCATATCCTCCCTTTAAGACAACAACTCTTATTATTTATGACATCATATGCCCTTTTTTGATGACATCACTTGCACTATATATGACATGTCATCTACTGTGTATGATATCACATTCACTATATGTGTGACATCACACAATGCCTGTATCTCTGACATCATACACTCTATGTTTATGACATCCAGTTTATATGGCATCACACACAGTCTTATGACAACACAACCATTGTGTAACTTCACGTCCACTATGTCTGACATCACACCCACTGTATCTGTGTCATCACATCCAATGTATTTATATCACACCAGCTGAATTTTTGAGATCTAATCTGCTATATATGATGACATCATATACATTGTATATGACATCACAGCACTGAATGTGTGTCATCACACACAGTCTTTCAACGATATAACACCCTTTGTATATAGAACATCACACCCACTATATGTATAATATCATATACAATCTATAAAGCAACACGTCCACATTTTATGACATCACACCATGTTATTTATGACATCACATGCACTGTGTTCATGACGTCACTCCCACTATATCTGAAATGGCATCCACTGTATCTGTGTCATCACAACGACTCCATTGATGGTCTCAGACCAACTGTATGTATGACATCACGCCCACCTTACGTATGCCATCTTATGCACTCTACACAATGTCATATCCACCCTTTATGACTTCACACCATTGTAGTTATCACATTACATCCACTGCATTCAAGACATCACACACCGTATATATGACATCACACACATGGCAATACAAACATTATATCTACCATCTGACCCACTATATCTAACACTACATCCACTGTATCTGTGTCATCAAATCCAGGGTATCACTTATACCACACCCCTCCCTGTAGGACATCACACACACTATACGTGTGACATCCTATTCAGTATGCATGCTATCACAACAACTGTTTATAACATTATACCACTATATGTATAACATCACACCCAGTATATTTATGATATCATATCCAATATGTACACTATAACCATACTGCTTTCATGTCAACACAACGAGTATACCTGATATCTCACCCTCCATTTTGACACCACAGCCACTGTATCTGTGTCATCACACAAATGGCACACACATCTGTGTCGATGTAGCGCTGTATCGAAGACATCACAACAAGTATGTAAGTCATCACACTTGGCACACGTATGACATCATACCCAATCTAAATCACATCACATTCACACTTTATGACATCAATGATCATGTTCTATGACATCACAAACACTGCATTCATGACATCACATCTCCTCTATATGACATCACATCCACTCTTTAGGACATCACACCACTTTATGTATGACATCAAGTCCACTGTATCTGACCTCAGGTCCACTGTATCTGTGTCATCACACCCACACTATCGATGACATCACAGCCACTATATGGATGGTATCACATCCAGTATATCTGTGACATCATATCCCCTGTATTTAGGACATAATATCCACTACGTATGATATCACAACACTATGTGTTGATGACACCACTCTCGGCATATGTGTGACATCTTTTGCACTGCAGATGACATTGTATCCACTCTATCACACCACACCACAGTATTTATGATGTCACATCCACTTCAGGCATGACATCACACCCCCTCTATCAGACATTGCACCCACTGAATCTTTGTCATCACAACCCCTCCACTGATATCACACCCACTTTTGAATGACATCACACCCACCTTCTGTGTGACATCATATGCACTAAATAGACCATCACATCCAATCCTTATGTCCTCACACTACTGTATTTATGACATCACAACCTCTATATATGAAACCACATCCAGTATCTAGGGCAACATGTACACTATACATGAGACATCACAGCCACTATCTGTGTTCTCACACCCACTGTGTAGACAACATCACACCCACTCTTTGTATGACATCAGACACGCCATATGTGTGACATTGATTGCACTATACAAGACATCACATCCTCACTTTATGACCTCAGACGACCATGTTTATGTCATCACACTCACTATATTTGACATCGTGTCCACACTATCTGTGTCATCACATCCACTGTATTGATGATATCACACCAACTGTATTTCTGAGATCACTTCTGCTATAATTCACGACATCATATCCATTGTATACGACATTACAGCTACAGGATCTGTGACATAACACTCACTCGTTTGATGATATCACAAACTTTCTATGTATGACATCACACCCACTATATGTATAACATCATATACACTTTATAAGAGATCAAACCCATATTTTATGAGATCACACCACATTATTTATGACATCACATGCACTGTATTCATAACATCACTCCCACTGTATCTAACACTGCATCCACAGTATCTGTGTCCTCACAACCCCTCTACGTATGATCTCTGAACAACTGTATATATGACATCCCACCCACTTTATATATGACATCTTATGCACAATACGTAATGTCACATCCACTCTTGGAGTTCACACCATTGTAGTAACCACATTACATCCACTGCATTCATGATATCACACACACTATATACGACATCACAGACATGACAACGCAAAAAGTATATCTGCCACCTCACCCTCTATATCTGACACTACATCCACTCTATCTCTGTCATCAAACCCAGTGTATCAATTGTATTACACCCACTCTCTGTATGACGTTACACACTCTATGTATGGCATCACATTTAGTATGCATGACATCACATGAACACTTTATGACATCACACCCATATAGGTATGACATCACATCCAGTATATTTATGACATTGTATCCAATATATATGATACCACTCATACTGTTTCATGAAAAAAAAAACGACTAACCTGGCATCACACCCACTGTATTTGACATCACAGCCACTGCATCTGTGTGGTCACACCCGCTCTATCAATGTCTTGACAACAATGATGGAAGTCTTCACACTTGGCACAGGTATGACATCATACACACTCTACATCACATCAAATTCAGACTTTATGAGATCAATCGTCAGTATTTAGGACATCACAAACACTGCATTCATGACATCAGATCTCCTATATATGACATCACATCCAAGGTTTATGATGTCTTATCCCCTATACCTGTGACACCACAGCCACTATATCGGTAACATAACACCGATATATATGTATGTTTGTGAATACATCTCAACTCTATTTGACATGAAACACACTGTGTTAAGACACAACCACTATATATGGCATCACACTTTTCATGTCTGTGTCTGTGTGATCACACCCACTGTATCGATCATATAACACACAGTCTATTTATGACATCACATCTACTGTATATATGGCACAATATGCACTGTATGTGACATCTGACCCACTATTTATGACATCACAACCCTCTATTCATGACATCAAACTATTGTATCTCACCTCACACCATTTATATCTGACAGCACATCCACTGTATCTCTGTCATCACACCCAGATTATTGATCATACAACCCCCATTTTATGTATGATAACACAGCCACAATATGTATGACATCATTTGAACTACATATGACATCACTTCCACTCTTTATGATATCACACCATGCTATGACTTCACACCCTCTGTATTCATGTCATCACACCCAGGATACCTGTCATCACATCCACTGTAGCTGGACCATTTCTTATAGTGTACTGATTATACCACACCTACTCTGTGTGTGACATCAATCCCACTATATGTGGGTTCTATATTAATTCTATATATTCTACAGGAATTCTGTATGACATCACACTCACTCTTTATGACATAACAATACTCTATTCATGACGTAACATCCACTCTATTCATGATAGCACACCCACTCTATATGACATCACATATTCTATACTTGTGACATCACAGCCACTGTATCTGTGACCAGACACATCCTATGGTTATGACATCATACTCAGTATATATGACATCTCACATGGTGTATTAGTGGGAATTCAAACACGGTGTCCGACATCACACTCACAGTATCTGTGTAATCACACCCACTTGATTGATGATATTTCACTAAATGTATGTATAAAATCTCACTGTCAGCCCAGCTCCAGACCCTTCCTACTTGAGTGTCTTGTGTCACAGAGTCTTGGTCTCCTTGGCCAAAGCTGAGACCCCTCTCATTATGTTTGCTCTGGAAATTAGAAACCCTGTGATCTTAGGAAGCTCTTGATTATGCCTCCTGACAAGGGCAGTTTTTTTCTGGCCTACCAGAGTGAGCACTGGGATAGACTCACCCATGCACACTCACACTGACATTTAATAAGGACTGAGGGTTGGGATCAGAAGAGGGACCGATATGAGGAAGGTAATAAGAATATTATACAGGGGTTGGAGGGAGTGCCTGCCTGAGACACGGACTCCCATATTTTCCAGGTCTTGTCCCTCTTATGTCTGAGGACATCTCTAGAAGTCCATGTGGGCATCAGCCCCTGTTTGCAGGTGGAGTCACTGACAGGCTTTGAGAGACAGGGACTAATCCAGGATGGAGAACAGGTGGGAAACAGGAGGTGAGCCTGGGCCCAGGTCTGTTAAATCAGAGCTGCACACAGAGCCTGCCCAGGAGCTGGGTGGAGGGCTGTGTGGTGCAACTATCTGAGCCCTGGGGTTTCATGGGTGAGGGATGAGTGATCATGATCCAGTGGGCTATGTGCAGGGGTGTCAGTTGTCAATCCAAGGAAGGGACCTTCGGGTGGTGAAGTCACTTCCTTGATGGCAGACCCTATCAGAAATCTGAACCTTGTAACCAGGCACCCACCCTCTAGCAACAGTGCCACAGCCAGTTGGGGCTCACTTGGCTGGAGAGTCTTCATCCAGAAGGATGTACTCCAGCTGTGTGTTGACTGGCCAGGGCTTCTGCTTCAGGAAACCCTGAATGGAGAGCTTTTTCAGATGTTTCACTCGGTTCAGTGCTCAACCTGGATGCCTCTGATCCTTTACCAGGAGGGCACCTAAGGTAATCCCAGTCAAACTAGAGCTGGCCATACCAGGCCTTGATGCCCCTGGAGCCCTTCCTGAGCAATGCCAGCTGCCCTCATCTCCATGTGCAGGGAAGTGGGACTTGAGGGGAGGTTCTCCCTCTGGGCAGGAGCATGTTGGTGGGCACACTGTGACCTGTGGTCCTGACACGGTCACACCTGAGGACGGGCTGGCAGTGGGGAAGCAGGATCCCTGAGGTGCTCTGCTCTGTGCCAGTGTGGATCGATGACTGTCAGATGGATGGGCGTCTGCGTCCTCGATGGAGGTCTGTGCAGAGAGTGGTGGGCGTGTGTGTGGAGGAGGGCTGTCTGTACATCTGAGAAGCACCATAGGCAGCTGACTGATGCCCTGAGACTTTCTGCCTTGCTCCCATGCACTGTGTTCACAGGGCTCCTCAAGGGACTGCAGACAGGAGCCCATCCATAGAGCCCCCTTCTCCACCTCCCCGCACAAGAGCCAGGAGCCCCCACCAGCAACAGAGCCCAGGGAAGGCACATGCTCAGGTCACAGAGGCACCCTGACCCTCCCATGGGTCCCTCCTAGAGACCTGCTTCCAAAGGAACCTGGGCCCTGTCACCTCTCCCACCTGCCCTCAAGGTGCAGGCCCTAAGTTTTCCAGATGCAAAACCACTGTTTATCTACATGTGGGAATCTCACAAAGAGGTTGTGATAGGATTTCCCTTCATGCTCCCCAAGGAACCTTTCTGCATTTTTCTACAGTTAATCCTGTATTAACTCCATCCCCAGGTATCCATATTGGCCTGAGAATCCTGATGCCTCTCACCCCAGGATCAGCCCCTATCACCCCAGTTTTCATCACCAGAATGGGATGTTTTGGTCACCACCACAGGGATGATAAAGATAACACATGGAGAGATGTCCAATAAAAACTGCCCTGAGTTGCTAATACATGAAACCATCCCCAAGTGCCAGTTCAGTTGTGATGCCAGGAACTTTTTCCTGCAGAAAGTACTCCTGCATCTCCTCCTCCTGTGAGTCCAGGGGACTCAGTCTGAGCTCCAGCCCCTGCTTTCCTGGTGTTTGCGGTGCTGCCTCTGACTTGTGTGTCTGCTGTGTTATACCCCAGAGGGAAAATGTGTCCCACAAGAGATATGAGACCTGCATGATGTGAAGTTTCAAAAGACATAGGCTACAGATGCTAGTGGGAACCTGGTACCTGTTTCCTGAGAAGCAACCCTCTCCTCCCTCCCCACATTCCTGGGCACCTGCAGGGCTTTTGCCAGCTACCCTGAGTAAGAATCCCTTAGATGAAATGGAGTATCTCTCATAGTCAACAGAAGAGTCCAAAATGCAGTACTTGGATGCAGTTTCCAAAATGGCAGAATGATCTCTGTTCCTTTCCAGGGAAACGATTCAATATCAGAGTAATGCAAGTCTATGCCCCAACCACTAATGGTGGAGAAGCTCAAGGTGAATAGTTATATGAAGAGATACGAGACCTTATAGAGGTAATACCAAGAAAAAGATATCCTTTTTATCATATTGGACTGGGATGCAAAAGTAGGAAGTCAGGAGACACCTGGAGTAACAGGCAAGTTTGGCCTTGGAATATAAAATCAAGCTGGGCAAAGGCTAACAAGTGTTTTTCCAAGAGAACACACTGGTCGTAGCAAACACCCATTTCTAACAACATAAGAGATGACTCTACACTGGGACATCACCAGATGGTGAATACCAAAATCAGATTGATTACATTATTTGCAGCCAGAGATGCAGAAGCTCTGTACTGTAAGCAAAAACAAGACTGGGAGCTGACTGTGGCTCAGATCATGAACTGTTTATTGTAAAATTCAAATGTAAATTTAAGGAAGTAGGTAAAACCATTACAAAATACAGGTAAGACCTAATCAAATCCCTTAGGATTATAGAGTGCAGGTGACATATTCAAGAGATTGGATCCAATAGAGTTCCTGGACAACTATGAACAGTGATTCATAAAAATTGTACAGGAGACCATTCTCAAACAATCCCCAAGCAAAAAAATGCCAAAACCAAAATGGTTGTCTCAAGAGGCCTTACAAAATATCTGAGAAAAGAAAAGAAGCTGAAGTCAAAGGAGAAAAGGAAAGATAAAGTCATCTGAATGCAGAGTTCCAAAGAATAGCAAGGAGAGATAAGAAAGCCCTCCTCAGTGATCAATGCAAAGAAATAGCGGAAAACAGCAGAATAGGAAAGACTAGAGATCTCTTCAAGAAAATTAGAGATACCAAGGGAAAAATAAACTTGGGCACAATAAATGACAGAAAATCTGTGGCTCTAACACAAACAGAAGATATTAAGAAGAAGTGGCAAGAATACACAGAAAAAAATATACAAAAAAGATTTTAGTGAACCAGATAACCATGATGGTGTGATCACACACCTACAGCCAGACATCTTAGAGTGCAAAGTCAAGCGTTCCTCAGGAAGCATTACTATGAACAAAGCTAGTGGATATAATGGAATTCCAGCTGAGCAATGTCATATCCTAAATGATGAATGCTGTTAAAGTGTTGCACTCAATATACAAGCAAAGTAGGAAAACTCAGCAGTGTTCATAAAGCTCTTTTTTCATTCCCACCCCAAAGGACAACAATGCCAAAGAATGTTCAAACTACTCAAAGGTTGTTGCTGAATGATAATACGCTGGGATTCTTGACCTCAGGAGGAGACAAATTCAATCGGCGGACAGAGACGAGGCTGGATCGCTCAGAGCTTTTGTGTAATCAAGTTTTATTAAAGTATAAAGGAGATAGAGAAGGCTTCTGACATAGGCATCATAAGGGGGCAAAAGAGTACCCCCTCCAAGTCTTTAGCTGTATGTTATATAGTCACTGACAGTCTGTTAATGTAAAGAAAGGAATGCCATAAAATTTAGAATGGCACCAGATAATTCATCCCTGGCCATAAAATGATTGACTTAAATCTTGTAGAAGGGCAGAATACCAAGAAAATGTTTCGTTTACATAGATTAGGGGAACAATACCTGAGTAAGTAAGTTAAGCCTTTTGAAGGAACCAACTTGAAGATAGGGTCTGGGGTACATTAACATAGCTTAAGACAACATTTCCATTCGAAAAATAAATGTATTGGTTAACTGAAGGTTTGAGAGTAGTTAACTTTAGGTCAGACCAGGTGTCATAGCAACACAGCATGTTAAGAGAAACCTTTTTTAAATTTGTATAGAGAAGGAAAAACATATCGCTGCTTTGTTTCTTCCTGCTGCTTAAGAGAGATAAAAATGTCTGGCATTTGCAGCCTCTTCAATCCGTTTGGAGACCCCTGGCCTTCCTGCCTGTTACCCTCTTACTACCACACAATTGCACTCATTTCACATGTTAGCAAAGCAATGCTCAAAATTCGCCAAAGTAGCCTTCAACAGTAGATGAACTGACAACTTTCAGATGTTCAAGCTGGATTTAGAAAAGGCAGAGGAACCAGAGATCAAATTGCCAGTATTCACTGGAGATCACAGTAAAGGCAAGAGAATTCCAGGAAAAAAATCTACTTCATTGAGTACGCTAAAGTCTTTGACTGTGTGGATCATAACAAAATGTGGGAAATTCTTAAAGAGATGGCAATACCAGACCACCTTACCTTCCTCCTGAGATCCCTGTATGCAGGTCAGAAAGCAACAGTTAGAACTGGACATGGAAGAATGGAAGGGTTCCAAAATAGGAAAGGAGTACATTAAGACTGTATATTGTCAGCCGGCTTATTTAACTTATATGCAAGTACATCATGCAAAATGTGGGGCTGGATGAAGCACAAGCTGGAATCATGGTTGCTGGGAGAAATACCAATAACCTCAGATATGCAGACGACCCCACCCTCATGGCAGAAAGCTAAGAGGAACTAGAGAGCCCCTTGATTAAGGGGAAAGAGGAGAGTGAAAAAGCTGGATTAAAACTCAACATCCAAAAAGTAAGATCATGGCCTCTGGTCCCATTACTTCATGGCAAATAATTGAGGAAACAAAGGAAACAGTGACAGGCTGTATTTTCTTGGGCTCCAAAATCACTGCAGATGGTGACTGCAGCCATGAAGTTAAAAGACACTTGCTCCTTGGGAAAAACGCTATAACAAACCTACACAGCGTATAAAAAGCTGAGACATTACTTCCACAACAAAGATCCATATAGTCAAAGCTATGTTTTTTCCAGTACTTATGGATGGATATCAGAGTTGGATTATAAAGCAGGTTGCATGCCAAAGAATTGATGCTTTTGAACTGTGGTGTTGGAGAAGACTCTTGTGAGTCCCTTGGACTGCAAAGAGATCAAACCAGTCAATCCTAAAGGAAATCCGTCCTGAATATTCATTGGAAGGACTGATGCTTAAGGTGAATCTCCAATACTTTGGTCCCCTGGTGGGAAGGGCTGACTCATTGTAAAATATTCTGATGGAAGCAAAGAGCCAACTCATTGGGAAAGACTCTGAAGCTGCAAAGATGGAAGGCAAGCCGAGAAGGGGACAACACAGGACAAGATGGTTGGATGGCTTCTCTGACTCAATGAACATGAGTTGGTGCAAGCTCCAGGAGATAGTGAAGCACAGAAAAGCCAGTGTACTGCCACCCACTGGCTTGCAAAATGTCAGACTAAGTGACTGAACAACAAGAACAAAGCAGGTGCTGGACCTGCTTCACAAGGTGACCAGTCCCCTCCACCTGTGGTACACTGGAGAGTTGGCCCCATTGCAGCTGGAGTCACAAGAATATCTCTCCACCTCTGTAAGGCCCAGTTGGTCCGTCTGCACACAAGGGAAATGGGAGAACCAGCCCTCAGGGTGAATGTGGGGAATAAGTGGTTCCTTCCTGGAAAGTTGGAAAGTGCTTTCTGGGCAACTGGCCCCATGGGAAAATCTGCTGGAGGGGCTGGGATTGTACTCAGTCATCATGTTCCTCCTCCCCTCAAGGAAGTCTCTGTCTCAGTTGTCTCTGGTCTTTGACCTTGGGCCAAACTGATTCCCATTTGCAAGGTGAGTTGTGAGAGGTGCCCTGTCCTGGGTGAGTGAGAGCAGGGGTCCCTGGGAGTGATCAATAGTGCCCCAGGTACTCAGATGGGGCTGGTTGGGCTCATTCATTCTTGAAATATACAGGAAGGCCCACAAAGTGCAGGCACTTTTCTGGGAACGACCATTATGTAATACATTGGGCAGACAGCAGTCCTGCCCTCCTAGGCTTCCACTCTCCCAGGGTCACACGATCACACTGGCCATCACATCTGGGCGTGTCTCCAGTGCTGTCCATGTGACACCTTCCTGGCCTCCTCTAGGTGTGGATGCACCCTCTATTTCTCTCATGAGGACAGTGGACCCCTGCACCAGCTGAAAGTGTGAGCAGGACTTTGATTTGAGAAGGAGGGACTCAGTTTTTCAAAGAACTACCAAGTGAGGTGAGACATGGAGGAGAACTGGCCTCTGAACAGGCAGGAGCAGAAGGCAAAAATTCCCAGACCACACAGGGCTTCCCGGGAGCTCAGTGTGGAAGGAAGGCCAGGTCTCTGACTCTTCTGCCCACCTGAGTCCCCCCAGGGCCATGTCCACCATCCTGGGCACCTAGCTGTACCATTAACCTGAGGGTTTCCACCAGCCCCCAGAGTTTCCCTGCCTGAGGATGCTACTGGCTTAAATAGAGCTCAGCATTCCTGACTCAGACCTGGAGCACCAAACCCTACATTTCCTGGCACAGCTGGAGACCCTGGAGCCCACTGAAGCAGAGGGGGATGTGATGGGAGCAAATGAGGATGGGAGGGAGCTGAACTGCACAGAGAAGAAACTTCTGAGGCTGGATCTGGGCAAGGAGCCATGAGGAAGCTCAGATTACTATTGCCATGGACAGCAGTCTGGGCAGACTTTCTGGGGCTGGCATCTTTGAGAGATCATTGAGTGTCAGGGAGAGGCTTTCTTTTCTGTTTTGGGGGACACATGGAAATGCAGTCCTATTGGTATTTTCTCTCCTTGGAACTAGAGCACCAGCTCCAGAACAACCTCTGGAAACATCTGCAGACCTGGAGCCAACTACACCTCTACTGCCCGCCAGAGCTCCAGAGTTAGAGCAAGTCCATTTTTGGTATTTTTTTTAATGTATACTAAATGGTTTATGACATAAAGTTCACTTAAAATTCAATAGTTTGGTTATCTTAGATTGTACATGTAAATTACAATAAGTTCATTCACAATGTTACATAACCCTATTAAATGTCTATTTGAGAACATTTTCATTGCTAAATAATATTCCATTCAGGAACCAGCACATTTGGCTTTCATCTGTTGATGGACATTAAAGTTTTCACCTTTGGGCTCTTCTGAACAGTGGTGCTCTGAGTACTTGTGTACAGGCATGTGAATATTCATATGCTTTTGGGTACTGATGTAGGAGGGGAATTTGGGGATTGACTGAAAACTGTAGCCTTGTCCTTTTGAGAAACTTCTGAAGTGTTATATACAGTGGTTTTAACCATTTGACAGAGAAGGCACTGGTGACCAACTCTAGTACTCTTGCCTGGAAAATCCCATGGATGGAGGAACCTGATAGGCTGCAGTCCATGGGGTCGCTGAGATCAGACATGACTGAGCGACTTCACTTTCACTTTTCACTTTTATGCATTGGATAAGGAAATGGCAACCCACCTCAGTGTTCTTGCCTGGAGAATCCCAGGGCCGGGGGAGCCTGGCGGGCTCCCATCTATGGGGTCGCATAGAGTCAGACACGACTGATGCGACTTAGGAGCAGCAGCATCAGTACCATTTGATAATCCCCAGAATTTAGGTGTATAATTTCCACTTCTTCATTTGTATTGCAGTTTCCTTTCTCTCCGTCCTTCTCTCTTTCTGGTCCCTCACTCTAAGGAACAAGCCTTTATATTACGAGTTGCTATATGAAGAGGAATCTGTGGTTTAGCATTGAGACCATGACAGAGGAGCTCTTGGGTCCTGACTCAGTGAGTTCACACTCCTAGACCCCAGGAAGACACTGGCAGAGGCCTCCAGGTGAATCATGGTCAATTCCTGGTCCACAGATAGTGTGAGATAATAAATGTTTGTTGCTTAATTCACTCAAGACTGGCTAATGTTGTCTCCCAGAATGGACCACTCACACAGCCATCAAGCATTCATGCCCTGGCCCCTCCCTCCCCACTGTCCCCTACTGTCCTCCCAAGCTCCCTCCAGCTACACTAGCTTCCTCTGGCTTCATCTCTGGACAAACACATTCTGTGTGTCCATACACTTGTGCCTTATTCTGGGATAATTACCACCAGATATTGATGTGAATATTAATGTGAATGGTTGGCACATTCTCATTACACTGCTGGGGACAGACATGTCCCCTCAGTGAGGACCCTCATGACCACATTGTGGCACCTACTGTTTTCAACATAGAACTTGCTTCCTTGTGTGTTTCTCCACTTCCCCCTCCATACTGTGACCCTGGTGCTTCTTTTCATTACACCCCCCACTGGATGCTCAGGGCACAGCTGGTAATTGAATAGATAAGAGGCTCCATTCATCCACTGAGAAGCTCGGATGTTAATAGGAGGAGGTATAGGCCAGGTCAGGAGCAGGGGAATGTGTAGGAGTGCAAGGGACACTATCCTTGCCACAGTACTGGACACATCACCGCTTTGGTGGGAACCACTCATACTACACACCAAGCAGGGAAAGCACAGCACAAACCACACCTCTGAGAGACTTCAGGACACCAGCATTCCTTTAGTCCCAGGAGGGAATGTGACAGGATCCACAGGAATCAGGGGCTTTGAGAAGGACCTTGAAGACGACCCTCCACCTCCTCTTGTCCACTTCAGCCGTGGGGTGTCTAATTCCCTTCAGAGGACTCCTCACTACAGTCAGTGCAGATGTTCTGATCTTGATTCCATATGAGGTCCAACAAGGTGGTCTTTGCCTCAGTCCAAGGAAAAACAATGCATGTTTCTGTCACTGTGCCACCCCAAGGTCCACCCCTCCCCTGACCCCACTCCCTATGGTCCCTTCCTCTGATGTGTGTCAGTGTATGCTTGTGCGCACACCCAGAGAATCTACTCCACATTGCCAAAATATCCTGGTGTCTGAGGACCTCTAATCCCACGGCGAAACATGTGGCAGGGAGACAGCCCTAGCCTAGGAGGTCCTAACTCTCCCTTCATCTGAAGACTCTGCCCCTGCCAAGGCTGATTTGTAGTAAAACACACACATACACTAAATAAAACTTCACTGGCTAAAACGTATTGACTGAAAATTTATAGAAGCAATATATAATTTTGGTACCTATTACCTGACTCAGTTGACCAAGTAGAAATTATTATTCTTAAAGAAATCTTACAAAGACAGAATCTACAGTCATGAAATTATGATTAGGATAAGAAAACTTGACATTTATTTTTCTTTAAAAAACTGATATCAAGTCAAACACTTTAAGGAAATGTAAAATAAGGATATTCCAGCCAGGAGTCCTGAGGCTGACAAACGCCCCTCCCACCCCCACCGGCCCTGGAGCGAGTGCTCAGGAGTGAGTGGCTGCAGGTTCGAGTTCCCAGGCATGAGCGGCCGAAGGTGCGTGGGCAGAGGCACACAAACGCCTGAGCTCCAAGGACCGGTCCTGAAGGAAGGGAAGTTGGAGAGTAGGTCGGTCCCCACTGCGAAACGCCCCAGACCTGGGAGCAGCGCAGACACAAGTAAGTGCAGCTCTACCTAGAGCCCCTCACCGCATGCCCCCGCCTGCCGAGCGGCTAGCGGCACGGACTCTTCCAGCCTCAAGGAGCACGAGCCTCTCTTGGTCCTCGGCTCAGCTCAGGGGTCGCCGCCACAGGTCACAGGATGAGGACGCCGGGCCTGTTCCCCAAGGCAGTCGTGGAGCGGTGGGCGCCCCGCGCGCTCACACCCGTCCCTGCTCGGCGCCCCTCGACCGCGAGGGGCGGCCTCTGTTTCTGTGGGCGCCACCTGGACCCGGTCGCCACGGGCTCGCGTGTTCGTGACAGGGAGGTGCAGCCGAGGAGCCCGATGTTGGGCCCGCGGCGTGCACGTCAGGAGCGGTGGGTCGGCAGGTGTGCAGAGGTCTCTGTTCCTGGGGTGCGCGCGGGTAATGGGGGTGCACAGCTCGGGGATCCTGTTCGCGGGCCGCCGGCAGCGGGTGTTCTAACGGGACTCCGTGCTCTTTCCTAAAACCTTCTGGAGGATCGGCTACAAAGATTAAAGTTCACCTGCAGGGTTTTCAGGCTTTATTGAGGGTCGCTGACTCTAAGAGCGCTTCCTGGAGGGCAGTTTGTGACATACTAACATCTAAGCAAACTTTGAAAAAAAAAAACTATTCCCGCCTTATTGTTTTGGGGTATGGTGAAGAGTTTTTCTTGATTACGTTAGAGTTTTCAAGCCTAACAACTTTTGGCGACTTTTGTAGAAGCTGCACTTCTCTTAAGTTAAATGGTTACGGTTTTGTTGCTAAGTCGTGTCCCAACTCTGGCGACCCCATGGACTGTAGACTTTCAGACTCCTCTGTCCCTGGAATTATCCAGGCAGGAATACTTGAGTGGGTTGCCATTTGCTTCTCCAGAAGATCTTCTCGACCCAGGAATCGAACCCGAGTCACTGGCATTGTAAGCAGATTCTTTACCAACTGAGCTACTAGGGAAGCTCCTAAGTTAAATGAGCATTTAAACAATACTTCTTTGAGTAGTTACCATAGACACTCAAATATTTGAGAATTCTTGTTATAGTCATGGGCGTGGTTTCTTTGGTTTTTTGTTTGGTTTTGGGTCTTTGGTTATTTTTTGTTGGTTGGCTGGTTTTGGGATTTTGGGATTTCTTTGGGGTTGGGGGTCGGGGTAAAGTTTGCATTAGGAAGAGATGATATCCAAATCAGGAGAAATGTTTATTTCATGGTATTCTGGTATGCAGTGTTGCAGTTTAAAGTATCTGATCCTGGTTAAATCTTAGATTGGCTCCAGCAAATGGATATTTTTATTGAGAATAGTTTGGGTTTGTCCTGTGCGTTTTTTATGTGTGTTTTTTTAGGACAATCTGCTTATTTAGCATGCTTCAAATCTTAATAGATTGTAGTTAAAACTGGTGGTTGGTGCAAGGAACAATGCTTTGTAACACAGAGATGGGTAGACTTTTTCCACAGAAATTTTTTCTTGAGTTAGTAAATTTCCATGTAAAACTCTCAGGAGTGACTTTTGCTAGAGCAGTTTGGTCTCTGTAATGAGGAATAAAGCATATCATTTTGCTGTTGAATATAATGGCATATATTATAAAGATAGGAATGTGGTACATAAAAGGAATTCGAGCTTTGTGTTTGGTGCATTAGTGTCCTCAATGAAACGGCTTGTCTCTTTGAAGAGAAGAAGGGCAATACCCACATGATGATGACCAGGGTTATTTCCCTACACTGAACACCAAGAGGAAGGGGAGGAGACAGAGTGAATTTCACAAGAATTGATGTTCATTTATCAACCACGTACCCTCGTTTCTTGCTGTTTTTTAATTCACAGAGAAATTAAACACGTGGTTCCTAACCAGGATATTTGAATGGGAAAGGTCATTTTAGGTCCCAGGCAAGTAACTGAATCCATTGTATAAGCGTTCATCTGCCTGTACCTTGGAAGTAACACTTCTCTAATGGATGAAGTGGGCAGAATAGGAGGGTGGTGGAGCTTTTTGGGGCAAGTTTTCCAAAAGTTGGAGCAAAAGTGAATCACTTTCTTCAAAGGAACAGACTCATTAGATAGGAAAATTTGGACCTTAAGATCTTTTGCAACATCATGTAGCTTGTTAGTAAAAATAATCCAGACCATAGAAAAATCCACATGGTCAAATGCTTATTGAATGAAAAGTAATGAAAGAAAAAGAACCTTCTGAAGATTTTTAATATCTGGTATTTGACCCAGATCAGTTGACTGAGTACAAATAAAAGTCAGTAAAGAAATCTTCCACAGAGAGAATTTATTCATTCAGCTGTGATGTGGACAAGAAACCTGCTATTTATTTATTAAAAATTAATCCCAACTAAAACACTTTGTTAATTAGAGATAAATATGGATAAACTACAAGAAGTTTATTATGCTGTGTTTTCAAAGCGGGATCAAGGAATTAAAAGTTACTGAAGTTTTCTCTGTAAAGTAGTTTCTCAACATTAGTTTTCAAATATTCTAACTCTGATTGCAGTGTGTATGAATCTCAGAGTAAAAACTGTTGAGGAATTGATATTTTCTGAGGTGAAATTGCTGATTCAGAAGAGCAGGGTTAAATTGGAGGGTAAAACTGTCAGTAATACAAATTGATGTGTGTCATTTTTAATGTACTAGATTGAGGGCAATTTAAGTTGATCATATAATTAGCATAATTGTGTGTATAATGGTTTATGCTCAATTACCACACAACTCCCCAAATTTCAGCAGTACAACATTATTGTTCCCACATCACATCACTGGTTGGCTATTCACTTTGGGGAGACTGCATTCCTTCAGATGGCCATTCAGGAACCCAAACTCCTCCCATGCTATACTGTGTCCATTCCCTTAGACTTCATCCCCATCTGCATCCATGAGCAGAAGGCGGCAAGAATATGGAGAAATGCATATGGAAGTTTATGATTAGCCAGCTCTGGAAGGACACAGGTCAGTTTCTCTGCTGCTGTTTTGGCTACAATTCATTCCTTTGGCCACCAAAGCGACCGGGAAGTCTTCCAACTGTTCTCCCCAGGAAGGGAGAACAATTAAAATTGTCAGCAACCATGAATAATTCATTTTTATTTAATTAGTTTTCAAATCTTTTTTGGCTGTTTGCCATACACCTACCACTGCACTAAGTGGGACCTGAGAATTTACTGAGCAGCATCTTGATCTTGGAGGAGTTCTGAATCCTCAGGAGAGAAGACAGAGTATGAAGTGTCTGCCATCCTAGGAGAAAGGGGTTAAGAGAACCTGCTTCGAAAGTTCAGGGAGTGATTCTAGATTTGAAAGCTGCCTAGAAATGATAGGATTTGGACTCCAATTTCAGAGATGATCAAGATATGATTGTGAGGGAAGCTGGCATCAGGAGCTGTAGAAACAGGTCCTGCAATACAGGGTATCATAAAGAATATTATGTGGTCATTGTTCACTTGCTAAGTTGTGCCGGACTCTTTGTGACCCCATGGACTGCAACACATCAGGATCCTCTGTATTCCACTACCTCCTGGAGTTTTCTCAAATATATGTCCATTGAGTCGGTGATTGTATCTAACTTTCTCATCCTCTGCTGCCCCCATCTCCTTTTGATTCCAGTCCTTCCCAGGATCACAGTCTTTTCCAATAGCTTTTCATATCAGATGGCCAAAATAGTGGAATATCAGCATCAGTCTTTCCAATGAATATTCAGGGTTACTTTCCTTTCGGTTTGAATGGTTGTATCTCCTTGCAGTCCAAGGGATTCTCAACAGTCTTCTCCAGCACCACAGTTCAAAAGCATCAGTTCTTTGGCCCTCAGCTTTCTTTACATTGCAATTCTCACATCCGTATATGACTACTGGAAAACCATAGTTTTGACTATATAGACCTTTGTTGGCAAATTGATGTCTCTGCTCTTTAATAGGCTGTCTAGGTTTGTCAGAGCTTTCCTACCAAGGCGTAAGTGTCTTTTAATTTCCTGACTGCTGTCACCATCTGCAGTGCTTTTGGAGCTCAAGAAAAGAAAATCTGTCACTGCTTCCACTTTTCCCCCTTCTATTTGCCGTGAAGTAATGAGGCCAGATGCCATAATCTTCGATTTTTGAATGTTAAGTTTCAAGCCAGCTTTTTCATTCTTCTTTTTACCCGTGTCAAGAAGCTCTTTAGTTCCTCTTCACTTTCTGACATTAGAGTGGTATCAGCTGTATTTCTGAGGTTGTTGATATTTTCCCAGCAATCTAGATTACAGCTTGTGATTTACCCAGCCTGCCATTTCACATGATGTACTCTTCATGGAAGTTAAATAAGCAGGGTGACAATATACAGCCTTGTCATACTCCTTTCCCAATTTGGAACCAGTCCCTTCTTCCATGTTTGATTCTAGCTGTTGTTTCTTGATCCACATACAGGTTTCTCAGGAGTCAGGTAAGGTGTTCTGATACTCTCATCTCTCTAAGAGTTTTCCACAGTTTTTGTGATCCACAGAGTCAACGGCTTTAGTATATTCAATGAAGCAGTAGTAGATGTTTTTCTGAAACTCCCTTGCTTTTTCTATGATCCGATGATGTTGAGAATTTGATCTCTGCTTCTTCTGCCTCTTCAATACCCAGCTTGTACATCTGGAAGTTCCCAGTTCATGTACTGTTGAAGCATGACTTGAAGGATTTTGAATATAACCTTAGAGGAGCGAGTACAAGTTTACAGTAGTTTGAACATTCTTTCGCATTGCTCTTCTTTTGAATTGAAATGAACACTGACCTTTTCCAGTCCTGTGGCCACAGGTGAGTTTTTTTTAAATTTGCTGATACATAAGGTGCAGCACTTTGACAGCACCGTCTTTTAGGATTTTGATTAGCTCAAGTGAAATTTCATCACCACCACTAGCTTTGTTTGTAGTAACCTTTGCTAAGGCCCACTTGACTTCACACTCCAGGATGTCTGGCTCTAGGTGAGTGCCTACACGATCGTTACCATGGTCATTAAGACTTTTTTCTATAGTTGTGGGTATTCTTGCCACCTCTTCTTAAGCTCTTCTGTTTCTATTACGTCTTTACATTTCTGTCTTTTATAGTGTTTTATTGTGTCCATTTTTGCATGAAATGTTCACTTAAATCTCCAATTTTCTTAAATATTATGCAGCCATTGAATTCGCATTTTGTAAAATTACAAATGGATCAAATAACTACACTCATATTAAGTGAAAAAGAGACCAGTAAGGTAAGGTAATTCCATTTTTTAGAATTCTGTGTAAATTTAGATAAAATCATATGTATATGTTGAATGATAGTATTGTAATTTTCTGAACTGTTTTATTAATATATACAGAAATGTATCATAAATTGCTTTGATAGACTAATTTCTCTCCACCACACACAGAGCTGGGTGTAGACAGGTGATCATAGCAGGTTCCCACCATCTCTCTGCTGGTGAGGTGGCAAAAACCTCCTCTGTCCTCTCTGCTGTGGACCCAGGTCCTGGATCAAGTCCTCAAGACAGAGTGAAAACACACATCCCCAGAACACTGAGCCTTACAGAGTTTGCTTTGCTCTAACTATAAGATCGCGAATGTGGCAAGTGTAAATGTTGACTTCTTTTGCTGAGAAAATCATGGAGCCATGCAGCACTGCTGCCATTTCAGAAAAAAGCCACCAGAGGGCAGTGTGGCTGCTTCTGACAAACTCTCATTCAAAACTAATCCAAGTTAGCCTCCATCAGAACACGTTTTATAAACTTACAGGACCTCTTTAAGGTATATTGATTTGCTTTTCTTCTTTAATCTTATTTGGAAGTTAATGGAAATTCACTACAAATAACAAACATAAAGTGAGCCACTGACTACGTTTTCCCTTGTGACATGTAGACATGCAAAATTATGTATCCAATCCCCGTCTTCATCCACCTCTGTCCCTTCCTCTCTATATCCATCTATAAACATCTGTGTAACCCATCTTTTGATAATCTACATACCATATCAGATATTTTTCAATCATCTTCCTACTTCTTTGTGATGTGAGTGTTTCAGTAGTAAGTAGTAAGCTTATAAGACAGTGAGAAGCAGTGTGAAGGTGAGAAGTAGGTCTCAGTGGGAGTCATCCAAACGGGGAGATCTGCTCATCACAGACAGGGTCAAGTCCATCCACACTGTCTCCTATCCTTAAAGCACTGAGTCTACCCTCTTTGGGGAACTTTGCCTAAATTTTTATTATTTTAAGGAACATCAGGCTTAAGATAATGAGTGATGGTTGTAGTAAATCTGGGAGAGAGTTAAGGTTATCATGTTAATGGCCTGGTACTCTGCCTCCAACAACCTTCATTCTGTTATCACCACAGCTCAGCCCTCTCGGAGCAGAGACTGCACCTTTATTTTGACTGTTACAGCCCTCCAGCCCAGTACTAGGAAAAGTAGATATGCCAGTACTGCTGAATAAGTGCATTTGGGATCAGGACCTGACAGATTTGAGAATGCATTTGAAACTGGGATTCTCCCAGACCTGTCCCAATAGGAGGTTATCATAAATCAGCTACCTCCTCACTGGCCAGGCCCTGTATACCTGCTCGACTTCCCACAGTACCTCTCAGATAGGATGTCCTTGGTCCTAAGTATTTCTCAGATCAAATCTTACCATGTTCTCTGACTCCTGTCATGCGCTTTGGCCTCCTTAATTGTCCTGCTGTGTGACTCTCCGCTCTAGAGCTCAGGGCTCACCTCTATTCCATTCAGGATGTATTGTCAGAATAGTAGATTCTGTGGAGCTAAGGCTTAATGATGGTCTTTGATTGACAAGTCAATAATTATATGGACAAGGATAACTTTGACATGACTACCTTTTATAGAAATAATTTTACTTATTCGTTTATGCTTGTACTGTGTCTTCATTGCACAGGCTTTTCTCTAGTTGTGGTAAATAGTGGCTCCTCTGTAGTTGCGGTGTGGGGGCTTCTCACTGCAGTGGCTCTTCTTGTTGTGGAGCAGGGGGTCTAGAGCACTCTTTCTAGCTTGAGGAGTTGCCGCATGTGGGCTCAGTATTTGCTGTTCCAGGGCTCTAGAGTACAGGCTCAGTTGTTGTGGCTTAGTTGCTTCAAGGGATGTGGGTTCGAACCTGTGTCTCCTGCATTGGCAGGGAGATGTTCAACCACTGAGCCACCAGGGAAGTCCATGACAATATCTTAATGGTGTTGTTTTCCTTGAACAGTTATTTTTAAACTTGATGGCATAAAAAGAAATGTTTTTTCTCTGAAGTCAGCATAGTTGCTGAATGTCAGCCTTTCTCTGATGATGCTGTAAAAGACCTGATACACGCCAAGAGAAACACAAGTAAATTCTGTCATGTTATAACATGGTATAGAGTAGTATAACTCTAAAAGCTACTGTTATCCATTTGTGCTAGAGTAATTGTTTACTGGATATGAATATTGACATGTCAAATTTCTCATGCTTTGATGAAATTCAATGCTTTTTTCCTACACTAAATACCAGGATGAAGCGTTCAAGACAGAATAATTTTAAGATGAATTGTTCATTTCCCCACCATGGACTCACTTTTCATGATGTTTCTTTGTTCCCAGAGAAATGAGAGATGTTGTTGCTAACCAGGATATTTGAGAGGAAAAGATTCAGTTCCTCAGGAGGTGACTGGGAACCATTTGATTGCTTTCATCTGTGTAGACCTTGGAAGCAGATGAGAGAAAATTCTTTTCTATTTTCAAATGAAATGGAGAGAACAGAGGGTGGACTCTGGGAAAACATTTCAAAAAGGTGAATCAAAACTGAGTATCTGACAAAAAAGAGTATCTCTCATCAAAGAAGTAGGCCTATTGGACACCCACAGATTGATCTAGGGACACGTGGGCCATCATGCTGATTTCTAGGAAAAATAATGCCAATGAAAACTCCACATGGTATAAATGTGTTACTAACTGAAAATCAATGGTCAGTTGACCAAGTACAAGTAATGATCATAAAGAAATCTTACAAAAAGAAGAAATTCTTAAAAAGGCACATGTATAAATCATAAATTATGATTTAGATAAGAAACCTTGCTATTCATTTGAAAAAAAAATTATTCCAAGTAAAACTGTTACAGTAAATTAAACATAAACAGTAATATCCAGGTCATGGGTGTTGAGGGTGGAACGTGGTTGCAAGGTCCAGCTCCATCTCCAGAGAGTGCGCAGGCATGAGCAGGGGCAGGTGCAAGGGTTGAGGCGTGGAGACACCAGAGCTCCCAGGACACTTGCTGAGGGAGGGAAGGCGGAGCCTGGGTCAGTCCCCAATGCCAGACGCCCCAGACCAGGGAGCAGCGCAGCAGCAGAGTAAGTGCAGCTCTATCCCCAACCCCTCACCTCTTGCTCCCGCCTGCCCAATGGCCAGTGGCCCCCGACTACTCCAGCCCAGAGGAACTCGAGCCTCCCTCGGTCCTCAGCTCCGGGGTGTCTGCCACCAGCCACAGGGTGAGGACACTGGGCCAGGGCCCCAAGGCTGTCGTGGAGTGGTGGGTGCCCTGTGCACTTGCAGCCCTCCCTGCCTGGCGCCTCTCTAGTCTCCTCTCGGAGGGGCTACCCCACGACCACGGGAGGTGGCCTCTGGGTCTGCAGACGCTGCCTGGGCCCCGTCACTGCGGGCGCGCGGATCCGGGATGGAGGGTGCCGCCGAGGAGCGTGAAATTGGGGCCGCCGGGTGTGCGTCGGGAGCGCTGGGTCTGCAGGTGTGAAGGAGTCTCTGCTCTGGGGTGCCTGTGATGGGGGTACACAGCTCGGTGATCCTGTTTGCTGGCCGCAGGCAACGGGTGTTCAGATGGGACTCCCTGCTCTTTCCTAAAGCCTTCTGGAGGATCAGGTACAAAAGGTTAAAGTGCACTTTCACACTGAGTGTTTTTGGGATTTATTGACTGACTGTGACTAACTCACTGAGCGCTTCCAGGAGGGTAATTCGTGACATGCTAACACCTAAGCAAAGTTTCAAGTAAAAGTAGTCCCTGCCTTTTAATGTTTTTGCCTATGGAGGGCTTTTTGAACATTTTGTTTTGTTTCTGTTCATCTTTTCCGGCAACAGATCTTTGAGAAATAGCATTACTCTAAGTTAAAGGAGCATTTAAAATTTTTATTTGTGTACAGTAATCATAGATGCTAAAGTATTTTCAAATTCTAGCATCTACAAAGAACTCAGTTGTTGTTTGGTAA
>CM035281.1:74936915-74947639 GCA_020226075.1 Hydropotes inermis
TGAGTGTTGTTGGGATTTATTGACTGACTGTGACTAACTCACTGAGCGCTTCCAGGAGGGTAATTCGTGACATGCTAACACCTAAGCAAAGTTTCAAGTAAAAGTAGTCCCTGCCTTTTAATGTTTTTGCCTATGGAGGGCTTTTTGAACATTTTGTTTTGTTTCTGTTCATCTTTTCCGGCAACAGATCTTTGAGAAATAGCATTACTCTAAGTTAAAGGAGCATTTAAAATTTTTATTTGTGTACAGTAATCATAGATGCTAAAGTATTTTCAAATTCTAGCATCTACAAAGAACTCAGTTGTTGTTTGGTAAATTTTTCTTGAAGGGAAGGGTTTGGAATCCAGAGAAATGTTCATTTCATGAAATTGTGGTGCACCGTTTTGCAATTTTGAATACTTAATCTAGGGGAATTCTCAGTTTTTTTTCCAGAAAATGCATATTTTGTCTGAGAATACTTTTGGTTTTGTTCTGTGCTTTTTTTACGTGCTGTTTGTTGGTACCTACATCAGTTTAGTTCATTTCCGTTGCGAAGTTGTGTCCGACTCTTTGCGACCTCATGAATAACAGCATGCCAGGCCTCCCTGTCCATCATCAACTCCTGGAGTTTACTCAAACTCATGTGCATCAAGTGGTGATGGCATCCAGCCATCTTGTCCTCTTTTCTCTTGTCCATCTTGTCCTCTTTCCTCTTGTCCATCTTGTCCTCTTTCGTCCCCTTTTCCTCCTGCCCCCAATCCCTCCCAGCACCAGGAACTTTTCCAATGAGTCAACATTTTGCATGAGGTGGCCAAAATATTGGAGTTTCAGCTTCAGCACCAGTCTTTCCAACAAACACCCAGGACTGATCTCCTTTTGGATGGACTGGTTGTATCTCCTTGCAGTCCAAGGGACTCTTAAAAATCTTCTCCAACACCACACTTTAAAAGCATCAAGTTTTCAGCATTCAGCTTACTTCACACGACCATACATGACCATACATGACCATACATGACCATACATGACCATCCATACATGACCACTGTAAAAACCATAGTCTTGATTAGATGTACCTTTGTTGGCATAGTAATGTCTCTGCTTTTTAATATGCTACCTAGATTGGTCATAACTTTCCTTCCAAGCAGTAAGCGTCTTTTAATTTCATGGCTGCAATCGCCATCTGCAATCATTTTGGAGCCCCCCAAAATAAGGTCTGACAATGTTTCCACTGTTTCCCCATGTATTTCCGATGAAATGATGGGACCAGATGCCATGATTTAATTTTCTGAATGTTGAACTTTAAGCCCAGGTTTTCACTCTCCTCTTTCACTTTCATCAAATACCAGACCACCTGACCTGCCTCTTGAGAAACCTGTATACAAATCAGGAACAACAGTTAGAACTGGACATGGAATAACAGACTGGTTCCAAATAGGAAAAGCAATACCTCATGGCTGTATATTGTCACTCTGCTTATTTAACTTATATGCAGTGTACATCATGAGGAATGCTGGGCTGGAAGAAGCACAGGCTAGAATCAAGATTTCCACGAGAAATATCAATAACCTCAGATATGCAGAAGATATGACCGTTATGGCCTAAAGTGAAGAGGAACTAAAAAGGCTCTAGATGAAAGTGAAAGAGGTACCTACTTAGGAGGCTTCAAAGCAATCTATTTAAAACTAGTGATTTGTGCAAAGTACTATGCTTTGTAACACAGAGATAGGTTGACTTTCTCTATCAAAATTGTTTTTTGAGTTAGCAAATTTTTCCTTTGAAACAGTCAGGAATGACTTTTTATAACCCTGCAGTTCTGACTCTGATAATTAGGAAGTACGTTGTTTCACTTTTGAAGATAATGGCAGACATTTCAAAGATGGACAGCAGGTACACAAGAGAAATTCGAGTACTAAGTTGGGTGCATTGGTGCCCGCAATAAAACTGAGTTTCTCTTCTAAGGGAAAAAGAAGGAAAACCACCTGGTGATGAACACGGGCTCTTTCCATACACCAAAAACCCAGAGGAAGGGGAGAAAGTGGAGTGATTCTCAGATGGATGGGCTGTTTCTTTTTTTCATTTACCAACCACAGACTTCGTTTTCTTGATGTTTCTTGACTCACAAAGTAATTAGAAGTGTGGTTCCTTACCAGGATACTTAAATGGGAAAGATCCTTTCAATTCCTAGGCAGGTGACAAGATCCATTGTGTAGCTTTCATCTCCCTGAACCTTGTAAGTAGCTCTGAGTCATCTTCTCTACTGAGTTAGGCAGAAAGGGAGAGAGGTGGAGCCTTGGGGGGTGCAAATGTTCCAAAAGCTGGACTAAAACTTAATCACTTTCTTCAAAGAAACAGATTGGATGCCAGAATTTTGATCTTAAGGCCTCTTGCAACATTAGGGAAATCATTTATAGAGGAAGTATTCCACACCATGTAAAACTCCATGAGATGAAATGTATTATTGACTGAAAATTGATGACTGGAAAAGAACATTTTGAAATTTTCTGATAGCTGATATTTGACCCAAGTCAGTCAACCACATACAATTACTGATCTCTAAAGAATCTGGCAAAAAGGATATTTATAGTCATTCAGCTGTGATGCGGTTAAGAAACCTGTCATTTATATTTTAAATAAATCCAAACTGAAATATTTTCAATTAGAATTAAATATGGATAAACCACAAATAATTTGCTGTGCTGTGTTTTTCAATCAAGATCAAGGAATTAAAATCTCCTATTGAAGTTTTCTCTTGAAGATACTTTCTCTACACTGTATTTCAAATATTATTATAATTCTTATTGCAGTTTTTATTAAGTTCAGAATATAAAATTTTGAGGAATTGAAGTTCTCTGAGTTCAAACGACTGAGTCAGAATTAACAAGGTGAAACTGGATGTTAGAACTACTAATGGTACAAAATTTACTTTTGTTATTGAAATGTACTGGATTGATGGCTATTTAAGTTCATCCTATGGTTAATATTTTTGTGGGTATAATAATTTATGCTGAATTATCAAATGACTTAAAATTTCATAAGCACATCACTCTGTTTCCCACATGACAGTGATGAGTGGGTGTTCACCCTGGGGAGACTGCACTTCCTCATGTTGTCATTCCGTAACCCAGACTTCCCCTATGCTTGGCCTCTTCCATCCCAAAGATCTCATCCACATCTGTATCCATCAGCAGAAGGGGCAGGGACTTGGAGAAATGCCTATGGGAGGTTATAATAGGCCAGGATGCAACATCAGTTTCTCTCCTACTTCATTGGCCATGATATGGTCCTGTGGCCACAGAAGAAGCTGGGAAGTCTTCCAGTGGTGTGCTCCTGGAAACGCAGTGAGTTTTCATGGAAAATCAACTTTGTCCATGTAGAAGTAAAATAGTAACCCCCAAGGAAAAGTAAACATGAGAGAAATTCCTTAAGAGAGCATAGAAAATGGACCCATTCTAGATAACAGAGACCACAAATAAAACAGAGCGATGCGGTTATAACAGACCTGAGATGAAGTAATGTTCTCTGAGCTCTTAGAAAAGCACAAACAAAAGCTCTGAAGAGTTCTGATTCTTCTAAGGGTCCTACCAGTGAGCACTCTGAAGGAGAAGTTCTGTTGACTGCCAGTCATGGCCGACTGCAGTCCAGCTGCAAGGATTTGTGCTTAGGCTGCACAGGGCCATTTAACCCGCTTACAAGTCTTCCAGCTGAGCATTCTGGGGCTTTTGCTTTTTAAAACTTCTTCCCTCCCTTCAGCCCCGGGAATGTGCTTTCAGTTCCAGGCAAGAATTGTGTGTCCCCAACTTGCAAACTTTGTGGACCGTACCCTGTCTGTTTGCTTCAGGTAACAGTGATTGTTTTCTGCAATTTATTTATAATTTTAGGATGACAACAGCAATAACAAGTAACTCATTTAGAACTATTGTATTTCAAATCTCTATTGAATATTTACCATACAATGTGTACTGTGCCTAGAGAAGACTGAGAATTGACTGAGCAGTGTCTTGGTCTGTGAGAAGTTCTTAAAGGAGAGGAGACATGGTATGAAGGGCCTGATGTCCTAGCAGAAAGGATAAAAGAGAACTTGCTTTGAAAATTCAAGGAATGATACTAGATTTTGACATTGCCTGGAGCTGATAGGTTCTGGACTCCACTTTCAGAGATGAACAAGATATGTTCAGAGGAAGCTGGAATCAGAAGCTGTAGAAACAGGTCCTGTGATACAAGGTATCATAAGGAATATTTGCAGCTATTAAGTTCACAGTTTTTAAATTTATAAACGGATAGAATCATTGCTCATATGGAGTGAAAAGGTCACCGGCAATATCAGGTAATCCCATTTTTTTAAAATGCTATGTAATTGTAGGTGAAATTATGCAGAGTATTATGATAGTTTCCCAAATTTCTAAAATATTTTGTTAACATTATTAGAAGAAAGCTATGAAAATTCTTTGGTTAGATAGACGAATCTCTACACTAGACACACAGAGCTGGGGTATAGGCAAGTGATCCCACCCAGCAGGTTCCCACCCTTTCCCTTCAGGTCCCAAGTGGTGGCTACCACTTCTCTATTTTCTGTTGTGGTCCCAGGGCTAAACTCAGGGACTCAACCATCACTCTCTGAAATTCTGAACTTGGAAAGTGATGTATTGTGTCATAGTCAAGACAACGATTTCCACTAGATGGCTTCCCCCAAACATTGAGACTTGCAGAATTGGGTTTACTGTCATAGCAAGACTCTGAAGGTGGCAACTGATTGTGGCCTCTTTGAGAGACCGACCCACGGAGCCCTGCAGTGCTCCTGCTATTTCTCAAAAGTCCGCCAGAGGGCAGTGTGTAGCTCCTTATGGAAAATACTGTAAGGAGATCCAACTAGTCAATCCTAAATGAAATCAATCTTGAATATTCATTGGAAGGACTGAGGCTGACGCGAAAACTCCTGTAGTTTGGCACCAGATGAGTAGAACCAACTTATTGGAAAACACCCTGATGCTAGGGAAGATTGAAGGCAGGAGGACCAGGGGACGACAGAGGATGAGATGGCTGGATGGCATCACTGACTCAATGGACATGAGTTTGCATAGCATCCGGTAGTTGGTGATGGACAGGGATGCCTAGTGTGCTGCAGTCCATGCAGTTGCAATGAGTCAGACATCACTGAGCCACTGAACTGACTGACTGCCCCATTCAAAAGAGTCCTTTTCAAGGTAAACTTCTTCAGAACATGTTTGATAACCTTAGGAGAATTTCTTTAAAATATTGACATGCTTTTCATCTCCAGTTTCATTTGGAAAGTAGTGAAAAGCCATTACAAGGAACACATGTAAGGTGAGCCACTGTTTAAAAGTTGTCCCTTGTGACACATATGTGGCTTAGTTGCTCAGTGAAGGCCAACTTTTTGGGATCCCATGGACTACAGTCCAGGCTCCTCTGTAAGTGGGATATTCCTGGCAAGAATACTGGAGAAGGTTGCCATTTCCTACTCCAGAGGCATCTTCTCGACCCAGGGAAAGAACCCGTATCTCATGTGTTTCCTACATTGGAAGGTGGGTTCTTTTCCACTGCACCAGCTGGATATTGATGGATGAAATTCTGTTCCCGCCCCTTTGTTTCTTCTTCTCTCCACCTCATTCATCTATAGGTAATGATCTCTCTGAAACTCTTTTGGAAAATCTACGTAACATTATCAGAGATAGTTCTCAGCCATGTTGATCGTTCCTTGTGATGTCAGTGTTTATGTAGCAAATCATCAGCTCCTATGACACTGGGTATATCCCTGAGCCCTGGGAGACAGTGTTCAGGTGGGCAGTAGGTCTCAGTGGGAGTCAGTCCAGGGGGAGGTCTGCTCAGCACAGCCAACATTTTCTTCTATCCCCAAAGCACTGAGAATGCTTCATTACCCACCACATATCTGCCCCACCAACAGGGAACTTGGCTCAAATCCTGTATATGCTGAGGAAGCATCAGCGTCAGAAGAATGAACAGTGGATTTATCATTGTGAGATAGAGATGAGGTTCTGTGTTTTCAGTTCTTATATTTATGTATCTTGATTCACTCTTTGATTATTTTAAATTTTAATTATAACATCATTCTTTACAATGCTGTTAGTTTCTGCTGTGCAGCAAAGTGAATCAGTTATATATATACCTTCTTATTTTAGATTGTATTCCCATGTAGGTTATTACAAAGAATTGAATAGAGTTCCCTGTGCTCTCCAGTAGATCTTTATCTATTTTATGTGTAGTAAAGTGTATTTGTCAATCCTAACTTATCCTTCAGCCTTCTTTGGGAACCATATGTATGTTCTCTACATCTGAGACTCTATTTCTGAAAATAGGTTTACATGTACCATTCTTTTAAATTCCATATGTAAGTGACATCATATGATATTAGTCTCTCTATATCAGACTTCACTCAGTATGAAAATCTCTAGAATCATCCATGTTGCACACATAGCATTATTTTTTTCTTTTTAAGAGATGGTAATATTCCATTGTAAATATGAGCCACATATCCTTTATCTATTCCTCAATTAGGAAAATTTAGTTTTTTCTGTCTTCTGGCTATTGTAAATAGTGCTGCAACAGACTTTGGGGATCATGTATCTTTTCAAATTATGGTTTTCTCTGGATATATGCCCAAGAGTAAAATTACTATATCGTATGGCAAGTCTTATTTTTATTCTTTTAAGAACCTTCATACTGTCAGACACAACTGAGCGACTGAACTGAACTGATACTGTTTTCCATTGTGGCTGTAGCAATCTATATTCTCACCAAGAATGTATGAGGCTTCCCTTTTCTCCACACCCTCTCCAGCATTTATTGTTTGTAGATTTTTTGATGATGGCCACTCTGACTGGTATGAGCTGATACCTCATTGTACTTTTGATTTGTATTTCTCTAAGCCTTAGTGATGTTCAGTGTCTTTTCATGTACCACTTGGCCACCTGTATTCCTTCTTTGGAGAAATGTGTATTTAGGTCTTACGCCTATTTTTTGATTTCGAATACTAATTTGTTTTTTTTTTTAATGTGGAGCTGGAAGATCTGTTGCATATTTTGAAGATTAATCCCGTGTTGCTCACTTCATTTGCAGATATTTCCTTCCTTTCTGTGGGCTCTTTTCATTGTGGTAGAACACTGTAGCCCAGGGGTCAGTTTTTAAGTTTGATTAGGTTGCATTTTTAAATTTTAGTGTTTATTTTCATTATTCTGGTAAGTGGCTGATAGAAGATCTTTCTGCAACTTAAGTCAGAGAGTGTTCTGCCTATGTTTTTCTCTTACATTTTTATAGTGCCTAGTCTTACATTTAGATATTTAATCCACTTGGAGTTTATATTTATGTGTGGTGTTAGAGATTGTTCTGATTTTATTCTTTTACATGAAACTGTCCAGTTTTCCCAGCACCACTTATTTGAAGAGACTGTCTTTTCTCCATTGTATATTGTTGTCTCTTTTATCATAGATAAGGTGAAAACAGGTGTGTAGGTTTCTCTCGGGATATGTCTCTTGATTCATTTTCCAGTTAGCCTTTATAAACCTTGTTTACACAGCTCCAGCCACATCATGAGAAATGCTGGGCTGGATGAAACACAAACTGGAATCAAGATTGCTGGGAGGAATATCAATAACCTCAGACATGCAGATGAAACCACACCTATGGCAGAAAGAGAAGAACTAAAGAGCCCCTTGATGAAAGTAAAAGAGGAGAGTGAAAAACTGGCTTAAAGCTCAACATTCAGGAGACTAAGATCATGGCATCTGGTCCCATCAATTCATGGCAAATAGTTGGGGACACAGTGACACACTACATTTTGAGCCCCAGAATCCCTGCAGATGGTGACTGCAGCCATGAAATTAAAAGATGCTTCCTCCTATGGAAAAGGCATGACCAACCTAGACAACATGTGTAAAAGCAGAGACATTACTTTGCCAACAGAGGTCCATCTAGTCAAAGCTGTGGTTTTTCCAGTAGTCATATATGGATGTGAGAGTTGGACTATTAAGAAAGCTGAGCACTGGAGAATTGATGCTTTTGAACTGTGGTGTTGAAGAAGACTTTTGAGAGTCCTTGGACTGCAGGGAGATCCAACGAGTCCATCTCAAAGGCAATCAGCTCTGAATATTTGGTGGAAGGACTGATGCCGAAGCTGAAACTCCAGTACTTTGGCCACCTGATGTGAAGAGATGCCTCATTTGAAACGACCCTGATGCTGAGAAAGATTGAAGATGGGAAGAGAAGGAATCAACAGAGGATAAGACGGTTGGAGGGCCTAACCAACTCAATGGACATGAGTTTGAGTAAGCTCCGGGAATTGGTGATGAACAGGAAGGTCTGCCGTGCTGAAGTCCATGGGGTCGCAAAGAGTCAGACATGACTGAGTGACTGAACTGAACTGAGCCTCATTCCTTGGCATATGGATGTTAAGTTCTCCCAGCACCATTTTGGGGAATACTGTCTTTTCTCCATTGAATGATCTTACCACTTTTGTAAAAAATCATTTTACCCTATGTGTGAAGGTTTTGCTGGGCTCTGAATTCTTTTCCATGGATTTATAATTTTATCTTTTTGACAGTACCAGACTGTTGTCACTACTGTATCACTTTGTGATAATGTTGAAATCAAGGAATGTGTGTCCTCCCACATTGCTTTTCTTGCTCAAAACTGGTTGGCACCTTGGGCATTAATTAGGTATTAATTAGTGAATTTTAATTAGTTCTGTAATGAATTTTAGGATAGGTTTTTTATTTTAGGTGGTATTTTTATTTATGTGGGGTTTTGATAGGGATTGAATTATAATTGTATATTACAGAGGCTGATATGGAAATCTTAACAGTGGTAAATCTTCTAATCCATGAAAATAGAATTTGTGTCATACACTTTATTTGCAACATTTGGAAGGTTTCACTATGCAAATCTTCACCTCCTGAGTTAACTACTCAGTGCTGTGCTTAGTTGCTCAGTCATGTCCGACTCTTTGTGACCTCATGGATTGTAGCCTGCCAGGCTCCTCTGTCCATGGGAATTCTCCAGGGAAGAATACTGGAGTTGGTGGCCATGCCCATCTCCAGGGGATCTTTCCAGCCCTGGGATCAAACTCAGGTCTCCCGCATTGCAGGCGGATTCTTTACCATCTGATCCACCAGGGAAGCTCAGTAATTTATTCTTTCTGATGTATTTATAAATGCAGTCATTTTCTTAATTTCTTCCAACTCATCCTATTACTGCACAGATGCAAGTGAATTTCAGTGTTAATTTTTGTACCATGTTACTTTGCTGAATTCATTTATTATTTATAACATTTTTGTGGTGTCCTTAGGATTTCTACTTATGAAATTATGTCCCATGTGAACATAGATAATTCTACTTCCATTTTTCCTCTTTGCATGTTGGTGATTTATGCATTAATTCAACATATTTTCTTATATATCTTTGCTGACAGGCATGTCTAAAACTACAAGTCCTATTGCTTAGAAGTAGTAAAACCCAGAATTCTTACATGCTTCCTGAAGTCAAAGGAAAGATGTTCCATGTTTCACCAATGACTGTGATGTTGGCCATGGGTTTTACGTGGATGGCATTATTATGTCATGATAATTTCCCTCAAATTTAATTTGTCAGGTGATTTTAGCATAAAAAGGTGTTTAATTTATTCAACTCTTTTTTCTATGAAATGAGATGAACATGTTTTTTCCCCTTTATTCTGTTAATGTTTGTGCTATCCAGATGCATTTTAATAGGTTGAGGCATTCTTGCATTCCAAAAAGAAATCCCACTTGTTCATGGTGTATATTTCTTATTATTTGCTGTTGTTGAAACTAAGTCATGTCCGAGTCTGTGTGACCCAACAGACGGCAGCCCACCATACTCTGCCCTCCCTGGGATTCTCCAGGCAAGAACACTGGAGTGGGTTGTCATAGATAGCTATAAATGATTATTATATAAAGAGATATATATGCACTTCCAACTTCTGCTCAGGCTTCCAGAATCCTGGAAGGGCGGCAGGTGATGGCCAGGACATTGCACTGAACCATAGACATTTATGCTTCTTTTTAGTCATTGATGACTGATACTACTGCTCCATGAGTGTTGTTTCACACTGTCAATGACTGTCTGACTTAGACCTGCATGCACCCATCTCCTGCCTCTGTTTCTCACCCTCTACTCCTTCCTTCTGAGATTCACTCACTTCTTCCTTCAATACACCATTCCTCATTCTCAGTGAGAGCCTAAGAGAGGCAAACACTGTAGTCTTTTTCATCTGAAAATGTTCTTAATTTGTTTTTATTCCTAAGTGATAGTTTGTGTGTTAGTAGCTCAATCATGTCTGACTCTTTGTGACCTCATGGACTGTAGCTCAGCAGCCTCCTCTGTCCATGGAATTCTCCAGTAGGTTGCCATTTCTTTCTCCAGGGGATCTTCCCAACCCAGGGATTAAAGCTGGGTCTCCTGTATTGCAGGCAGGTAGTTTAGAATGAAAAATTCAGACTGTTTCTGCACAAGGAACCACAGAGCCCCATATGTCCACCTCAGGGCACTGTCTGAGGCCTGCATCCACCCATCTGCTGCCTCTGTGTTTTTCTGCCAATGACAAACACACTGCCCCATTTAAAAGGGGCCCTTTCCTAGGTAGTCTTCATCAGGGAATGGCAATGGACTCCAGTATTCCTGCCTGGAGAATTCCATGGACGGGAAAGCTTGGTGAGATACAGCCCATGGTGTCACAAAGAGTCGGACATGACTGAGCA
>CM035281.1:74947649-74967728 GCA_020226075.1 Hydropotes inermis
ACACACACACACACACACACACACACACACACACACACACACACACACACACACCATGTTTTGGAAAAAGTCAAAATCCAGGACAAGTAAAAATGCAATGTGAGCCTGTGACTGGAATTCTTCCCTTGTGACACATTATAAGAATTGTAAAGTCCGTGTCTAAACCCACAATCACTGTACACCTCTGTTCCCTCCTTCCTTCATTCATTTATAAACACCCGTCTATGAAAAATATTTTTCACAATCTGTGTAATGTGTTAGACATACTTTTCAATCATGTTGCCCCTTCCTTATGATGTGAATATTTGGGTGGCACTCTTTTTATGAGATCTAATCTCTTGAATCTCTTTGTCACTCCCACTGTATAATTGTAAGGGACTTGATTGTAGGTCATATGTGAATGGTCAAGTGGTTTTCTCTACTTTCTTCAATTTAAGCCTGAATTTTCCAATAGGAGCTCATAATCTGAGCCACAGTCAGCTCCCTATCTTGTTTTTGCTGACTATGTATGGCTTATCAATCTTAGGCTGAAAGAAAATAATCAATCTGATTTTCGTACTGACCACCTGCTGATGTCCATGGATAGAGTCATTACTTGTGTTGTTGTTAAAGAGTGTTTTCTATGACCACCATGTTCTCTTGACAAAACTCTGTCAGTCTTGGTCCTGCTTCATTTTGCACTACAAGGCCAAACTTGCGTATTATTCTGGATATCTCTTGACTTCCTCATTTGCACTCCAATTCTTTATGATGAAAAGGAAATCTTTCCCTTGCTTTTTTTCAGTGTTAGATGTAGGAGGTCTTGTAGGTCTTCATAGAACTGGTCAACTTCAGCCTCTTTGGCAGTAGTGTTTGTGGCATAGACTAGGATTACTGTGATATTGAATGGTTTGCCTTGGAAACGAACAGAGATCATTCTGCCGTTTTTGAGCTGCACCCATGTGCTGCATTTTGGACTTTTTTGTTGAATACAAGGCCTGCTCCATTTCTTCTAAGGGATTCTTGCCCACAGTAGTAAATATAAAGGTCATCTGAATTAAATTCACCCATTCCAGTCCATTTTAGTTCACTGACTCCTAAGATGTCGATGTTCACTCTTGCCATCTTCTGCTTGACCACATCCGATTTACCTTGATTCATGACCGTAATATTTCAGGCTCCTAAGCAATACTGTTCTTTACTGCATGGGACTTTACTTTCACCACTAGACACATTCACAATTGAGCATCATTTCTGCTTTGGTCCAGCCTCTTCTTTCCCTCTGGAGCTGTTAGTAGTTGCCCTCCACTCTTCCCCAGTTTAGCATACTGAATGCCTTCTGACCTTGGGGGCTCATCTTGCAGTGTCATATCTTTTCACCTTTTCTTACTGTTTATGGTGTTCTCCAGACAAGAATACTGAAGTTGGTTGCCATTTCATTCCCTAGTGGACCATTTTTTTTTGTCAGCACTCTTAATTATGACCCATCCATTTTGGATGACTCTGTATATCATGTCTGATGGTTCACTGAGTTGTGAAAACCCCTTCATCACTACAAGGATTTGATCCATCCCAGTACCAAACTGGTTAGATTACTATAGCTTCGCAGTAAGTTTTGAAATCATTAATGGTATTCTCCCATATTACATTTTCTTCTTTTGATTGTTTGGATATTTTAGGGTATATTAGTTGTAAAGTGTTTTAGGATAGGCATTTGGATATAGGGTGGAGTTTTGATCAGGATAGTATTGGAGTTGTAAATTGTGATGGTTAGTATTGAGATCTTAGCAGTAAGTCTTCCAGTGCATGAAAACAGGATGTGTGTCATTTAATATCTTCACAAAGTTTGACAATTCACTGTGCAAGTCTTCACTTTTTTTTTTGTTCAGTTAATCACTAAATAGTTTATTCTTCCTGAAACAATTGTAAACAAAACTGTTTTCTTCATTTCCTTTTCACTTGATCATTAATGTATAGAAGTGCCGCTGATTTTCAGCATTGACATCGGTGAATGTCCTTGTTACTTTGCTTCATTATTTTTTTGTTTATAACATTTTTTCTTGTGGAATACTTAGGATTTCTACATTTGAGATCATGTCATGGGTGGACATATATTATTCTACCTCTTGTCAGTTTGAAATGTCACTGATTTATCTGTCTGTCTGTATGTGTATCTTCCCTGACTGTTATGGCTAAGACTCTCAGTGCTGTGTTGCATAGAAGTGGCAAAACCTAGCATTCTCATGTGTTTCCTAATCTCAAAGGAAACCTTTTCAGTCTTCATCACTGGCTGTGATGTTGGCTGTGAGTTTTACTTGTCTGTGTGTAGTCACTTGTGTCCAACTCTTCACGACCTTTTGCACTGTAGCCACCAGGCTCCTCTGTCCATGGGACTCTCTAGTCAAGAAGAGTGGAGTAGGTTGATATTTCGTCCTCTAGGGGATCTTCCTGATCCAGGGATCGGACCTCTGTGTCTTGCATCTCCTGCTTTGCAGGCAGATTCTTTACTGCTGGGCCATCAGGGAGTTTAACTTTATGGTGATAGTTTCCTTGAAGTTTTATTGGTCAAGTTTTTTTTTTTTTTTAGTGATGAAAAGATTTTGAAGTTTTTAAACTGCCCTCTCTGCATTAATTGAGATCATGGTTTTTCCTTATGTATGTGAATGTGGTGCATTGCTTGCTTGCTTGCTTGTTAAGACGCTTCAGTCGTGTCCAACTCTGTGAGACCCCCATGGACAGCAGCTCACCAGGCTCCTCTGTCCACAGGATTCTCTAGGCATGAACTCTGGAGTGGGTTGCCATTTCCTTCTCCAACGTGGTGGATGATACCAATGCATTTTATAATGATGATGCATTCTTGCATTACAGGAAAAATTGCACTTGTGTATATTATACAATTCTTATTATATGAATTGATATAAATGATTACATATGTATGTATATATACACACATGCTCACAACTTCAGCTCTGTCTTCCTAAACCCTGGTAGAATGGCAGGTGGCCAAGATGCAGCACTGGACCACAGAAGTTAATGCTTCTAATTTCTCATGATCACTAACACTACTGATCCATGGGTGTTGTTTCACACAGTCAGTGACTATCTGACTTAGACCTGCATCTTCCCACCTCCTGCCCCCATGTCTCACTGCACTGCTTCCTTCTGGGTCTCAATCTAACTACATCTTTCCTCACTCTCAGTGAGAGCCTGAGAGAGGCAAGTGCTCGTAGTCTGAAGAGGATTTCATGTGAAATTTTTCTTATTTTCTTTTATTCCTGAGTGATAGTTTAGAATGAAAAATCTACAGACTGTTTCTGTGATGTTTCCTTTGGCATCTAAAGCTGCTTTTTCCTTGTGTTCCCTGCTACATTGTGACTGGTGACTGGTCTCCTGTTGGGTCTCACTTGGTCTACATTCCCTTCTCTGTGATAAAGTCTCCAGTTGTCTTTAATATTCCACAGTCCATGACTATAGGATGAGGTTTGAGCAACCTCCATTATCGGTGTGTTTCATAGTGTCTTATTCATTGATGGTTCCAATAGTGTCTTTTAACAGATTTGTAGGTATTTCTTTTATATTGTAGTCAAATTATTCTATTTCATGAAGCACTTGAGGTCTAATCCTCCCATGGTAGTCTCTGCTGACCGTCGTTCATGGTGTCATAAAGGCATATTTGGCTGACACTGGATCCTTGCTGGTTTGTAGGTTTTGATATGTATATACATATGGTTTTATTTGTTGTTGTTTTTGCTCATATGATGGAGCTAAAACTTTCTACCTGTTGCCACTTATGATAAGTGGTATTTTGGTTTTCAGTCAGGAAAGGATTTTTAATTTTCTCAAATGCATTCAAGGGCCTATGGAGAAGAACATTTAGAATTCTTCTTAAGTATCATTTCCTTCATGTTCCTCCCAACACAAAGATGTCACTTATCACTCCACTTATAATAAAACATCCCCCACTCACTGCCTTCACCCTCTTCCTTTGCTTAGTTATATCCATAGCATTTATAGTCAGGTACTGGCTTCCTGAATCAGAGGCTGTTTTATTCCATCTGAGCTGCTGTAACAAATACCATAGACCAAGTAGCATGTGAAGAGTAGAAATTTACTTCTTAACAGTTATAGGTGCTGAGAAGTGCAAGGTCAAATTGAATGCAGATTCCATGACTAGAGAGGAACCACTTTCTGGTTCAAGGGAGGGTTGTTTTCAGTGCACTCCCACCTGTCAGAAGAGAGGAGGGTCTCTCCCAGGCCTGTTTTGCAAGAGCATTCTTCTGCCTTGAGGACTCTGCCTCTCACTTAATCACATACACTGGCCCCACCTCCTCATACCATCAACTTAGAGGTTCAGATTTCAGCATATGAATTACTCTGGGGCCCTGTGCATGCTCAGTATAGGAACAGAGGAATCCACACCTGCCCCTTTCGGGGAGGGCTCTGTGCATTCGAGATGCAAGGGCTAAATGAGGACCCACTGCTATTTGAGGTCCTTTTTATATGTCACTGATTTTTGTTTGTCTCATTTATGTTGAAAATATATTTTCACATCTTTCACTTACTATAACCTCATTGGTATCCTTTTCCTTTATGGAAACTGTGTTTTTCTTTGTTTTTCCAATAAAAACTTGAGTTTTTTAGTTTATTTAGCAAGATTGAAGTTACACAGAGCAATCATTCAACCTAGGAATAGAAGTGAAAATTTTACACATTGGAAATGAAGGATGCATTAAACATGGAAGACCTAAAATTACCAATTGGAAAGAACATACTCTGTTTCATTGGTAAAATTAAATGTTGGGTTTTGGAAAATGAAAGTATTATTTTCCTATATGGAAATAAATGAACCCAGTGTAGACAATAGAAAATTAGAGTATTATGAATAAACCTAGAAAACCTGTATAAAACAGAATTATGTAAAGAAACTGAACAATTTCATACCTATAAATTTGACATGATAGGTTACATGAATAATTTTCTGAAAAACAAAAATTACGAAATTTCAATCTAGAGTAGACAGAAACTTCAAACCAACCACTTTCCTAAAATTATTTTAACAGTTGCTCACACGTTTATTTAGGGATGGCCTGAGGAAGTGATTCCTTTGAACTGCTGTAAAACTGCAATTTATTTTACAAAGGTACTTTTACCCTTGTCTTAGCATCAATAATAAAAAAAAAAATCACCCTTTTTTAACTGTGCCTTGCTTAAGTTTAAAAGATACATGTGAAAACTTCTGACAACACAGAGCTTATTTATTTTATACATAGAAGTTTGTGTCTCTTAATCCTTTAACCCACCTTGTCTCTCTGCTCCTAACTACTAGCACCTGCGTGTTTGTTCTTTATATCTGTCCGTATGTTTCTCTTTGATTACTTAGTGTTTCCATTTTTAGTTATATTTATTTATTTATTTAGTCCCTGCCACATATCTTGCAGGATTCTAGTTCCCCAAGCAGGGAGCAAACACAGGCCCCCTGCAGTGCGTGTGTGGAGTGCTAACCACTAGATCACCAGGGATTTTACTGTTTTCTTTTCTAGAGTCCAGAAATAAATGATAACATACAATAAGTATTTGTATTTTTCTGGTTTATTTCACTAAGCATAATATTCTCCAGATCCATCCATGTTTTACAAATGGCAAATTTTCACTCTTTTCTGTAGGTGAGTGGTATTCCATTGTGTGTGTGTAATTTAATCAACTCATATGCTGCTAGTCGATTAGATTGCTTCCATAACTTGTCTATTGTATATAATGTGTACAAATATTGGAGTCCATGTATATTTTTGAATTAGTGTTTTTATTTTCTTCAGATATGTATACCTAAGAGTGAAACTGCTGGATCATGAGGTAATTTTAATTTTTTGTTTTTTGAAGACTCTCCATACTGTTTTGCATACTGGCTGTACCATTCTACCTTCCCACCAACAGCGTCTAAAGGTTCCTCTTTCTCCACATACTCCCCAGCATGTTATTTCTGATTTTTTGATGATAGCATGTGGTCAGAGATACTGAATTGCAGTTTGGATTTTCATTTTTCTAGTGACTTAGAATGTTGACCATCTTTTCATGTGCCTGTTGATAATTTGTATATCTTCTTTGAAACAATGTCTATATAGATTTCTGCCCTTTGAAAATGAGATTTATTTTGTTTGCTATTAAGTTGAATGAGTTCTTTTGTAATTTAATTTTTATTTTATACTGGAGAATACTTGATTTACAATATGGTATTAGTTTCTGGTATACAACAAAGTGATTGAGTTATATATATATATACATAAATCTATTCTTTTTCAGATTATTTTCCCTTATAAGTTATTACAAAATATTGTAGAGAGTTCCCTGTGCTATACAGTAGGTCCTTGTTGATTATTTTACATATAGTAGCATCTGTGTATTAATCTCAACCTCCTAATTTATCCTTCCCTTCACTTGTCCCATTTGGTAATCGTAAGTTTGCTTTTAAATTTGTGTATCAGTTTCTATTTTGTGAATAAGTTCATATGTATCACTTTTTTAGAGTCTACATATTAGCAGTATCATAAGATAGTTGTGTTTCTCTGTCGACTGACTTCACTTCTATGATCATCTGCAGGTCCATCCAAGTTGCTGCAAATGGCATCATTTCACTCTTTTTATGACTCAGTAGTATGCCATTGTGTATATGTACCACATCTTCTTTAGTCACTTGGTAGTGGACATTTAGGTTGCTTCCACATCTTAGCATTTTAACTAGTAGTGCATTATCCTTAAATTGACAGCTTTTCCTAGTATATGTCCAGGAGTTGGATTGCTGGATCATGAGGTAGTCTTATTTTTGAAGAGCCTTCATCATGTTTCCCATACTGGGTACACCAATTTACATTCCCACCAACAGTGCTCAAATATTTCTTTTTCTCCACATCCTTGCCAACATTTATTTGTGTTCTTCTTGATGATTGCTATTTTGGTAGATGTGAGGGGGTAGCTTCTGTTGGTGTGGATTTGCATTTCTTTGAAGATTACAGATGTAAAGCATCATTTCCTGTGCCTGTTTGCCCTCTGTATTTCTTCTTTGGAAAAAAATGTCTATTGAGACTTTGACCTTTTTTAAATGAAGTTGTTTTTTTTGTTTGCTATTCAGTTACATGAATTTTTTATATATTTTAGATATTAGCCCCTTACAAAACATATGAATTGCAAATATTTTCTCCTATTTCATTTCATTTCTCTCTGTTTTATTTTGTTTACCTCTGCTATGCTTCTGGTTGTTACTATTTGCTTGTCTTTTGTGTTTAGAATCAGGTCCGAAAAATCATTTCTGAGACAGCTGTTAAAGAGGTTTCTACCTGATTTTTCTAATTCTGTGGTTTCAGGTCTTCTACTCAAGGCTTAATGCATTTTGAGTTCAGTTCTCTGCATATTGTAAGATAGTGGTCCAGTTTGGTGGTTTTCCATGTAAGTGTGCAGTTTCCCCATCATCTTTTATTGCAGAGACTGTCCTTATCTACCTTTTATATTTTTGGCTTGTTTGTTGTTGGAGAAGGGAATGGAAATCCACTTCAGTATTCTTGCCTTGAGAATCCCATGAGCAGTATGAAAAGCAAAAAGATATGATACTGAAAGATGAACTCCCAAGCTCAATAGGTGCTCAATATGTTACAGGATAAATAACTCCAGAAAGAATGAATTGATGGTGCCAATGCAGAAAGAACACCCAGATCTGGATGTGACTGGTGATGGGAGTAAAGTCTGATGTGATAAAGAACAGTATTGCATAGGAACCTGGAATGTTAGGTCCATGAATCAAGGTAAATTGAAAGTGGTCAAACAGGAGATGGCAAGAGTGGACATTGACATTTCAGCGATCAGTGAACTAAAATGGACTAGAATGGGTGAATTTAATTCAAATGACCATTACATCTACTACTGTGGGCAAGAATCCCTTAGAAGAAATGGAGTAGCCATCATAGTCAGCCAGAGAGTCTGAAATGGTATGCTTGGGTGCAATCTCAAAAATAACAAAGTGTTTTAAGGACAGGAACATAAAGTACACTACAGATCATTGGATGCTCAAGTCTGTGTGGCAGACGACAAGCTGTGAGCAGCAGTTTTTCCCTGGGCCTCTGTGTGTCCAGCCTGAGATGCTGAGCCTGCTGGGCTGTGAGCCCCGTGAAGGCAGCTATGTCACCAAATCCTATACTGTGGTTATGGTTGTGGACAGTGGGGCCAGACGATGTTGAGTCTGTCAACCCAGCTCCAGCCCCTGCTACCTTTAATGTCTTGTGTCACAGTGTCTTGATCTCCTTGGCCAAAGCTGAGACCCCTTTCATTAGGTTTGCTTTGGAAATTTGAAACCCTGAGATCTTAGTAAGCTGTTACCTATTCCTCCTTACCAGGGCAGTTTTATTCTGGCCTACCACAGTGAACACTCGGATACATTCACACATGCACATTCACCCTGACATTTATTAAGGACTGTGGGTTGAGATTAGAAGAGGGACAGACTGGAGGACGGTAATAAGATGAACCGATGGAGGCTGGAGGCACTGCATGCCTGAGACACTGACTCTAATATTTTCCAGGTCTTCTCCCACCTATGTCTTACAACATCCTAAGAAGTCCATGCAGGCATCATCCCGGGTGGGCATGTGGGGACACCGACAGGCTTTGAGAGACAAGGGATCATCCAGGATGGAGGACAGGTATGAAATGGGAGGTGAGTCTGGGCCCAGGTCTGTCAACTCAGAGCTGCACACAGAGTCTGCCCAGGATCTGTGTGGAGGGCTGTGTGGTGCAACTGAGTGAGGCCCGGGGCTGTGTGGATGAAGGATGAGCGGTCAGGATCCTGAGGGCTATGTGCAGGGCTGTTAACTGTCAATCCAAGGAAGGGGCCCCCGGTTGGTGAAGTCACTTCCTCGATGGCAGACCCTAACGGAACTTGGAACCCTGTATCCAAGCACCCACTTTCTAGCAACAGTGCCACAGCCAGTAGTGGCTGAATTGGCTGGAGGTTCTTCATCCAGAAGGATGGTCTCCAGCTGTGTCTTGACTGACCAGGGATTCTGCTTCAGGAAACCGTGGAGGGAGATGTTTTTCAGATGTTTCAGGCGGTTCAGTGCTCAACATGGATGCCTCTGGTCCTTTACCAGAGGGCACCTAAGGTAACCCCAGGCAATCTAAAGCTGTCCACAGCAGGACTGGCCTCCACGGGGAGCCCTTCTGGGGAAGCGCCAGGTGCCCTCATCTCCATGTGCAGGGAAGGGGGACTTGAGGGGAGGTTCTCCCTCTGGGCACGAGCGGGTTGGTGGGCACCTGGTGACCTGGGGGTCCTGTCATGGTCACACCTGAGGACTGTGACTTCAGTCACAGGGAAATAGGATATGTCCGCAGGGAAATAGGATCCCTGAGGTGCTTTTATTGAAGAGGGAGGGACTCCATTTTCTGAATGACTGCCTGAGGAAGTGCCATTGTGGCATGTGGAGGGCTGGCAGAATCCTGGATCCCACATAACTTCGGGTTCCTACTGAAGGCAGAGATCTGGCAGCTTCTCCTGGAAAGGAGGAAAGAGTCCAGGAGATCTGTGGATGAGGCTGGGATGTTGTGAGAAGCATTTGGGAGGCCAGAGCTCAGAGTCAGCCCCCATGAGTGTCCACACGCATCTTCTCTCCATTAAAGTCCTGCCTCCACCCCCGAACCTGGGACTGAGAGCACATTTTGTGGTGTACTCACTGTCTGGTGGAACCTCAGCGGGGATACCCAGCTGATGCTCAAAGGATCCAGTGACAACTGAGCCCTCACTGGTAAAGGATGTGTGTCAGTGGCAGGAGGAGAGCCAGGCAGATCCCTTGCTGATGAGACAGCCTTTAGGTGTAGTAGGTAAATCTGAGGTGTTAGGAGGCCGGCAGGAAGCCTGTGCAGATGACAGGGTCTGTCTATGCCATCCTGGGCCAGATACTCCTGAGAACGCTTCATGTTCCTGAGTAGACACCCGGCCTGCCCTGGCAGTGCTGACACCAGGGGGCAGTGCAGGGGGAGGGTCAGTGCACTATGTCAGGCTGCCCTCAAGAAGCGGACAGATTGTCACACCATGGATCAAGGGCTGTCACTTGAGCAGGCTCGTTTGTGGCCCCTCCCCTGTGTCTTTTTTTCTTATCTGTCTTTCATATTTTTTGGAACCCTGATTTAAGATGTGTATATCTTTCCTTGTCTCACAGGTGTTTTGTTTCTCTTCCTATTTGAGTTATTTGTAAGGCCTCAGACAAATCTGAAATTACCCCCATTTCTCAGTGAGATTCCTTGCATGCTTCATCACTTTTGAATTGTCTGTCTTTTTATATATTGAGGATACGAACCCTTATTGGACAAAACAATTGCCAATTTGTTCTCCATTTCATAATTCATTTCTCATTTTATTGACGGTTCCCCATGGTGAGGCTTTCGAGTTTGATGTACTCACACTTGTTCACTTTTCCTTTCATTTCTTTTGCTTTTGGAATTACACCCAACATTCATTGCCAAGACTGATGTACAGGAACACAGTAACGCTTCCTTTCTAGGAGATAAATGGTTTCAGTAGTTCTGTTCAATCTTTTAATCCAGTAGAAATTAGATAGCCTTCGATCCCAGAATCCTCTAACCACCCTTCACTATTTGCAGGCAGTGCTCCTCTGGCCTCTAGAGAGTGAGCACAGATACCTACAGACATACACACACCCAAGCACAGTGAATATGAAAAGGACTGTGGGTTGGCTTCAGAAGAGGGACAGACAGGAGAACAATAATAAGACGAACATACAGGGGCTGGAGGAACTGCCTGCCTGAGACACGGACTCCCATATTTTCCAGGTCTTGTCCCACCTATGTCTGAGGACATTCCTAGAAGTCCATGTGGCCATCAGCCCCGGTGTGCATCTGGGGACACTGAGAGTCTTTGAGAGAAAGGGACTCATTCAAGATGGAGAACAGGTTCAAAATGGGAGGTGAGTCTGGGCCCAGGTCTGTCAACCAAGAGCTGCACACAACCTGCCCAGGAGCTGTGTGGAGGGCTGTGTGGTGCTACTGAGTGAGGCCCGGGGCTGCGTGGATGAGGGATGAGCGGTCAGGATCCTGAGGGCTATGTGCAGGGCTGTCAACTGTCAATCCCAGGAAGGGGCCCCTGGGTGTTGAAGTCACTTCCTCGATGGCAGACCCTAAGAGAACTCAGAACACTGCAACCAGGCACACACTTTCTAGCAACAGCACCACAGCCAGTTGGGGCTCACTTGACTGGAGAGTCTTCATTCAGAAGGATGTTCTCCAGCTGTGTCTTGACTGACCAGAGATTCTGCTTCAGGAAACCATGGAGGGAGAGGTTTCTCAGATGTTCCAGGCAGTACAGTGCTCAACATGGATGCCTCTGGTCCTTTACCAGCAGGGCACCTAAGGTAACACCAGGCAACCTAGAGCTGACCACACCAGGCAATGCCACCACTGGGAGCCCTCCGTGGGCAGCGCCACGTGGCCTCATCTCCATATGCGGGAAAGTGGGACTTGAGGGGACGTTCTCCCTCTGGGCAGGAGCAGTTTGTTGGGCACGTGTTGACCTGGGGGTCCTGTCATGGTCACACTTGAGGACGGGCTGTCAGCAGGGAAATAGGATCCCTGAGGTGCTTTCATTGAAGAGGGAGGGACCCAATTTTCTGAATGACTGCCTGAGGAAGTTCGATTGTGGCATGGGGAGGGCTGGCAGAATCCTGGATCCCACATAACTTTGGGGTCCTACTGAAGGCAGAGACCTGGCAGCTTCTCCTGAAAAAGTGGAAATGTGCCCAGGAGATCTGTGGACGAGGCTGGGATGTTGTGAGAAGCATCTGGGAGGCCAGAGCACAGAGTCAGCCTCCATGAGAGTTCACACCCATCCTCTCTCCGTCAAAGCCCTGCCTCCACCCCCAACCTGGGACCGAGATCACATGGTGTGGTGTGCTCACTGTCTGGTGGAACCTCAGCTGGCATGCCCAGCTGGTGCTCCAAGGATCCAGTGACACCTGAGCCCTCACTGGTAAACGATCAGTGTCAGTGGCAGGAGGAGAACCAGGCAGATCCCTTGCTGATGCAGCAGGCTTTAGATGTAGGAGGTAAATGTGAGGTGTTAGGAGACCACAGGAATCATGGGCAGCTCACAGAGACTGTGTGTGCCCTCCTGGGCCAGATACTCCTGAGAACGCTTCATGTTCCAGAGTTGACACCCGGCCTGCCCTGGCAGTGATGAAACCAGGGTGCGGGGCAGTGGGAGAGTCAGTTCACTATGTCAGGATGCCCTCAGGAAGCGGACAGATGGTCATGCCATGGGTCAAGGGCTGTCACTTGAGCAGGCTCGTTTGTGGCCCCTCCCTTGTGTCTTTTTTTCTTATCTGTTGCTAACATTTTTTTGGAACCCTGACTTAAGATGCATATATCTTTCCTTGTCTCACAGGTGTTTTGTTTCTCTTCATTTCTGAGGTATTTGTAAGGCCTCAGACAAATCATAACTTACCCCCATTTCTCAGTGAGATTCCTTGCATGCTTCATCGCTTTTGAATTGTGTGTCTTTTTATATATTGAGAATACAAACCCTTATTGGACATGACAATTGCCAATATATTCTCCATTTCATACACCATTTCTCATTTTATTGATGGTTCCCCATGGTGAGGTTTACAAGTTTGATGTACACACTCTTGTTCACTTTTCCTTTCACTTCTTTTCCTTTTGGAATTACGCCCAAATTTCATTGCCAAGACTGATGTACAGGAAAAAAGTACCCCTTCCATTCTAGGAGCTAAATGGTTTAAGTAGTTCTGTTCAAGCTTTTAATCCATTAAAAACTGGATAAACTTACATCCTAGAATTTGCTTACCATTCTTCACTGTTTGGGGGCAGTGTTCCTCTGGTGTCTAAAGAGTGAGCACAGATACCGACACATACACAGACACCCGAGCGAGTGAATATGAAAAGGACTGTGGGTTCTCATCAGAAGAGGGACAGATAGGGGAAGGGTAATAAAACGAACCTACAAGGATTGGAGGCACTGCCTGCCTGAGACACGGACTCCCATATTTTCCAGGTCTTGTCCCACCTATGTCTGAATACATCCCTAGAAGTCCATGCGGTCATCAGCCCCGGTGTGCAGCTGGGGACACTGACAGGCTTTGAGAGAAAGGGACTCATTCAGGATGGAGAACCGGTGGGAAGCAGGAGGTGAGTCTGGGCCCAGGTCTGTCAACTCAGAGCTGCACACACAGCCTGCCCTGGAGCTGTGTGGAGGGTTATGTGGTGCAATTGAGTGAGGCCAGAAGCTGCGTGGATGACAGATGAGCAGTCAGAATCCTGAGGACTATGTGCAGGGCTGTCAACTGTCAATCCCAGGAAGGGGCCCCCGGGTGGTGAAGTCACTTCCTTGATGGCAGACCCTAAGAAAACTCAGAAACCTTTTACCCGGCACCCACCTTCTGGCAACAGCGCCACAGCCAGTTGGGGCTCACTTGGCTGGAGAATCTTCATCAAGAAGGATGGTCTCCAGCTGTGTCTCGACTGACCAGGGATTCTGCTTCAGGAAACCCTGGAGGGAGAGGTTTTCCAGAAGTTTCAGGCAGTTCAGTGCTCAACCTGGATGCCTCTGTTCCTTTACAGGAGGGCAACTGAGGTAACCCCTGGCAATCTAGAGCTGGCCACATCAGGCCTGGCGGCCACTGAGAGCCCTCCTTGGGCAGCCCAGATGCCCTCATCTCCATGTGTGTGAAAGTGGGACTTGAGGGGAGGTACTCCCTCCTGACAGGAGCAGGTTTGTGGGCACGTTGTGACTTGGGGTCCTGTCACAATCACACCTGAAGACGGGCTGTCAGAAGGGAAATAAGATCCTTGAGATGCTTTCATTTTAGAGCGTGGGACTCCATTTTCTGAATGACTGCTTGAGGAAATGCGATTGTGGCATGGGGAGGGCTGGCAGAATCCTGGATCCCACATAACTTCGGGTTCCTACTGAAGGCAGAGATCTGTCAGCTTCTCCTGGAAAAGATGAAGGGAGTCTATGTATATCTATATCTATAAAGTTCTATATCTAACTTGAAACCCGTTCTAACTTCTTTCACATCCAATGTATATGTCATCCCAGCCACTGTGTCGAAGACATCACACCAACTATGTAGGACATCACAGGTGGCATATGTATGCCATCATATGCACTATACATGACATCATATCCACCCTTTATGACAACAACCCTCAGTATTCATGACACCACATGCACTATATATGACATGTCATCTACTGTGTATGATATCACATTCACTATATGTGTGACATCACACATTGGCTGTATCTCTGACATCACACACTCTATGTTTATGACATATCCACTTTATATGGAATCACACATAGTGTTATGACAACACAAGCATTGTGTAAATTAACAGCCATGATATCTGACATCACCCCCCACTGTGTCTGTGTCATCACACCCACTGTATCAATTTTATCAAACCCAGTGTATGGATGACATCACAGCCAGTATATGTATGACATCATATGCACTACGTATGACATCACATCAACTCTTTAGGACATCACACCACTTTATATATGCCTCAGGTCCACTATATCTGACCTCACGTCCAGTGTATATGTGTCATCACACCCAATCTATTAGTGATATCACAGACACTATATATATGACATCACAAACAGTATATCTGTAACATCACATCCACTATATTTGTGACATAATATCCACTAAGTATGACACCAATACAGTCTGTGTTGATGACACCACACTCGGCATATGTGTGACATCCTTTTCACTGTAGATGATATAGTGTATACTCTATCACAACAAACAACAATATTTATGATGTCACATCCACTTCAGGCATGACATCACACCCCTTGTATCAGACATTGCACCCACTGTATCTTTGTCATCACAACCTCTCCACTGATATGACACCCACTTTTGAATGACATCACACCCACCTTCTGTGTGACATCATATGCACTATATATAACATCATATCCAATCCTTAAGTCATCACACTACTGTACTTATAACATCATAACCTCTATATATGAAATCATATCCAGTATGTCGGGCAACATATACACCATACATGAGACATCACACCACTATCTGTGTCCTCACACCCACTGTATAGACAACATCACACGCATTCTTTGTATGACATCACACTCGCCATATATGTGGCATCGTTTGCACTATACAAGACAACACATCCTCACTTTACGACCTCAAACCACAGTGTTTATGTCATCACAGCCACTATATTTGACATCGTGTCCACTGTATCTGTGTCATCACATCCACTGTATTGATGATATCACACCAAATGTATTTCTGAGATCACATCTGCTATAGTTCACAACATCATATCCATTGTATACGACATGGCAGCCACTGTATGACATCACAACCACTGCATTCATGCCATCAGATTCCTTACATATGACATCACCTTCAGAGTTTATATCATCTCGTCCCCTATACCTGTGACATCACAGACATTATGTTTGTGAATACATGTCAACTGTATTTACCATCAAACACACAGTGCTAAGACAATACAACCACTATATCTGAAATCACAACCTCCATATGTACATCTGTGTGATAAAACACACTGTATCAATGATATAACACACACTGTATTTATGACATGGCACCTACTATATTTATGGCACAATATGCCATGTATATGACATGTCAACCATGATTTATGACATCACAACACTCTATCCATTATATCAGTCTATTATATCTCATATCAAACTGATTATATCTGACAGCACATCCACTGTATCTCCGTCATCACACCCAAATTATCGATCATATAACCCCCATTGTATGTATGATAACACAGGCACAATATGCATGATATCATTTGAATACATATGAAATCACATCCACTCTTTATGATATCACACCATGCTATGATATTCACACACATTGTATTCATGTCATCACACCCAATATACCTGTCATCACATCCACTGTAGCTGAGGTATTACTTACAGTGTATTGATTATAGCACATCTGCAATATGTGTGATATCAAACCCACTATATGTATGACATCATATGAATTCTATGTGACATCACAACTGCTCTTTCTGACATCAAAAGACTATATTCATGACATCACATCCACACTACTCCTGATATCACACCCACTGTATACGACATGACATACACTCTACTTGTGACATCACAGCCACTGTAACTATTACAAGACACCTACTATGTTTTTGACATTATACTCAGTGTATATGACATCTCACATGGTGAATGTATAACAACACTATGACTGTATCTGACATGATACCCAATGTTTCTGTGTAATCAAACCGGCTTGATTGATGACATCACAACCTATGTATGTATGAAATCACACCCAATGCATGTATGACAACATAGGCACTTTATATGACATCACATCCACTCTTGCTGACAACACACCATTGTTTGTATGTCATGGCACACACTCTGTTTATGACATCATATGTATTGTATATGATGTCACCCATACTGTGTGTATGAGTACCCAAGCTCTATATCTGACTTGAAACCTATTAAAACTGCCATCTCATCCACTCTATATGGCATCACACCCTCTCTGTCGAAGACATCACACCTACTGTGTAAGACATCACAGGTGGCATATGTATGCCATCATATGTGTTATACATGACATCATATCCACACTTTATGACAACAGCCCTTAGTATTTATGGCATCACATGGACTATATTCATTACATCACATGCGTTATACATGACATCTCATCTACTCTGTATAATGTCACATTCACTATATGTGTTACATCACACAATGACTATCAATGACATCAAACACTATATGTTTATGACATATTCACTTTATATGGCATCAAGCACGATGTTATGACCACACAACCATTGTGTGCCTTCACAGCCACTATGCCTGACATTACACTCAGTGTATTTTTGACATTACACACAATGTACCAATGTTATGAAAAGAAGAGAGTGTATGTCATCACAGCCTCTATATGTATGACACCATATGCACTATATATGACATCACATCCACTCTTTATGACATCACACCACTTAATTTATGATGTCAAGTCCACTATATCTAACATCACATCCACTCTATCTGACCTCACATCCACTGTATCTGTGTAATCACACCCACTCTATCAATGATATCACAGCCACCCTATGTATGATGTCACATACAGTATATATGTGACATCATATCCACTATATTTAAGACATCATATCCACTATATATGACAACACAACACTGTGTGTTGTTTATACCACACTCGGCATATCTGTGACTTCCTTTGCACTACAGATGATATCACATCCACTCTATCACAGCAAACCACAGTATTTATGATGTCACGTCCACTTCAGGCATGACATCACACCCACTGTATCGGATATCGCACCCACTGTATTTTTGTCATCACACCCTCGCCACTGATATTATACCCACTTTGGTATGACATCATACCCACTATATGTGTGACATCATATGCACTCTATATAACATCATACCAACTCCTTATGTCATCACACTACTGTACTTATGATATCACAGCCTCTGTATATGAAAGCACATCCAGTATGTAGGGCCACATATACACTATACTTGTGATATCACAGCCACTAATCTGGGTCATCACTCTCACTCTATTGACAACATCACACACACTCTGTATGACATCACACTCGGATAATGTATGGCGTCTTTTGCACTATACATGACTTCACATCCTCGGTTTATGACATCAAGCCACCATGTTTACGACATCACACCCACTATATTTGACATTGTATCCACTGTATCTTTGTCATCTCATCGCCTGTATTGATGATATCACACCAACTGAATTTTTGAGATCTCATCCAGTATATATGACTACATCATATCCATTGTATATGACATCACAGCGACTGAATGTGTGTCATCACACCCACTCTTTCAACAATATAACACCCTTTGTATGTAGGACATCACACCCACTTTACGTATACCATCTTATGCACTATACACAATGTCAAGTCCACTCTTTTCGAATTCACACCATTGTAGTTATCACTTTACATCCACTGCATTCACACAACACAACACACCCTATATATCACATCACAAACATGGCAATACACACGTTATATCTGCCATCTGACCCACTGTATCTAACACTACATCCACTCTATCTGTGTCATCAAACCCAGGGTATCAGTTATACCACACACACTCTCTCTATGACATCACACACACTATACATGTGACATCATACTCAGTATGCATGCTATCACCACCACTGTTTATGACATTATACCCCTCTATGTATAATATGACACCCAGTATATTTATGACATCATATCCAATATGTACCCTATCACGATACTGCTTTCATGACAACATAACGACTATACCTGAAATCTCACCCACCATATTTGACATCACAGCCACTGTATCTGTGTCATCACACAGATGGCACACACATCTATATTGATGTATTGCTGTATCGATGACATCACAATAAGTGTGTAAGTCAACACACTTGGCACACATATGACATCATACCCAATCTACATCACATCACATTCATACTTTATGACATCAATGACCATGTTTTATGACATCACAAACACTGCATTCATGACATCACATCTCCTCTATTTGACATCACATCCACTCTTTAGGACATCACACCACTTGATGTATGACATCAAGTCCATTGTTTTTGACCTCATGTCCACTGTATCTGTGTCATCACACAAATGACACACATCTGTATCTATGTATCACTGTATCAATGACATCACAACAAGTGTGTAAGTCATCACACTTGGCACAGATATGACATCATACCCAATCTACATCACATCACATTCACACATTATGACATCAATGATCATGTTTTATGACATCACAAACACTGTATTCATGACATCAGGTCTCCTCTACATGACATCACATTTACTCTTTAGGACATCACACCACTTTATGTATGACATCAAGTCCACTGTATCTGACCTCGGGTCCACTGAATCAGTGTCATCACACCCACCCTATTGATGGCATCACATCCACTATATGAATGGTATCACATCCAGTATATCTGTGACATCATATCCCCTATATTTAGGACATAATATCCACTAAGTATGACATCACAACACTCTGTGTTGATGATCATACTTGGCATATGTGTGAAATCCTTTGCACTGCAGGTGACATCACATCCACTCTATCACACCGAACCACAGTATTTATGATATCACATGCACTTTAGGCTTGACATCACACCCGCTGTATCAGACATTGCACCCAGTGTATCTTTGTCATCACAACCTCTCCACTGATATCACACCCACTTTTGAATGACATCACACCCACCTTGTGTGTAACATCATATGAACTATATATAACATCACATCCAATCCTTAAGTCATCACACTACTCTACTTATGACATCACAACCTCTATATATGAAACCACATCCAGTATGTAGGACAACATATACACTATACATGAGACATAACACCACTATCTGTGTCCTCACACCCACTGTATAGACAACATCACACCCACTCTTTGTATGACATCACAAACGCCATATGTGTGGCATCGTTTGCACTATACAAGACATCACATCCTCACTTTAGGACCTCAGACCACCATGTTTATGTCATCACACCCACTATATTTGACATTGTGTCCACTGTATCTGTGTCATCACATCCACTGTATTGATAATATCCCACCAACTGTATTTCTGAGATCACATCTGCTATAATTAATGACATCATATCCATTCTACATGACATGACATACACTGTATGACATCACAACCATTTCATTCATGACATCATATTCCCTACATATGATATAACCTCCAGGGTTTATGACATCTTGTCCCCTATACCTGTGACATCACAGACACTATGTTTGTGAATACGTGTCAACTATATTTAACATCAAACACATGGTGCTAAGACAATCCAACCAGTATATCTGAAATCACAAGCTCCATATGTGTATTTGTGTGATCACACCCACTATATCAATGATAAAACACACACTGTATTT
>CM035282.1:0-30516 GCA_020226075.1 Hydropotes inermis
GGGGCGGGGAGGCAGGGTAAGGGGCGGGGCTGAGGGTAAGGGGCGGGGCGGAGGGTAAGGGGCGGGGCGACAGAGTAAATGGTGGGCGGAGTGAAGGGCGGGGCAGAGGGTAAGGGGCGGGGCTTCAGTTGGTAAGGCGCGGCGCGGCAGGGGAGAGGGCGGGCGGGAGCGTAAGGGGTGGGGCGGCAGCGTAGGGGCGGGGTGTAAGCGGAGGGGCAGGGTGTGAGCAGGGCAGAGAATAAGGGGCGGGGCCCCGGGTAGGGGCGGGGCCAATGCGGGCTGCTCCTCGGAGCCTCCTCCAGGGCAGAGCCGGCCTCCTTCCGGTGAGGCGAGGGCTGGCCGCGGTTTGTATGGAACTGTCGTGAAAGGGGGCGTGACGCGCCGCGGTGTGCTCTGACGTGACGGGAGCGCGACGATTGCGCGGCGGCCGGCGGCGCGGGCGCCATGGAGCGCTGCTCTGGCGCCTTGGAGGAGGCGGCGGACGGGGCCCGGCAGCAGGAGCGGCACTACCAGTTGCTGTCGGCGCTGCAGGGCCTGGTCAAGGAGCTGCCCAGGTGCGCGGCCGCTGGGGCGGACAGGCTGGGGGGCCGGGCGGGCGGGCCGTGGGCTCACCGCGCTCCGCCCGCAGCTCCTTCCAACAGCGCCTGTCCTACACCACGCTCAGCGACCTGGCCCTGGCGCTGCTCGACGGCACCGTGTTCGAGATCGTGCAGGGGCTGCTGGAGATCCAGCACCTCACCGAGAAGAGCCTGTACAACCAGCGCCTGCGGCTGCAGAATGAGCACCGAGGTGCGCGGGGGCGGGGGCGGCCTGCCCGGGCTGCTTGGTCTCAGGCGGAGCCCTTCCCCGGGTTCCGTTCGGCAGCAGCCCCTGAAATCGACCTCATTGAGGGAGCAGGGCTTGATGACATATGGGATCCAGTCAGCTCCACGTTGTCAGTTGCAGCGTCACCTTCGCGCGAAACCCCCAGAGATGCTCTCGCCCACTCCCAGGCGGGATCCGTCAGCCCGCGGGCAGCTCTGGCTGCGCGTAGCCCCGCAGCGCCCGACAGGGCCCGTTCCCTCTCCAAGGTGCATCAGATTCCCATGCACGGAGCCCCGAGGCACCCTCTGGGCCCTGAAAACTCATCCCTTGGAGCCACACGCTGGGCAAAACCTCCTGAGCCTTCGCCCCTCTCAGGCATCCCTACAGGGGTAGGGGGGGCCTCTGGAGCCCCTTCCAGCGGGGTGTGCCGGGCCGCTTTTCCAGCCCCCTCAGACTTCTCACCTTTGTCGTTTTATTTTTACCCAACTTTATTTTTAAAATAAACAGGAATGTTGAAAGTACACTAAAATGAATACCCATACGTTCTCCAGCTCCACTCAGTAATTAAAGTTTTGACAAGATTCTTTTTGTCCATCAGTGTATGCAACACCGCTGACTTCCCCAGAAGCCCTCAGCATTCCTCTAGAGCAAAGTTTTCAATAGCAGCGATGCCGGAATCTGTGGCTGGACAGGTCTTCATGGTTCTTTGCAAAACATTAAACAGCATCCCTGGCTTCTGTACTAGACGAGAGTGGCACCTTCCCCCAGAGCCAACAGCCAAGAATGTCTCCGGACATCCTTGGGGTCAGCCTTGGTCCAATGTTAGAACCAGCAATCTAGAACAAGAACACTGCTGTGTAACCACAAGGGATAGAAATCAGTCATTCCAGGGTGTGTTCTGATGTTCAGACACACCAACACTTGTCTCAAATTATCCACTGACAAGGATCCAGTATGTGGTTGAGCATTGCGGTTTGGCCTCTGCTTCTGAAAGAATTCCTAGCATTCACTGTGGTGCTGACTTTTTGAAGTGTCCAGGGCATTCTGCCTTAGAACATCCCCACTCTGGATCTGATGGACTGCCTCATGCTGACATCCTCCCTCCCTGTCCACCTTCTGTGCTCCCTGTGACCTGGACAGCATGATGATATGCCCGCTAAACGTTGTGGCAAAAGTGCCTCCTGGTGATGTGAGGTCCTTTCCCTGTGGTGCGGGTTTGATGGACGTCTGTCCCTGGATGAGTGTATCTGTCAGGAATGGATGTTGGGTTTTGTCAAAGCTTTTTTTCTGCATGTTTTGAAATGATCAAATGACTTTTTGGTGACTAGAGTGAATAACAGTATTTTTTAAATTCCTGGGATAAACGGTGCATCTTTTAAATTCCTAGGATAAACAGCATTCCTGGGATAAATCCTACTTGGTCATCATGTCCTTGGGCCCCCTCCAGTCTGTGCCACCCTACTCCCTTGGGAGCTGTGGACAGGGTGTGCAGGGTGGCTCCGCCCCTCCGCCAACCAAGGACAGCAGAGGAGTGACTGCCGTACCCTGGAGCAGAGGTCATCCTGCTTGTCCTCCTTTCCCGGGCCTTTGCCTGTGTGGTCTCTGGGACATCTCAGTGGATATCCCAGAGATGATAGGCAGGTCATGCCGGACTCCTTGCCTGTAGCCATGTGGGCCTAGAAACCTCCAGCCTGCAGTCTCCCCCATCCCCATCTTCCAGTTCCCTGCGCTCAGGCTGTGGCCCTGGCTCCACCCTCATCCCACATGCCTGGCCTCCCCCTCCTCTAGGAGTCTGGAGCCCTGCTGCTGCAGACCACCATACCCTGGGTGAGAGCAGGCCCGAGTGGGCTGGGGGCTGCGTGTCCAGAGCTCCGCCCAGCATCCGGTGCAGGCCTCTACCACATCCCCACCACTGGCCTGCTGCCTGTGGTGCTGGGACAGCCAGAACATGCCTTCGCCTCACCCCTCCTCACCCTTCGCCACCTGACGGTGCCTCTCTGGTCTCGTCCTCTCCCAGTGCTCAGGCAGGCACTGCGACAGAAGCATCAGGAAGCCCAGCAGGCCTGCCGGCCCCACAACCTGCCTGTGCTCCAGGCGGCCCAGCAGCGTGAGCTCGAGGTAGGGGTGTGGGCATGGGGGGGGCCCACCTGCACTCTGCTGACAGGGCCATGTGGAGGGGATCGGAGTGGTGTGGGAGCTGACCTGGGCTGGGCTGCAAAGGCCTGACGTGCCTACGTGTTGCTCTTTGGATGGGGGTGCTAAGCATGGGTACTACAAAGGCCTGACGTGCCCATGTATTGCTCTTTGCTGGGGGGTGTACACTTGGCATGGGTGAAGAGTGTGTGGTGCCCCCACCCCTCCACGTGGTCCCCCAGACCACAGCTCCTCAGCCTGGGCCTTTGCAGGGCAGGTGTGAGTGGGGGCCACTGTGCCCCACGGCCTTGGGGATGCGAGGACAGTGGTGGGAGGGTGGAGCCACCAAGTCCTGTTCCCAGATGGACAGGAACAACCCAGAGGCCCACCCACAACCAAGAACCCCCAGGGGAGGGTGCATGCCCAGACCTGCACAGGGTCCCGAGGCAACCCCAAGCCAGGACGTGCAGGAAGGAGGTGCTGAGTGGGGCGATGGCAGCTCTAGTGGGAGGAGACACGCAGAGGCTAAGAGACGGCGGTCAGCTGGACAGCTGGCAGAGGTGGGACCAGCATCTGGCCGTTCATGGGGGTCAGTGCCAGGTGGCACCCAGCAGATCAAAGGGAGGACACCTGGCAGGAGGTGGGAAGAAGGGTGTTGGGAACAGGACTCTGTGTGGGAGGGTCATAGGTGCAGGTGCAGTGCATACACCATCCTTAGTCTTGAAGCTGGAGCAACTGGGGAGGGGAGAGGGACCAGAGGTGGCAGGCCAGGAGTGTGTCTGTGACATCGGTGGGCGGGCAGGAGGCTGAGCCCTGAGCCGCCCTCTCCATGGCAGGCGGTGGAACACCGGATCCGTGAGGAGCAGCGGGCCATGGACCAGAAGATCGTGCTGGAGCTGGACCGGAAGGTGGCAGACCAGCAGAGCACACTGGAGAAGGCAGGGGTGGCCGGCTTCTACGTGACCACCAACCCACAGGTCAGTGCCGTGGGCCTCGCCTGGCACAGCCCAGGGGCTACTGGTCCCCAAAGACCACACCCCCTCTGTGGGTCTAGCTGGTCACTGGGGGGGCCTCTGCCACCGGAGGATAAGCCAGCTGCGTGCAGGGCATTGCCCATCTTGCTCAGGCCCACTGTGCGCCACATGGCCCTCATCTGCGGTTGCCTGCATCCCTGCGCACCTCTGTGTGTGCCAAGCCAGGGCTGCTGCAGACCCTTTCTGGCAGGCAGCGGCCAGACTTTCCACAGGCTCCCTGCCCGGTGCCCCCTCGGTCCTGATGGTCGCCTCGAGTGCCCGGGGAAAGGAGGCTGCTTCCCCGGGTTCTGCCAGGGCTGAGGAGGACCCCCTGGGCCCATCTGTACCCCAGGAGCTCACCCTGCAGATGAACCTCCTGGAGCTCATCCGGAAGCTGCAGCAGAGGGGCCGCCAGGCAGGGAAGGCAGCCCTGTGAGCCTGGCCGCCAACAACCACCACCCGTCCCAGCTGCGAGCACCACCCTGCCCCGCAGTGACCACAGGCAGCAGATAACCCTGTGGCACTGTTCTTCCTGAAGCCTGGCCACCACCCTCCCAGCGGCCTGCAGGAGGGGCACCCTGTGAGGAGAACCCAGATGGACCACCCCGCCCCTGCCCCCCACCCTCACCCCAGCTGGTGAGGGCAGGCAGGCAAAGGGCACAGCACACCCAGCTATCTGGCTGCCTACCCTGGCCTCCCTCTCGGCCCCTCCCTTGGCAGGTGCAGCCCCTAAGAGGGACAGGCTTCCAAACTGCGTGTGACCCCGAGAAATAAAGCTGCTTCAGCGTGGCCTGCACATGGCTTGTGTGACACTCTGTGGAGCCTATCATGACCAGGCCCACACAGCCCTCATCTGGGGGCTCTGTGGTCTACAGAAGTTAGAAGATGCCCCCACCCCCCACGTCACAGGGACCCCTCACCAGCCAAGTCCCAGGGCACTCAGGCCACAGCGAGCCTGCTCCGTGGGTTTTCAGAGCAGCAGGAGTCTAGTATGGGTCATTGAGGGGCAGGGGTGAAGGGCATGGGGCAGGGAGGGTCTCAGGGGAAACACCAAGGCCAGGCAAGCACGAAACCTGCCCATCAGAGTGTGCTATCTATCTGCATTGCTCTGAGCCCAGCTCTGGGGCTGGGGTCGGAGGTGTCCAATGCCCTGCCTGGCCGGGTCTGCATCGAGTGCCTGAAGCTGGAGTGGCTGAGCCTGACCCTAAGTCCTCTCAGGGTATCAGAGCCACTCCCTCAGCCGCAAGCGAGGGCTCGATGCTGTAGAAAAGTGGTTTATTGACAGGCCAGCTTCCGCAGCCAGCCGCTGCCCAGCGTGGGGCTCAGGGTGCCAGGTTTGGACTCTGGGGAAGGTGGTTCTTAAGATCCAAGGTCATGGGGATGGGCAGGCAGTTCCTGACAGCCCCCAGCTCCTCTGGCAGGTGTGGGCCTCAGCCCGCACCTGGCTGCCCACGAACAGAGCAGGGACCTGCAGGCTCTCCCAGCTCAGGGTGTAAAAGGTGATCGGGGTGAGGCTGGGGTTGGCTGGAGCCCCGGACGTCGCCGCCTGGGTGTGGGTACAGGAGGCCTAGGCCGGCTGGTGGAAGAGGCTGCCGGTGCAGAGCCTCCGCTTGAGCTCCTGCCACAGCAGCTGCCGCTCCCGCTGAGCCCCCTTCATGACCCCGCTGTTCTCTAGGGCGCGGCGGGACAAGTAGGGCAGCACCTCCGTCACGGGCCCATAAGGGACGTACTTGTACACCAGGAAGCCTGCCTGGCCTGCACGCAGGGGAGGGAATGGTGAGGCCCCAGTCCCACCCCTGGGGACATCTGACCACTCACCCCGGCTCCACCCACGGAGGCCCAGCTCCACCCCTGCACTCTGGAAACCCAGCCCCACCCCTGTACCCGGCCCCAGCCCCAAAGAAGCCCAGCCACACGGCCGGGAGTCCCAGCTCCTCCCTCTGAGTTACAGCCCCGTTCCCAGTCCCAACCCCGTGGAGGACTCCGCTCCTCTGCACCAGGCCCCACCCCCAAGGAGGCCCAGCTCCGAGCCCGCTCCCCAGCCCTGCACGCGGAAGGCCCAGCTCCAGCCCCACCCCAGGGAGGCCCCTCACCCAGCGGGAAACTGATCTGGTCGCACATGCCCAGAAGCTGTCCAAAGTACACCTGGCGGTCGGCGGGGTGCAGGCCCAGCTCCTCCATCCTGTAATCGGGCAGAGTGCAGGCTGAGCCCCTCTCCCCTCACCCTGAGATCCCTACCTGAAGGGTAGGGTGAAGGGCATAGGCTCTGTCCTGCCTACTGCAGGCCTCCGCCCAGCTCCTCCTGCCGCGGGCCAAGGCCACCAAGTGTCCCCTTCCCCAGCCAGCCTCCTCTCCTACTATGCTTGCCCCCAGCTGCCCAGAGAGGCAGACTCACCCAGCGGCCAGCCCTCGGAATAGCCTGGGAGGCCCTCAGCCTTCCCACCACACCCTCCTCAAATCCTTGGTACCAATACTGTGTTCCCAGCCCCGCAACCCTGCCACCAGCCCCTCACGCTCCCCTCGCTGGCTGCTCTGGGCACAGTGCACAGAGCCACTGGTGGCCACTGAGTCTGTGGAGGATGGATGGTCTGAGTTCAGATGCACTGCACACATCAAACACACATGGGCCTCTGAAGACAGTGTGCAAACAGAATGCAGAGTATCTCACTGCTTTTCTGAAGCCGTGTTTAAGTGGTGCTGTTTTGGGTATGTGGGGTTAACTGAAATGTATCAAATTCAACTTCTGTTTTTTAAGTTGACTGCAAAGCATTTGGGATTAATGCCTGTGGTTCACATTTATCCTAGTGCCGCTCAGACACAGGTGGGGGCCCCAAGTTTGGTCCACACCCTCCCTACTCTCACCTCTGGTCCACAGGATCTTAAAAAAATCCTGAGTTTGAAATACCTATGTACTGGTGATACCCACACTTTACCTCTGGCTCCTGACCAGGCAGATCCGCAGCTACCGCCCTCCTTCCACCTGGGTCCTCACACTCGCCCAGGCTGGGCCTGTCATGGGACCCCCATCCCATCCCTGGAGCCCACCACACTTCTCGGCAGAGCACCCAGCGTACCTCACCCTGGACGTCCACACAAGGGGCATCCCACATACCCTTCTCTCCCTCCCCCGGGGCTGGGCTCCAAGGTCGGGCCCCAGTCTGGGAAGACGCACGTGGTATCCTGTAAGATCTGCCCCTCCCAAACCCCCCGCTGCAGCCCCTTCTGTGCCAGCCCATGCCCACAGCTGTGTGACTGCAGCTGCCCCAGCACAGGAGAGGCTCTCCATCCGCCCGGCGACATCTGAGCTGGGCCTGACTCCCTCTGGCCCACAGAACCATAGCAAACATCACACAGGCAAAGGCCTGCTATCTCCAGGGCTTCTGGAAGCCTGAGACCACCTGTGGAGAAGCCTGAGCTGGCCTGCTGGACATCCAACCTGGGAGCCAGTGTCCTTCACTGCCCCAGCCACAGATGAAGCTGTTCAGGGCCAACGGGACCCCAGCTGACCAGGGACATAGGACAACCCCAGGCCAGGCCCGCCCACCCTGCTGGCTCACCAAACACTGCACAGGCCCCCGAGCTGTGGGTGGGCTCATGACTTGGCCAAACCTAACCCAGGCTCTCTGATGGGGTCCCTAACATGTGGCACCAGAGGCCACAGCACTTCCCCGGGAAGACCAGCCCAAACTCTTCCGGGCCCAGGGCCTCTGGAGCAGGACGCAAGACCCCAGCCTGCCTGCAAGGCAGAGGCTCCCCCAGAACGGCCTGGCCAGACTGCAGAGCCTGGGACAGCAGGGCACTCGGGTCAGCGAAGCCACGTCTAGGGTCACAGGACCGGGCCAAGATGGGAGGCCAGACCAGCTCCAGTGGGACGATCCTGAAGTTAGGAGAAAGGAGGCCTTCTGTAGACAGTTACACTTTCAGCAGTTTCATGGTCCTTGCCTAGTCAGGCTGAGAGGACCGGCCTGGGACCAAAAGCTGAAGTGCAAAAGGGCAGCCACAGGTGGCTGAGACTGCGATGGGACCTAAGGATGTGGGCGCCAGCAGGGCCTCTGTGAACGCCGTCAGGGGGACCCTGGGCACAGAGGGACTAGCCTTGATCAAGGCTCCAGCACAAAATTGCATTTTAAGCCTAAGCAAAAACCAGCTTTTAAAATTTGCGACTCAATCCTGTGTTCCTTCCAAAGTCAAGGAAGCGAGAACTCATCTCCTCTGAGCACAGAAGGGTGCCCCTGGCCACCTCACATCCAAGGACGGGGTGGGGTGTCCAAGGAGGCTCCAGTGAGGGAGAGAAGAAGGCAGAACAGCCCACCCGGCCAGGACGCCAGTCAGACCGCCCCACACCAAGGAAACACCTGACCTCCCCCATAGGACTCCAGAGGCTGCCCTGGCCACCCCGTGGCCTCCACGCTCCTGTTCCCAGTCAGGTGGTTTCAAGGGCAGGCATCAGAAACTGTGGCTCTAAGCTGCAGATTCAGGCTGCGGAAAAGCAGCCCTTGGCAGGAGAAGGCCAAGCAGGACATTGCTGAATTGCTCAGGGCAACCAGTCACCCCAGGCAGCACCGGCAAGTGCCCCGGGCACACCTCGGCACCTCCAGTACCCAGGCCTTGGCTAGGGGTACCCGCTGTGGGAGAAGGGCCTGCCTTGCTCCTGGGGAAGGCACGGGCCAGCCAGGCCACCACGCACCCAGCTTCCTGTGGGGGGGCGGGGAGGAGCCAGAACCCCTGGTGGGGTCCAGGTTTGGTTGAGATACGAGATAAAGGAACATAGGACGAGGAATCTCCCATGGTTAAGACTCGGCACCTTTACTGCTGGGGGGACAGCTGTGATCCCTGTTAGGGAACTAAGGAGTTTCCCCAATGGCTCAGTGGGTAAAGAAGCCACCTGCAACGCTGGAGACACAGGAGACTGGGGTTCAATCCCTGGGTTGGGAAGATCCCCTGGAAGAGGAAATGGCAACCCACTCTAGTATCCTCACCTGGAGAATCCCATGGACAGAGGGGCCTGGCAGCCCACAGTCCCTGGGAGTCACAAAGAGTCGGACACAACTTAGCGACTGAGCACTGCACTGGGGAACTAAGATCCCACGAGTCACGAATCAATGCCAAAAATAAAAAGGAATGTATTTCACCTCATTCCTATCTGTGACTTACAAGGCTACCCCATGGGGACACAGACCACGTTAAATCCCAAGCGCAGTTTAAAGTGCTGCGGAGCTGTCTATAAATGAGGTGACACGTCTCAGGTCACCAACATTTCACGCTGTGTTAATCACCTGATGACATTTATTTTTAATCAGAAACCTGAGGAAATCGGGTATTAATGCTAAAAGCCACAGGAACTGCAGGCAGCCTTTCTGCTACTGCAGCGAGACTCCCAGCCAGGCCTGGGAGGTCCAGTGGCCACAGATGTCCCCCGAAATCCCCACCTGCCTCATGCTTCCAGCACAGCCCAGGGCACTGCGGGGGGTGGGGGGGGCAGACCCACCTGCGCAGAGTGAAGCGCACGGTGTCCTCACTGTGCGAGGCCACCATCACTGCAGCCCTGGCATTGTGCTTCAGCTCCTCCAGGACATAGTTCAGGCACCTGGAGGGGACACGTGAGCCTGGCCGCACAGCCCCCCAGGGGCAGAGGCCACGGGCCAGCCCGGGGTACCGGGACCACGGGGAGAAGCAAGTGTCCCACTCAGCTGGGGTCGTGTGTCCAAGATCACGGAGGCTGGACCCCCAAGACGCCCGGCCAGCCCCACATCCAGAGCCCTGCCCCCTGGGAGCCAGGCGCCACCCACCTGTGGTACATGACGCTGGTGGCCTCGTATGTGGGGTTGATGGGGTCCTCGTAGCCCACCTCCAGCGCACGGGCACGCTCCTGAGCCATGTACGCACCGCGCACCAGCTTCGCCCCGAAACACCAGCCCTCCCGGCGAGCCAGCTCCACGTCCAGGGTGACATTGTCGTAGGCATCCTGTGGGCCACGCCAGAGGTCAAGGACGACTGGGATGAGACTCCCTCTGGCCTGTGTCCCCCAGCGGAGCCGCCCTGGGGCCTGGTGTCCCCAGCGTGTAGCCAGCAGCTGTGGTCACTTGGCAGGGGCTCTGCAAGCCGTCAGCACCTGCAAGGACCCCACCCACCCACTTGCCCTGTCCCTGAAGCCCCGACACTGACCCCTGGCCCCTCCAAACACCCAGCTGGGCCCCAAGCAGCCACCCAGGGTTTGCACTCGGGGTCCCTGAAGCACATGCACAAGTCTGGGCGGGGGCCCAGAGCCTGAGTCAGACGCTTGGAGAGAACCAGGATGCAAAGGGCCAGAGAAGACAGCCACTCAAAACCTGGGGGTTGAGGCACTTTAAGTGGACTCAGAAAGCTGCTCCATCCGTGTTCCTGCAGCCCCTCAACCCCCAGCATGGGGCGGGAGCACACCCTGAGGTAGCACTGGAACGTATTGAAGATGAGCGGCCTCTCCACGTTGAATCTGCGCTGCATCTCCAGCGTCAGGCGGCTGATGGCTGGCTGGAAGTAGGTCTGCTCCGCATCCACCATCAGCCGCACACCCGCCTGCCTGGCTTTCTGAAGGACGCAGGGGAGGAGGTCTGTGTGGGCGCAGGTGAACGAGCACCCCCCCGACCCTACCACATCCCGGGCGCCCCCCCAACCCCAGCACGTCCGGGACACTCTCCCGACCCCAGCACGTCCTGGGTGCCCCCCCAACCCCAGCACATCTGGGGAGCCCCCATCCCAACCCCAGCACATCTGGGGCACCCCCATCCCAACCCCAGTGCATCCAGGGCACCCCCATCCTGACCCCAGCACATCCCGGGTGCCCCACCTTGGCCAGCACGTCCATCCTTTGCAGCATGCGTGTCATCTGCCGCTCCTCCTCCTCTGTGAACCTTGACAGCAGGGGCTCCAGCCGTCCCGTCTGGGGGGCAGGGCCATCTGATCAAGGTGGGCTCCATGACTGGGCCCCTAGGCCAGCATAGCCCACTCCCACGGGCACCCTGTGCCCTGTGCCCCAACATCCCGGGCCTGGTACCCCGGCCCCGCTCCCCACCCTGCCGTGTCCACACGTGAAGGCCACTGGCCCACCCAGGGTCCCCCGGCCACCAGGACTGCGCTGCCCCTGGGAAGCCGGCTCCTGTGCAGGCCCGGCCTGCATCCAAGGAGTCTGACCCCACATGAGGTGACACCCGCGCCTCCCCGAGGAAGCCCAGCTCTGTGCATGGGGCCCCCCACAACAATCCTGTGGGAACCGTGAGGCAGGGACTGGCTGGCCAGGGCACGTCACCTGCATGTTGGGGACCACCAGGTGCCTGGAGAGCTCGGTTCTGCTGTCGATGAGGCTGCACCAGTCCAGCAGGTCCAGCGTGCTGAAGGAAGAGACATGCCCGCACCTGCCACAGGCCCAGGCCCCACACCAGCCCCCTCCATGCGGGAGTGCCCCCAGACCAACCCCCACGGGGCCTGCCTTCAAATACAGATACAAATGCAAATAGTACATCCTCTGGTTATGAAACGGAAGTGAGACACAAGACCCTTCAGAGGATCTCAGCTGCCCTCACCCTCCACCCGCCTGCCCGGCAGGTCCGGGACAGTGGGGTGTAGCACCCCCACTCGAGAACCCAGACAATTCCCTGGGAAGCTCTGGGGTTCAGGGTTACCACGACATAGCGGAGAGTTAGCAAGATCGGGAGAGGCCGTTGAGGCTCAGCCAGAACCCCGCCTGGATGCAGGCGGCCACCCCCGGGGGACCTCAGCAGGGCTCCGCCTACCCAGACACGCCCAGTGTCTCCCCAGTGAACCAGTCCTCAATCTCCGCCTGGGACGCGATGCCCATCTTGACCACGCTTTCCTGCAGAAGCGGGGAGCATCAGTCCCTCTCCGCCCCACTCCCGGCCCCGTTCACAAACACCTCCTGCCCTGCCTGCTGGCCTGTGATGCCAAGCTGACCTCCTCACACCAGCACAAGACCTGGCTACTTTCTGCCTCAGGTCTCTGCTCCACAGACAGCCTCTCCCTGCTGCCTGCCACCCCCTAAGGCTCCCCACATGCCTGCCCCACCCCTGCGGGGGCCCCCCTCCCACCCAGCACCCACCTGCCCTGAGTCCCTCCCCGCCTGCACACAGGCCCTGGAGAAGTGGCAGGGCTCAGACAGAGCTGGGCCTCCTGGGCAGGGTTCCTCACGGCCCACCTGCCCACAGCCACCAGGGAGGGGTGCCCACCTGCAGCGCGGCCACCTCCAGCTTCGTGTCCACGGCGGCCAGCCCGGCCTTGCCCTGCTCAGCAGCCACGTGGTGGAAGAAGCGTCTCCACTTAGTCAGCACGTCCGAGAACTGCAGCTGCGGACACCAGCCCTGAGCTTCCACCCAGGCACCCGTGAGCCCCTCCCGGGACACCCTGCAGCCCAAGCCCCCAACCCCACCTGTGCGCCAGGCTCCCAGCCCGAGCACCCTGAGTCCGCCTGGGTGTGCCCAGAGCCCAGGCACTGGCACGTGAGTGAAGGCACCTTCACTTAATGCTCGCAGTGCCCCGCATTCGTACCAACCCTCTGCGGGGGGGGGGGGGGTCTGACACTCACCAGAAACTGCGGTCTCCCCAGCGCTGTGAGCTTAATGGCTGAGAAGCCATCCTCGCTCGCTCTGCCTGTGAGAAGCCACAGGAAGAGCCATCAGGCCTTGAGGGCTGGGGGGACCCTGAGCCCAGAATCTGTGCCACTCCAGTTAGGACATGTCTCAGCAACATGCAGGAGGCTGCAGGCGGCGGGCGGGGGCCACACCTTCTATGGGTTACCCATGACACCCGGCCCTGAGACCCCCAGAAAGTGCTAATGATCTCACTCAAATGATCCACCCAGTGAGACGGTCGGTGGTACCAGCACACCCGTCCTCCCAGGAGGACACCTGTCCACCCTCACACCCAGGCCCTCAGAATCAGCTCTGGTGGCTGCCTGGCAATTTCAGGTTGCGGGAGCAGCAGCAGGAGGGGAGGACCCTTCGAGGACCCAGACACCTGGGCTGGGTGACCAGCCAGGGCAGAAGGACACCAACCCTGTGTGGCCTGTGAACGCCCTGCGCACAGCTGCCCCTGACGCCACCACAGGCAGGCAGGCCACTCAGCGGGCTTGGAGCTGGCCACGTGAGGTCAGGAAGGCGGGGAGCCAGGGAGCGAGAGAGTCCTGCCCACGCTCGCCCGCCTGGTTCCTCTCCGGTGGCCTCAGCACCCAGGGCTGCCCCGAGGGCGCAGAGAGCACAGACTTGCCCGCAGAGCACTGGCAGGAGGCAGACAGCACTCCACCGCCTCTGTCCGTCTCGTCTGGCTGCTGGAAGCCCACGATCACACCTCTGTTCATCCGTCCCCAGGCCAGAACCAAGGAGATGTCCTGAGCCCTGGACACCAGGCAGCCACTGTCTGTGCAACCAATCAGGCACCCAATGCTGACCCCGGCAGGCTGCCTCTGGGTGGTCCTCACTCCTGTCCCTAAAGTGTTCATAAAGTGTCAGGGCCCTAACAGGAGAGCTACTGGGGACCCGCTGGATTTCTAAGACTAAAGCACACTGAGGCTTGTGTGTCTTCCAGCTGAGCTCGCCTTGTGAGCGGACCCCAGGGCAGCATCTCCATCCGGGAGGGCACAGCTGCAGCCCCTGGGACGGTGTTGCCCTCAGCAAAGCCAAGTGCCATGTGACGAGATCCAAGCCCCCCAACAGGTCTGCATCTGGGCACCTGGGGCCAGCCAGGCTCCTCAAGAAGCAAGGGGCTGGACTAGGTGTGTGAGCCCAGGCCGCCTCCCGGCCTCAGCCACCGAGATGCGGACCGAAGCCTGGGTGAGCACTCTAGCCCCTGCCTCGAGCTCGGCCCCCAGCGTCCCTGGAGCGGGGGCCGGGCAGGCCTCACCTGAGGCCTCGATGCAGCGCAGGAAGGTCTCCATGTGGCTGTCACACTTGGCCTCACTGGCGTAGAAGTAGGTGCGGGCACTGGTGACCCCGTCCCTGCGGTCCCCGAAGGCCCGGTGTTCCTGGAACTGCTTCTCCCTCTTACTGACACCTGGGGGCAGGGGCGCCAGCCTGAGTACCCGCCCACCGCCGCCCTACACATGACCCCTGCCACCGAAGCTGCACCAGCTCTGCCTCCAAAGCGGCCCATGCCTGCTCTCTGACTCAGCCGGGTCACACCCATGCCGGGAAGGCAGAGCCCAGACCCCCAGGAGGGCCAGGAGGGCGTGTCACCCGTCCAGGTACCTGGGGACAGAGGCTGGAGCTGCAGCAGCAGCCCTGGGCCCCAAGCCAAGGGGTGTGTGCGGGGGGGAGAGAGCTCACTCCTGACCGGCTCCCCTAACTCACCGTGGCCGTCACGCTCCAAGGCTGAGGAACAGGACCTGCAGGTGGAAGGGGACAGGGAGGGTCAGGCCTCCATTGAGGAGGGCAGGCGGGGGGCCGCTGACGAGGGGGCAGCTCACCTGCCAGGCGGGAGCGCCCCACCCCACCCACCCCACCCTCCAAGGTCACCTCCTCTAGGCCTGGCAGACATGGCTATGCCAACAAGCCCCACACCGCCCCCCAACCCCGGGGAGCCCCTCCCTACAGCAGATGAGGGGCAAGCAAACCAACACACAACCCGAGGCCTGGGTGGGTCCTTCCCGAGAGGAAAAGGCGGGGCCCCAACCAGAGAGAGGGTGGCCGCCAGCTTCCAAGTAAGGCCACACAGCTCTTCCCTCACGGCTCTCACCCACCCATGCAACGCAGGGTTACTTTCAAACCCACAACCCGGAGGCGTGTTTCCAGCACACACCCTCCCTTGGCCACCCTGGCCATCACACCTGAATAACCAGGTCCTCCCAAGGGCAGGACCCTAGGCCACCCTGGAGGAGGCACCGCAGCTGTGGCCCAGCAGGGTGGAGGGACGCCACGGGCCCCATCCACACCGAAGCTGTGGGGGCTCAGGCCTGCTCCATCAGTGCCCAGTCCAGAGTCCACCTCTCAGGCGACCGCCCGCCACAGAGGGGACACCATCGCTCAGAGGCCCCCAGGGCCGGGGCCGATGACAGTCCCAGGTAGTGGCTGGCCGTCTGCCCTCCAAGCCCCAGCCAGGCTCCAAAACCATGGGGAGCAACCAGCCACACAGCTGCATGTGGGGCCAGGGCCCAGCCTGAGCAGACAGCACTGGGGGTACAGGGCTGTGGTTCTCAAGCAGGAATTCGAGGGGGTGGGGCCTCCGGGAGATAAAAGGGGCAGCAGACTGGCTGGGGGGAGGGGGTGTCATCTCAGCATGGGGAGAAGGGGGAGCACACTCTGTGCATGCACACACATACACGTGCACACACATAGAGCCATGTGTGCGCACATGCGCACACACATGCACACACAAACATGCATGCACACATGCATGTGCAGAAACACGTACAGACATGTGTGCACACAGAGACATGCAGACATGAATGCACACGTGCAGACACACACAGACACATGCACAAACACGTGCAAATAGTCGTGCACCACATGTGCACACAACACATGTGCAGCCGTGTGCACATGTATGTGAACACATATGCAGAAACATGTGCCCGCGTGTGTGGGCACACATGCAGACACACACACATGGGTGTGCAGGCACACACATACATGCACGGCCCAAGATGTGGATGTTAGGTAGTTAGAAGGGGACACTCAATACACCTGTGAGCCCCTGGGAGATCTCAGATGCCTATTCAAAACTACAAATGAGTGCCATTCTAATGAACAACCCCAAAATCTGGTCTCTGGGGATAAGATTTCTAAGGATAACTCTAAAGAGCCAACACAGCTTGGCAGGGATAATACTCCAAAACAGACAGGAGATAGATCTTCTGACCCCTAAACAAGGAGGGACTTGAGCCATCTTGGTGATGTAAATTTGAAATTGGCTAATGCCCCTACTAGTCCTTGTTATGCCATATTGATGCTGCTTATGATTGTTCCATGTACTGTCAATTGTCTAACCTGTCTTGTCTCTGCCCAGGTCAAGCTGCAACATGCAGTGCCAGTTCAACAAAGATATAAAACTACAGCCGACCATGGAAAATATCACTCACTCTTAGATGGACACCGCTATAAGGACTCTGACGCTTGAGACTAGCAAGAGGGGGAGGCCCAATACCCCTTGCTGTTCCAGTTCATAGCCAGAAAGACCCCAATGCCCCTATTCCCAAAGAACTGGGCCTCCCATCTCTTGAGGGGGGAATGTTAGGTAGTTAGAAGAGGGGAAAGGAGTCCAGAATGGCAGTGGCTAAAAGACCCGGAAGGGAAAAGCCCACAAAAATAGAACAAAGGAAGGTCCGAGGACTGGAGTGAGAACCTCTGGTAAAACAAACAGCACTCCTGGCTGGCCCAATTTACATAGGACAGGCCCAGGGAGAGAAAAACATATAAAAAGAGGAGCCAAAGCTAGCTCTCTCTCTCTCTCTCTCTCTCTCTCTCTTCCCACCCCCCGCACGCTGGGGCACTCTTCTCTTCGAGTCTTTGGATCAACGTGCCCTCATGCCTTGAAGATGGATTTTCCTGTTATCTTCTAAATAAAATAGAGCTGTAACACTGATTTGTCTAAGAGCTATAACACAGTCCATTCAAGACCTAAATATAACACGGTCTGTCCAAGACCCGAGAGCTGTGACATGCCAAGGAGACTTTAATGTCCGTCACTCCAAATCCTTGTTGTGACGAGACAAAAACCAAGGAGCATATACTCGCCCGACATCAAGAAGGGAACGCAATGTACCAGGAAGGGGCAGGCACAGGACAGAATGGCAGGAATGACAGGAAGTCCCGGACCGCGCCCTCAACCATCTCTGAGCTCAGCTCTGCATCAGGAGATTCGCTGGCTGGAGGCCTTATAAGAAAAACTAAAAGTGTGGGGGCTCCCCAGGTGGCACAGTGGTAAAGAACCCGCCTGCCAGTGCAGAACGCTGCGGAGACACAGGTTCAGTCCCTGGGAGAAGATCCCCTGGAGAAGGAAATGGCAACCCACTCCAGTATCTTTGCCTGGGGAATCTCATGGACCTGTGTGGTGGGCTGCAGTCCTCGGGGTTGCAAAGAGTCCGTCACGACTGCACGACTGAGAACGCACACACACACAAGAGGTGAGGAGAGACCACCCTGGCTATCCCTGCACTGAAGGAGGAAACAAAACAGGCTCTATCTTGAAAGCAGGACTCCCTCTTGGGCCGGACTGTGGACTTTGAGGCCCAGTATCTATGGAAACAACATACTACTGGAAAACCAGGCCCCCGGAAGGAAGAGCCCCAGGGCTCTCCATGCCTAAAAGAATACCCTAATTATCTGTGTAAACCGAATAGCATTGTCACGCGAGTGTATGTTTCTCAGTTCTTTGTCTCGTCACAACAAAAATTTGGAGTGACGGACATTAAAGCCCCTTGGCGGGTCACAGCTCTCGGAGGACAGACCGTGTTATAGCTCTCAGGTCTCGAAAAGACCGTGTTATAGCTCTTAAGTAAATCAGTGTTACAGCTCCATGTTACAGCTCTATTTATTTAGATATTAGCAGGAAAATCCATCTTTGAGGCATGAGGGCACGTTGATCCAAAGACGCGAAGAAAAGATCGCCCCATCGCATGGGGGGGGAGAGAGAGAGAGCGAGAGAGAGAGCGAGAGAGAGAGAGAGAGAGAGAGAGAGAGAGAGAGAGAGAGAGAGAGAGCAAAATAGGAGAGAAGAGGGCTTTGGCTCCTCTCTTTATATGTTTCTGTCCCTGGGCCTGCCTTATGTAAATTGGGCCGGCCAGGAGTGTTGTTGGTTTTACCAGAGGTTCTCACTCCGGTCCTCGGAACTTCCTTTGTTCTATTTTCGCGGGCTTTCCTTTCCAGGTCTTTTAGCCACCGCCATTCTGGACTCTTTTTCCCTATTCTAAATACCTAACAGTATCATACATTCTATTATGCTTATTGGGGTATGACCACAGGCCTATTGATAATTGTCCACTGTTAACTACCTAGGCTTAAGGCATATGAATCACGGGGTAACTTTAATTGTATCTTTCTTTTTCCTTTTTAAGACTAGGTTCAGGGAACCTTATACACTCAGGGTATATAAGGTTTTCATAAACATGGGTCGGGGTCCTTGGCTAAGAGGAGACTCTGCCTTGGGCCCGCCAGTGTAATAAAGTGCACTCCACTATCTGCATTGTCCCTCTGAGTGAGATTGTTTCTCAGAATGCGTGGCTACACCACCACCAGCTCTGCCCTGATTAAAGGCCAGAGGCAGGAGAGAAGCACGGAAGAGCCTGGCGGTCCCAGGCCCTGATTCCAGGCAGCAACCAAGACCCCGCACACAATCCCGGCCACGACCTTCACCCTGAGCACCCAGGCCAGGCCTGGCACAGCCAGGACAGACATGTCTGCCATCCACAACATCCCAGCCACTGTCCCAGCCCATCATCGGGAAGAAACCTCACCCTCTCCCTGGCCCTGTGGTGCTCAGCCTTCTGGGGGGTGCCCTGGGGGGCTCCTCTCCTGGACCGAGGACCCTGGCCTCCGCCTTCTAACAAGTGTTCTGGGAACCACTGTCCCACCCTGCCTGGATGGCTGCTCTGCCTCCCACTTCCCACCCTGGGAAGACCCCCCAGGCCCCTCCTCCCAGCGGCAGGGGCGTCAGCATCATTCCTGGGGCAGGGTTTAGGGGCCTGTAACCGCTAGATGGCTGGATGTTGGATCAGCACCCACGAGCCCAGTGCTGCACCCTCAGCCTGGCCCCACCAAGCACACCGGGTGGCCTGACAGCTGCAGACAGGCTGCCATGTGAGGACAGGGAGGGACCGCAGCTCACAGCCGAGAGGCCAGCCAGCAGGGCTCGGGCAGGACCAGCTGCTCAGGGTCAGGGCTCCAAGCCCTCACCATAGCAAGCTGGCCAGCCTCCCAGCAATCCCCTGCAGGGCGAATTGCCCGCTGCGGTCCCTCCCTGTCCTCACATGGCGGCCGGGGGCGGGCGGCGCGGCGGGGAGGGGGGGTGGGGGGGGGGGGGGGGGGGGGGGCGGGGGGAAGGAGGCTTTTCATACCAGAGAAAGAACTTCCATTGTGAAACCACCAGCCCCCACCCAGACCCAGTGGGACACGGCCCATTAGTTATTCAAAAGGTAGCCCCAGGCAGCCACCAGCCACCAGCCCCCAGGAACAGGGGTGAAGAACTGGAGAACCCCGCCTTCCTGACAGCAAATTGAGAGACAGGGGCTTGGCTCCCCAAGCCAATCCGGCAGTGGCTCCGCTGGGACATTCCGTTCCCAGGGCTGGAGTCTCCTATGACCCGTCCCCTCCCCACCCCTGGTCAGAGAAAACACCAAACCTGAGGTGGGGCAGGCAAACTCAGGGAGCCAGTTCCCCAGCCTCACTGGCTCAGGCACAGCTGCTATCAGGACTCAGCACGGCCTGGCCTGGAGGGAAGCAGAAACCAGCCCAGCAACCAGGCAGGCGCTCTGCAAAGCAAGGGTTGGATCTGCCTGGGTCTCCAATGGGGGGCCCAGGAGGGGGGTGGGGGGTGCCCACCTGTCCCCACACCCCCTGCCCAGAGAACAGACCCCTGCAGCCAGTCAGTGACCTCAGGAGGAGCCACTGGGCTGGCCCGCCACATGAAGCCGGCACATTCCATTTTCCTCGGATGCCCCCGGGCAGGCTCCACACCTACCAGGACAAGCCCAGCTGCTAATCAGGAAACAGTCTAAGGGGCCAGGCAGAGGGACCGCCCTGGGGGTCAGAATCCTCAGAAGAGATGCTTCACCAGGAAGCCAGAGGACCACCAATGCCAGTGTGGTCGTCTGTGCCACAGCCACTCAACTTTGCCGCCACCCCCCCATAGGGTGACAGCAACCTGAACTTCATATAATTTTCACGTATCACAAGGTATTACTCTTGCTTTATTTCAACCATTTAAAACTGCAGCCATGATCCTTAGCCTGCAGACTGTCCAAAACCAGGAGGATCAGACTGAGGGCCAGGGTTGGCCAGCCCCAGCCTCGGGCACACAAGGCCTTGGTGAAGGCTCAGGCTGTTCCTCACGGGACAAAGGCCCAACCCCAGGCAGGCCCAGGAGGGCTGCAGAGGTCGGGCAGCCAGAACTCTCCTGGCGGTCCCGACCCGTCCCACCCACAGGCGTCCCGTGGCCCTTACTCCATCTCCGTGCGCTCAGCCTCCTCGGGCGTCAGGTCCTCCTCCACACCGTAGTCCAGGATGGAGCCCACGCCGAAGGCCCTGTTGTGCTGGATCAGGGGCCGAATGGACTCCTGGTCCTCGCCAGCCACAAACTGCCCGTAGAAGGTCATCTTCATCAGCGTGTTGAACAACCTTTGCCCCAGAAGTCTCCTGGCGAGATGCAGCAACTGGAAGGCAGCGGGAGCGGCTGTCTAGGGCCACCTGGACTGGGCCACCGGCCCCCAGCAGGCCTCCCTGCCTCCTTCCCAATCACGCAAAGCCCTGACAAGCTCCCCAGGGCCACACACGGCTCATGTCCCTGGTTTTACAGCCACGCCACTCAGAATGGCTTGCTTCCCGCTCGCAGGAGCCGGCCATCCCCCACTCCTCGTTGGAGTTGGCTGGTCCCCGGCACTGCTCTGATCCCCCTCCTGCCCTGCAGGCTCACAGGTGACCCTGGAGGCATGTGGCGGCCACCTGACCACCACTGGGTGGATACAGTGACTGGCGGGCCTCTCTGGGAAGAGCAGCAGTGAGTTCACAGCGTTGTCTGTATCCACGCCTCGGCTGGGGATGACGGAGACTGGTGTGACTTTCTCAGAGGCAAGCACCCAGAGTTTTCAATGTTTTGCTCACTACTTATTCCAAGTCCCTAAAACACTCCCTGGCAAGGGGCCGGCCCAGCAGTGGGTGCTGAACAGATGAACACACAGAACTCCCAGTAAGCACGAGTTCCGCTGGAGGCAGCATGGGGCAGAAGTGAGCTGGGTAACCGCCCCCAAGGGTCCAGGAGACATCCGCCCGGGGGGGCCAGTGGGGGCTCAGCACAGTCATGCGGCCACCACAGACCAGCAGCCCAGGGGTGCGGTCCCCAGGGGAAGAGAGCCACCCTGATCACTCAGCTTCCTCCTCTACCTGCCCGCACCACACCCCAAATTCCTGACATCTTCATTCAAATGGGCTGAGCAGGTGCCTTCTGCCCAGCGCAGTTCTAGGCTGAGCAAAACAGAGGAGGGGCTCCCCTCCTAGTTGCGGGCAGACCCAGAAGGTGGGAGGGGCAAGGTCCTTCACAGGATTCAGAATGGTGGCGAGGGGGTGCTGGACAGGGCAAGAGGGGGCCTCTGCCAGGCAAGGAGGCAATGAGGCAGGAAGGAATCAGGACAGGGGCCAGGGGTGACCGCTGGAAGACATACCCACCACCTGTCCAGGAATCGCTGTGCCACCTCCAGCTCCAAGACTGGGACAGTCTATGGTTTCTCAACCCCAGTGAATAACAGAACCCCACTGTCTTGTGGGGATCAGGCCTCAGGGAACATCTCCAGTCCAAGCAAAAGCATGGGTGAGTCATACGCCTTCATCCCCAAACCAGCATCAAACGGCGCACACCACCCCAAGGCTGACACAGCTGCCCTGCTCCTGGTGCTCCAACAGACACTCAGGGGGCCACACGGCACCCTAAGGGCAAAGGTTTCTAGGCCATCACCTCTGCCCGGTGGCAGCCTCTGCCCAGAGTCTGACTTTATTGCGTCTCATTGTTTTTATAAGGAAGATCAGAAATGGAAAGTGAAAGCACCCAGCTGGGAGCGGGCAGCCTTCTCCCACCTCCCGAGAGCCCTGGCCAGAGGTCAGGGAGTCTGTGGGCCTGGGCAGCCTCACGGAAGGGTAAGTCAGGTCTCAGACAAATCCCAGTTCAACCCAGAGGCAGATGAGGCGGAATCAGGGATCTGAGAGCCAGCACTCAGCTGTGGGAAACCCCTGACATCATACATGCCGATTCTGAGGACTGTCAGAAACACCGAGTGGATGTGGGCCAACTGTCTGCTGTTGGGCTGGCAAGCTTGCCCGCCCAGGGACACGTGGTAAATAATCTAGGCTGTGCAGGCCACACAGTCCGTCCTAGCCACCCAGCTATTGTGGAAGAGCCCCAGCCAACACTCACTGAAGAAGCAGGAGCAGGGCTGATGCTGAGGTGTGGTCCAGGGACCTACCGGTCCCCTTGTGCCTCTGTGTTGTCAGGGGCAACAACACTAAAGGCCCCACCAGGTCCCACCCTGGCACAGGAGAGGCCAGCGATGGAAGCACTGGGGCAGGGCTGGCGGTTTGAAGCCCAGAGCAAAGCAGCCTGTAAGCTCGTTCTGTGCCCAGTGAGCCCTGTAGGCTCATCCAGCTGCCCAGTGTGCCCTGTGGTGGCTCCGCCCGAGACCAGGTAGCCCCACCTCTTCCCCAAGTAGCAGCATCCTTCGTGAATTTAGAAACTTGCACCAGGAATGCAGACACTGTAAAAGACTCAGAGATGCCTACAGGTGAGGACAAGTAAGGCCAGTTCTCTCACCTCCCTGCCCACGCCCCTTCCCCCAGGCTCTCCCCCGCTGGCCCATATCCAAGCATAGAGGCTCTCATCACAGAACACCTGGATGTTCTAAACCATTCTCAAAAAAGGCCTCCCTGTGGGCAAGTGCGGGCCCCCACTGGGTCGGGAGCCAATGCCACAGCTCAAACTGGGCTCCTGCAAGCTGATACTCCCTGGGGCAGGAGCTGCACAGACCTGTGCCGGCTGTGCAGGAGGAATTTCTGCTGCAGGCCAGACTGCGAGAAGGCCCAGGTCTGGGGAGCAGCCCACAGGGCCACAGTCTAGTCTCTGACCCGTTTCCTCCAGCACCAGGCGCCAAGGTCACCGTCACCAGCAGGACCACCAGCAAGGAAGACAGTGCAACAGACCCCTCGGAGGGGGCGCAGAGCTCCGTAAACATGTCCCCAGGGCAGCGGCAGAGCACCAGGGGAGAAGCCCCCTTGCTCTCCAGGCACCCACAGCGCGGTCCAGGCGCACTGGCCCTGGCAGACGCCCGAAGGACAGAAGAACTGGCCCGTGCCTGGGCTCCGTAAACATGTCCCCAGGGCAGCGGCAGAGCACCAGGGGAGAAGCCCCCTGCTCTCCAGGCACCCACAGCGCGGTCCAGGCGCACTGGCCCTGGCAGACGCCCTGGCCCTGGCAGACGCCCGAAGGACAGAAGAACTGGCCCGTGCCTCCTGTCGTCCCCACAGTGCCCGAGGACTCCAGCTGTGCGGGCTTCTCTGTGATTTTTACCCTAGCCCTTCCAGAGCCACCCAGCTCTAACTCTGCCTTCATCACCCACCCTCTGTGGCCTCACTTTCACCTCTGCCCAAGGTGTGGCTAGTGTTCCTCCTGGGTCCAATCTCCCTAGTCTCTCCCTGGAGCCAAGGTGCCCTCCACACAGCCTCACTGAGACATCAACACCACCTGCATGCAGAGCCTTCAAGACTCTCAGCGTCAACTGGACCCTTGCTTTTAAACTGTTCCCAGGGTCACCCTGGCCAACAGCGGCTAAGACACTTCTGCTTTTAATTTCCCAAATTCCTCACACTTTCCGAAGTCACTGTGCTCAAGTTTCCAAAGTCGGATATTTGAGCAGCTTCCCATTCTCTCTCAACACTGTCTGTTCACGGTGGCCATGTGTGGGGACCCCAGCTTCCAAGAACTCTGGGGTTCCAGGCTAGGAGCCACACACGGCCAGGCTCCCTTTTCGGCAAAGCAGATGACATTCGATTTTAATCTCAAGTGAACACTGTGTATTACTGCAAGCACTATACAGCTTAAACTTTAGACTGGTTTTTGTTTTTAGTTGCTATGGTGAAGAATTTGCCTGCAATACCTGACACCTGGGTTGGATCACTGAGTTGGGAAGATCCCCTAGAGTAGAAAATGGCAGCCCACTCCAGTATTCTTGCCTGGGAAATTCCATGGACAGAGGAATTTGGCGGGCTACAGTCCATGGGGTCACAAAGAATCGGACACGACTGAGCGACTGAACAACCACCCAAACTGACAAGTAATAAAATTCACTGCCCGAAAACCACGTACAGGAAACACCTCCCTTCCTAACTTCCCGGCCACGGGCGATGCTCCAGAGTACCTGCTCTCCACCTGAAACCTTGTAACGGCTCCCAGACGGGCGAAGGTCCGCGGGGCCCGGCCGCACCCCCGCCCCGCGCCCCCGCGGTCCCGCACACCTGCTCGTGGCGCGCCAGCAGCGCGGGCGAGGCGCAGAGGCGCAGCACCAGCAGGCTTCGCACCAGCTCCCAGCTGCGCCGGCTCCGGTACGCCTCCTGCGTGTTGCCGAAGTCCACGGTGGGCACCGGCGGCCGCGCGGTTTCGGCCGGCCCGCGCCCGGGCTCGGCTCCCGGGCCCGCGACGGGTTGCTCTCGGGCCGCTGGCGCGGTAGACAGCGGGGCGCGGAGACAGAGGGCAGAGAGCTGCACCCTCGGCGCTCGCCTGAGACCCATGGCTGCTGCCCGCCCACGCCAGGGTTGCTTAAATAGGCGCCCGGCCCCGCCCCTCCAGGCCCCGCCCCGAGCCCCGCGCCACGCCCCTCCCCGAGGCTGCGGCCCGGCCAAGCCCCGCGGCCGGCCCCGCCCCGCGCTCCGCACCACGCCCCTCCCCGAGGCTCCGCCCCCGCGACCTGACCCTTGGCAGGCCCTGACCGCCGAACCACTCCACGTGCACCCGAGCCCCGCCTTCTCAGACGGAGGCTGCGCCGCAGAGAAGACCCCGCCTGCTTGGCTGACCACCCTGGCTTCCCCTGCACACCTGCACACCTGCACACCTGCACACCTGGCTTTGAAACACCGGGTCTGCGGAGAATCCGGGAAGGCGAGGGTGATGCTGCTTCTCCTCCAGCGTCAAAGGCACGTTGGGAAACACGCCCACCAACCGGTCCTCTCTCCGGCCTAAGGCAGGAGCATGGAAGGAGTCTTGCCAACTCCGTTCTCTCCCGCCTTCCCGGTCCCACCGCCCACCCAAGGGGCAGGCGTGGACCACCAGGCTCCCCTTGGACGCCCTGACCTGTCCAGCACTTGGGGACTGCGTGACTGTGCAGCGGTCCTGGGCATCGCAGAATCTTAAGCAGCACCATTTCAGGCTTCTCCGTGCCAGACACCAGCAGCACCCCTCCCCCAGACCTTGCTAACGTCCCCTGGGAACCCCATCATCACGTCCACATTGATGGAGGCTTCTCGACTTTGTCACTGGCCTCTTCCCTGCTTCCCCCTGTTGGAGCTGAAGACAAAAAGGGAGAGACTCAGGGGATGGGCGAGTCAAGGCGCAAGGGGCAGGGACTTGGGGGTCCTTTCATCAGCTCAGAAACTTAGCTCCCCTGGGGCTCCCCTGGGGGTCCAGGAGTGGAGACTCCACACTCCCAGAGCAGGGGGCCCAAGTCTGATCCCTAGTCAAGGAGCTAGATCCCTCATGCTACATCTGAGACCCAGTGCAACCAAGAAAGCAATATTTTTTTTAAAAAAAAGAAACTAAGCTCCCCAAGAGCAGCCCAGCAACAGACTGCCCCATTTTCCTTTCACGGATAAGCTTCCCTCCTCCCCAAAATCTTTCAGGGACTCCCTACCGCTATCCAGACAAGGCTGCTGGCTCAGCTGGGGTCATCAGCCCCCAGAGGCCAGGGCCCCCTACTCCCACCTTACCTCTCTCCATGCTGGTCGGTCTGCCAGGCCCTCCTCTGAGCTCCAGGTCATGTGAGGGCTGCCCGCTGCTCTCAGCCATCTGTGCCCGCCGCCCGCCCCTGCACCCAGCTCCCTCCCTCTGTCGCCCTCCTCCTCAGGGCCCGTTAGCAGGCACACACATCCCCAGTTGGGCACTGGCTGGACCCCAGCTCCCCACTCTTGCCCTTGACACTCAGGTACCTGTGTGACCCCCGCAGCTGCCTCTTGATGTGTCTTTATTGAAGGAAAGAGCATGTCTGACGTGGGAAGTCTGACGCCGGGCTCCAGGCTGGTGACAGGGTTGGGGACCCGTCCTCTGGGCCCCGCCCTGAGCCCTGGGTTGCCCTGGAGTATGTCCAGCCCTCACCTGGCACCCTGGCTCCTGCTCTCCATGCAGACACTCCGCTGGTGCCAGTCTCTCCTCGGTTGGACGCACCCAGCTGTTCCGGGCTGTATTCCCCCAGTAACACCTGCACCCAGTTACCAGCAAAGGACCAGACTCCCAGCCCTCTGCGTCTGGCCAGGACGAAGTGCAGCTTGTGTTAGGGGCCAGGGTGGGGTGTTCATTGGCATCCTGGGGTCCCACAGCTCACCGCGCTGAGAGTGGAGAAGACTGATCACACACACATTTGGGCAAAATGACGGCACGCGTGAAATGCCAGTTCCGCTCACAGGCTGACCTTCCTGTGCCCCGTCCTCCAACAGCTCCACCCTTGCTCTGACTCAGGAAATAGAGGGTAGAGTCCAGGGCAAAACACAGCTGACCAAGGAGAAGTCCAGGCAAATCTCAGACCAGGCGGCACAGATGTGTGGCCATCAGTGCTGGGCCTGGCACCATGCCCTGGCCACCCGGGGCCAGTCCTCCAGGGCCTGCTTTCCGCATGGGGCGAAACCGCACTGGTTTCACCGTCCGACATCACCTCTGGGTTCCCACCTTCCAGCTCTGGTTCCCATCGCCCAGCTTAGCTGAGGTGGATCTGAAAGGGTCAGACCCCTGGGATCTCAGCGGTGTGGCCATACGGTCAGCCCCAGGGAAGTGCCCATTGGAAAGGCCGAGGGCTCCGGGAAGGAGCAGCTGGGTAATGACTCCAGTGGGCGGCCAGCCCAGCGGCTCAGGACACTCGCCCACCCATCTCTGCCACACATGTGCCCGGCTCTTCCCAGAACGCATGTCCTCTGGGAGTCTCCTGCTCCTTGTTGTCTCCTACCGATACCTGGGGATCGCTCTGTTTCCACTTCTTCGGTGAGCAGGACATTGACACTCTGTCAAAGTTACCATTTTGCCAGCTGTTTCTTACCCACGTTTCCTGAAGTCTGCCCAAATCACAGCTCCCTGTCAGAACTCACTCTGATTTATGACAGTTTGCTGCTTTGCTCTGCACCCATTTCTACTGATATATTGGCTCTGTCTGCACACAGAGGAATTCATTCACATCTGTTTTATTTGGGGTTTGTCTTCCTCTTATCAGCCTGTACCAAACAGTGCCAGTATTTGCTCCCCCAGAATGTAAATTCTATCCTGGGTACATCATCCCCTTTTCCACTCCCTGCTGGCACGCCCAGATTCTGCCCGAGCTCTCTTTCACTCTGGGGTTTGTCATTTTTCTCAGCTACTAAAATGCGACTGCATCCCCTGATGTTAAGACTGTCTGCTCCATCCCATAACACACTGCTGTGTTATGTGGCTGTCACTCTTCACCCCATGGCCATTCTGTCTGGTGACTTTCAATCACTCGTGCATGCGTGCTCCATCACTCGCTCAGTCCTGTCCAACTCTTTGTGACCCCATGAACTGCAGCCCACCTCAATCCATGGGATTCTCCAGGCAGCAGTACTGGAGTGGGTTGCCATTTTTACCTCCAGGGGACCTTCCCGACCCAAGGATCAAACCCATGTCTCCTGCATTGGCAGATAGATTTCCTTACCACTGAGCTAGCAGAGAAGCCCTTCAATATGTGTGAGGAAAAGCATTCAGGTTCCCCAACCCCCATTTTCTCTGTAAAAACTGTCTTCTACATGCTGGCAAGCATGGCAATCACAACCTTCCACCCAGGGAGCTATGACTCCTGACTGGATTTATGCAGGAGAAACTGAGACCCAGCGGGGAGGAACAACCTGCCTAGGGACCACTGCATAATTGGAAGGAAGGGTCACCGCACCAGACTAGGGGTCTGCAGGCCAGGGAGGCAGGCATGTAGGACACCTGCCCTGGCTCAGGCGTTGAAGGGGACCTGCAGCCCCTGGTATCAGCAGGGAGGGTGTGAGAATGGAGTCAGGCTACTAAGCCTATGCATCCGAGGTTGGCGAAGGGCCTGCCCAGGGAGGGCCATAGGCTCAACTACAGACACCTCTAACAGGACAGGGTGGGCGTGTCATGTGAAGAAAGACTGGAATGACATGGCAGGGGAACAGCAGCCAGTGGTGACCCAGGTGGCCATGGCTCTGGGCCAGAGAGGGTGTGGGACCTCTTCTGCCAGGAAATGAGAGTAATAGTACTCCCACCCCACCCCCGCTGTTGGGGTCACTGTTAAGATTCAGTGGGTTCTGAGGGCATTTAGCACAAGCCCCGGGCCCACCGGACAACCCGGAGCTCTGCTCTCCTAGCTGCAGATGGCCCCTCGGAAGGCTGGGGAAGCCTCAGAGACCAGGTGTCCCACAGGCCAGGGGGACCCAGGGGATCCCAGGGCTTGGTGATGAGCAGGTGGCAGGCAGGGCTCCTGTGTGCTAGGGGATACCCTGCCCCCATCCGTCCTGGGGCCGTGGACCTAGAAGTGCCCCTCACCCAGAGCTTCCTGCGTGCTGGTCATTCCCCAGGGGTGACGGCTGGGCACCAGGGCCTGGATCTTGTGGGTGGCCAGCAGGTCCTGGGCCGAGTCTCAGAGGCAAGGCTGTCTAGCAAAGCTATGATTTCGGTCCCCTCCACTGCAGCCCTCCCTGGATGCCCCCCACACCCCGTGAGTCTGAGCAGGATGTGAGAGATGCCACCTGGTCCCCTGGGGTCAACCAGAAGCCAGGACTCTTGGTGACACTGGGCCAGCAACACCCTTTGTGTCCAGGCCAGTGATGGTGACTCCCAGCCCCGTCCAACTCCTCCAGGGGGCCCACCTGGCCTCTCCAGGGATAGGGGTGCTGCCGGTGACAGCCACTCTGGTGGTCTCTGCGAGTGCCTGGGCCCAGTGGGGTCTCCCAGGAGGGCTGCAGCAGGACAGACACAGCCTTGCTCTTTTACATGCCTTCCAGCTTGGAGCTTTTTATCCCAACAAGCAGGGTGACTTCTGTGACTAAAAAGCTATCTTGAGGGACTTCCCTGGTGCCCCCAGAGGCCACTGAAAGGGGTTAAAGTGGGGCGGGAACAGGTGAATCGAGGAAGCCAGGGCTGGGTGGCTCTTGCTTTTATGGTCATGTCTTCGTACCAATTTCCCTTTTTTATAAAGAGTCACCATCATTTTTTACAAAAGTAAACATGTCATAAAATAACTGTGTAGCTTATACTGTGGTGCATAATAATCAGGGCGGGTCAGAGACAGACACGTGGGCCCCTGGCCAGCCCCTCACCAGCTCCCTGCACCCCAGGCTCACTGGGGCTCTGTGGAGGTTGGTTCGATCGGGGTGCAGGCTCGGGCCTGGGCTGTCTCCAGGTCTCTGTTCAAGGTCCCCAGCTCTTGTCTGGATCCATCCCTGTGCACGGTCAGCAGTTCTACTCCAGCTGGGCCAGGAGCCCGACCACTGCAGGGCATGCAGGCCCAGGTGAACAGCACCCCGGGTTCCAGCCCAATGGCACTGCTGCTCCAGGTTCCCACGAGGAAGGTGCAGGGACTTGGGGCCCCCAGCAGGTCCCTGCATGCCCCAGCTGCGGCTGCTGGTAGTGCCTTAGCCCAGCATTGATCTTCCCTTCCTGCTCCGGCCACACTTTGAACTTTGGACTTCACACTTTGGACTCTGGTCCCAGCTCTGCATACCTCCACAGGCTCCGCATGCTGACCTTGGCCTCTCCGCCCCCAGAAGAGTGCACAGTCCTCCTGTGCAATGTGCCACGTCCTGGAGAGGCCAGCGTGCAGCCCAGGGCATGGACGACCCAGCCCCTGACCATCCACGCAGATGCCGTGTGGCAGAGAGTGGTGCACATGGGCCTCCCCTCCTCAATTACTGTGTAAACATGCATGAGGGAGATGGGGGGCCATGGGAGCAGAGAGTTCTGTGCTCCATCTGCTCTAGGGAGGCTGCAGGGACGCAGGAGGCTCTGGGGGAGAGCTGCCTTCCTCCTCTGGGGCACAGAGTGGGGAACGAGGTGCCCACCCCAGGTGAGCCCAGCAAGCTCCCCACGGCCCAGGCCAGAGCAGGCTGCGGGGCTCGGTGGGCAGGCTCCACCTCCAGGCCATAAGGATATCAGCTGGTGGTCCTGGTGAGGATGGGGGCCAGGAGGTGCAAGATGGCTGATGAGAAATGCAACACATACACACATTTACACACACACACACATACACGTGCATGCATACACATACACACAGATACTCATACACATACACACACATTTACACACACACACGCATATACACACACATACACACATACACACATTTATAAACATACATATGCATACACACATACTCATACACACACATATATACACACATTTACAAACACACACACAGATACATGCATATACACACGCATACTCATACACATATACACACATACACATGCGCACACATACTTATACACATATACACATACACACATGGTCATATATATACACATACAGACATTTACACACATATACACGTGCATATACACACACATACTCATACACACACACATACACACATTTACAAACACATACACATGCATATACACACACATACACACATACACACATTTATAAACATACATATGCA
>CM035282.1:57877-95162 GCA_020226075.1 Hydropotes inermis
GCAGGAGGCCAGACGCGGGGAGCACCCTCCCCAGCCCTGCTGGCAGGGCGAGCTGTGCCCCATGCTTCACAAGACATGAGGGGCGGGGGACCCCCGACAGGTCCCTGAGGGCGGCTGGCTTCCAGCTGCATCCCCGGCAGGTGTCCCATGCAGGGCCGCAGGGACCTTGAGATTCCTGTGACAAATTCAGGCCCTTGGGTCCTGGGGAGACGCCCGAAAGCCCATGAGGGCCCCCAGAGGAGCTGGTGTGGGCCCTGGTAGGCTGGTGATGAGCCTGAGGCCTGGGCCCACTGGGCCCCCATCCTGGCCCAGGACCGGGGACTCCTGGTGCGAGGATAAGCCCCAAGACCCTGGGACGGCCTGCCGCGTGGGGCTCAGGAGGGCAGGGTAGGGAGGGTCAGATGAGTAGGGGGGCCAAGAGGGGTGCAGTGAGGGGTGCGGGGAGCTCGAGCTGGACAGACAGGGCCGTGGGGGCGGGGGTGGTGAGCTCCGAGCTCCCGCTGGCGGGCACAGGGCCCCTGGCCAGATCCAGGCCGCATGTCATCTAGGCCTCAGCCCCGGTTTCTGCCAGGCAGAGGCTGACACAGGGACAGGTGTGACAAGCGTCTGGCTTCCTGTGCGAGAATCGGCAAAAGAAAAACTCTCCCCATAGGGACGTTCCTGCTGCGTCCCTCCCCGTCACCGAGAGGGCCCGTCACAGCCAAGACAGATGGTGGCCCTAGGGACCACACTCGTCACCTGCTCCTGGGGCGGCGAGCGGGGCGGCCGGGGGGTCAGCGCCTCTCTGGAGCCCACCCTTCAGCACCGGGCCCGGTGGGCACTGGGAATCGGGGGGGCTCCCCGTCCAACCCCTGCGACCCATTTTCGGACGTGGGGGCAGGGGCCACTGTCCCCATGTTGCCAGGTCTGGCCATCTGCGCTCTTAGGCTGAGGGGACGAGTCTGCGGAGGGTAGACCACCAGGCGGGGCCCTTGAGGGGCTCCCACTGTCAGGAAAGCCTCCCCTGCACCTCCTTCCGGGCAGCCACCCCATCCAGTGTGGGCACGTGAACCCAGATGGGCCAACGGAAAACATGTCTGACTCGCCCTATTCGTGCCTGCGGCCTGGGGTTGGGGGCGGGGCAGAAACAAGCAAGGAGACCGTCGAGGTGACCGTGGGGGGGTGGGTGAAGGGCCCCCACCCATGGGGGTCTGTCAGGCTCACAGCCTCCACCCCCCCCACTTACATATGACAGACCTGGGTCTGAGAAGCCGAGGTCGCCGGAGTCCCCAGGCTGAGCAAGGAGAGAGGACGTGAAATAAATTAGGAAAAATTTGGGGGAAAAGGCAAACGTGTGTCAGGCTGGGCAGAGCGCGGAGGGCTGGGCCGGAGGCAGGGAAGCCAGCTGGGAGCCAGGTGGGCGAGAGGCAGGGCCTCAGTGGGGCCAAGCGGTGTGATGTGCAGGTGGCCCCGGGTGCCCAGCTGCAGGGCATCGCCAGCAACGCCCAGGGCCTCCCGGGGCTGCTCCCCAGCCCGACCTCGGCCTCAGTCAGTTCTGGGCCTGGGAGGCAGGTGGCAGAGGCCCAGTGGGGCACCTGTCCCAGGGGCGGGTGCTCAGGAACCAGGCCAGCCTACTGGCCTCACCCCGGGGTGCCTGGCACAGCAGCCGAAGCGCCCTGACCCGCTTCACAAGCAGCGATGCCCGATGTTCCCACCCTCACTGGTGAGAAGCCGCCAACGAGCTCCATCCCAAATTAATTTCAAATAAGGCACAGTTATCACACAATCATATAGGAATAACTTATCACTCGTCAATAAAGGAGCAATTACTTATTCACGTCACCCACCCCTCCCACATGCCAGGTGTTTGGATGCAGGCACGCGACTGGGGCTTGCGTAGAGGCAGGAGGAAGGCCTGTCAGCACTCTGCCAAGGCCAGCGGACCCCCCACCCCCAGGCCCCAGGGGTTTTCCCCCTGGCACCCCTGCTCCTGAGGGTCCCCAGTCTGGGGTCAGGGAGTCAGATCTGTGACCCAGGAGCACCCAGGGCAGGGGACTCTGAGAGGCCCGGCGCACGGATGGTCTTCAGGCCAGAAGCCATCCCTCTGAGAGCCTGGATTTCCGAGGCCTCAGAGCCGAGCACCCGATGCTCCCTGGAGACCGGGGGCGTCCTTGGCCACCCTTGGCCGAGCAGCAGCTGAAGAGCAGCCAGCCGCCCGCCGCGCCGGAGGCTTAGGGAGCGTCAGTCCCAGTTTCTCCCCCGCCCCGCACCTTGGAGACGCTGCCGCTAACCCACGTTCCTCTTCACCTTCTGGCAGAGGCACTTTATTTTCTTCTTTTTATTTATCTCTGTTTCTGAGGTTTCACTGCCAAGCCTGCAGTCTTTTTAAAAAGATAACACTGTGGTCGGCCGCGTCTTGCTGAAAGTTAAAGCCTGCGCTGGGCCCTGGGAGGCTGGTCCCGGGGCTCTGGTGTGCAGTCCTCCTCCAACCCACCTGCTGCTGCCGCGTGCCCCGTTCTTCCGGATGGTTACCCCCACGTGTCCGTGGCTCCGACCCCAGCCCCCCTTCTCCAGCACGCTCGCCAGTGAGGCTGCCAGTTGAATGCATAACCAGTGTTTCCTAACCCAGGTCACACAGATGCTCGTCACCGCATGGCCACAGGGGGTGACCCCTCGCTCTAGCATGGCCCTTTGTTTTTCCTAGAGTTTACAGCTGACTTTGTCTTTTGCCCTTGTCCCAGGTGCCACCCTCTGGGGCCTACTCTGCTTCACGGCAGGCACTCTGCTGGTGGTCTGGTTTCTCCCCAGGGTGGGGGGAATATCTCCCTCTAGGCCTTCACCTTGCCATCCCCTCCTGGGCCGGGCACACAGCCATCCCTTCCCAGCTGCCCCTGACTGCCCTTCACCACCCAGTCTTTCTTGGGGTTCATGTTTCCCTCTTTCTGGGTTCACGTCCAGTTTTAGCTGAAGCATGTTCCCCTGTCTAAGCAAGGCCCCATGAAGAACCAGTCTGTGAGCCCTCAAACGTCAGCAGGTCTAAGCGCGTGGCCCACTTCAAAGTGAGTCTGTGGCCGAGTCGCAGTTCCTCTCCTGACCCTGAGGCCTGAGGTCGTACCACGAATGTCCCACGTTGTGCCAGGCACTCGCCCAAAGGGGTCTTCAGCTCTGGGAGGCTCTCAAGTAGTATTTCTCGGATAACTTTCTCCTCTTATCTTCTGTTTTTCTTTCTGGAGTTTCCTAAGACAGGTGCTGGCTCTGTGTTCATCTTTTTCTCTTCTGTTTTTTTGTTTCTCTTTCTGTTGTTGTTCTTTCTAGAAGACTTCCTTGACCTTGTTTGCCAAATTTTCTATTGATTTTTGGTAATTTTAGTAGGTCTATCTTTAGCTCCCAGGATTGTTCTTGTTTCCTGACGGCTCTTTTTTCATAGCACCCTGTTCTTGTTTTATATCCTCTTCTGTCCCTATGAGGACATTGGTTGGATTTCCCTAGTTTTTATCTACTCACTGCACAGTTTTTGATTCCTCTAGAATCATTTCCACTTTTGTCAGCATTGGCACCTCTTCCAGACACCTGGTTTTCTGGTAATGTTTACTGGGGAGGCATGAAGGTTGGTAGGGTGCTCTGTTGAGAGAGGGGCCTGTCGACTGGCGGGTGTGGGTGATCAGGCAGGAGCCACTCTGCATGTCCCAGAGGCCACGGCGGAGACCAGGGCCACCAGACCTTGGGGTCCACCTCAGGCAGCCTGCGGAGTGGGACTCCTGAGCTGAGGAGGCAGCACTCAGGGGGTCCGGGAGCCCAGAGCCTGCACTGGGCGGGGGGCTCAGCGGCTCACCCACTGCAGGGGCTGCTTCCCTGCCCAGCTCTCTGGGTCCTTTGGGGCTCAGGGCCTGCCCTGGTCACCTAGTGTGGCAGGCGGGGGTCTTGGACGCTGTGCCCGGTCACCTGCTATGCCCCAGCAGTTAGCATCCTGCTGGCTCCCGTGGTTACTGCCCCTCCATCAGGCTCTGTGCCCGTGTCTGAGGCGTGGGGTTGACGGTCATCTCCTCGCTGCACTGGGGCATGTATCTTAGCCCCCAGGAGTGAGGGGTTTCAGTGCCTTGGGTGTTCCCAGGAGGCCCACTGGTGCTGGGTGCATGTGAAGCTAGGGTGCCGGGGGGACGGACAGGTCCTCCCTGGGACCCGAGCTTGGCCACAAAAGCCCTGCACAACCTAAGGCCCCGATGCTGGAGTGCTCGGGGCTGCCTCCCTTCTGCCCTGCACTGGGGTGAGGGGGGTGTCTCTCCTCCTCTGGGGCTCAGGGCCGGGTCACACGGAGCGTGGGGCACTCTCTGGCCCACCAGCACCGCGCCATCCACTTGGTGGGAGGAGGGGACAGAGAGTCGGGTTTGACGTACTTACCCCAACGTCAGGATCCAGGCCCTGCCTGACAGATCTTCCCATTTAAGGACAAATAATAAAAGTGGGGCACCTCGGTCAGGAAAGGGGAGATGCCATGGCGCGCAGGGCCTCCTTGCCGGCAGGCCTCCCTGGAGCCTCCCGTGGACACACAGCCACCCGAACGCGATGGCCTTAGCCGGTGGCAGCGTCTTGGGCTGAGGGTCCAGGCCCCCCACTTGCCTCTAGCCGGGGTGCTCCGTGGGCCTTGCTGCTTCTCCCCACCATCTCCCTTGCTGGTTGCTGCCCCACCCAGTTGCTGCCGCTCAGTTTCAAAGCCCCCAAGCACCCCGCCCAGGGTAAGCCCGGGTCGGGGCACAAACAACCCCGGTCGGGAGTGTTTGGGATAACTTGGCCTTCCTGGGACAGCAGAAGCAGGCTCCCAGTCCAGCTTCCCCTCGGGTCAGCGGTGCCCACAGTGGTCTAGAGCCAGGACAGGCTGATCCCCTGGGTGAGCAGTCCAGGGCCTCCAGAGCCCGGCGTTGTCTTTTCAGAGCCGAGTAAGTCCCGCTCTGCCGACATCGCCTCTGGCCTCATCACCGATGCCGACAAGGGCTGAGGGCTTGGGAGCCGCTGACATGATGGCCCATCAGCTTCTGCCACCAAAGCCAGCCGACCCCTCGGGCCGGCCCTGGGGCTCCCACATCTGCCCGTGTCGCCTCGTCACAGCAGCCCCAGGGCCATCCAGCGGGCTTGCCTCTGAGTCCAGATCACCCAGGCCCCAGTAGCACACATCCAGAGGGGGTATGTGTGTGTGTGTGCGTGCCCACGGTGCTCGCCCAAAATGAGGGCCCCGGGCATGGGCTCCCGCACTGCAGTGGCCTTGCCGAAGGCGGCCAATTGGGCTTCTCGGAAACAGTCAGCTTCGAGCTGGCCACAGAGGCAAGGTCCTGGGAGGACAGCGGAGGTCGGGAGCCAGCCCTGTTGGCCCTGCCAGTGTCGGCGTTTGGTCTGGGACAGGAGAGGGCAGTGGATGGCATCGGGGCAGCCTGGTGGGCCTGGTGGTAGCTGTGTGGCAGCAGGTCCCAGGCCCTGGTGTGGGGCACGCCCCGTCTCTGAGCCCCCCTGGGGCAGGGGCATGTCAGCCAGCGGCCAGTTTCTCATTAGCATCCTCTGGGGACACGAGCCAACACTGGCCACTGCATTGCGTTAGCACAGGACCCTGACGAGCCAGTCGTGCGGACAGAGATCCCCAGGTAATTAGGCAGCCAGTGTTTGCTGCGGGCCTGATGGTGTGCATGGTGGGAGGAGGAAGTGCCTGCTGAGTCCCTGCTGGGAGTCGGGCGTGGCCTCCTAGAGCGGTCCTGGGGCTGGACCAGGCTTCCGCTGCCTGTCATCAGTGCCTCCCCCCCCCCACCCCGCCCCTGCCCTGTGGGGCCCCGGGGTGAGGGCCGGGGAGGTGGGCGCCATGGAAGAGCATGCGCCTGGACAGGGTGGGGTCCCGAGCCCGCACACCCCGCATCCTGCCCGTCAGAGGGTGCTCTTGGATCCTCACTCGAAGGTGGGCTCCAGCGCGCCTCCCTCGATGTCTGCCTTCGGCCAGCTGGGCTCCGTGGCCCCGGCAGCCCCCAGACGCTGTGTGGTGGGGTGACAGGTCAGGCAGCATGCACTCCGCACCCAGGCCTCACGCTTCCGTGTGGCCAGGCCCCCTCCCTGTCACCCTCTGTGTAACTGCCTCCCAGGTGCCCTGTTGGCTGGAAATCTGGGGCTTGAGGCGGGGCTGCTGGCTGAGGCCGCAGTGGGAGCTTTGGCTCGCTCGCTGCAGCTCAGGCAGGCCTTTCAGTGCCCGGACCCCTGAGACTGGGATGCCTGCCAGTTCCTGGGCTGTGAGTGGGTGCCCCACTCACCACCCCCCGTATCACCTGTAAAACAGGCGACACATTAGTCCCCTGGAGACTTCCGGGCCCGCTCACCCCGGTTCTGCCCGTCACGGGCTCTGCCCACAGCGGGCCTATCTCCTCCACTGCTTGGCCCCATGTTTGGAACCGCTCGGCCCCGTGTCCAGCACCCTCCTGCCACGGTGGGTCACCTTGCCCGCTAGGGATCAGGCCAGCCCACGCACCCCTGCCACCCACCCCTGAGCCAGGCAAGGGGCCCGAAACGGCCCAGCCACGTGTGCTGCACTGAGCGTGTCTGTGCCTGCCGGCCGGACGGAAGGTAGGCGGTGAGGATGAGAAACGGCAATGACCGAGGGGGACAGATGGGCGTCGGGGGCGGCGGTGAGCCCGTCACAGGGGGAGCCGGCAGGGATGGGACGCGTGCAGCCACGCTGGGGAGCCGTGACCCTTGCGCATGGACGCCACCCCCACCCGAGCTATTTCTGGCCTGGCTGAGCTGGCTGCGGCCCCCTGTTCTGCCTTGTAACCACGGTCGGTGACGTGACCCTCGGTGGGATGTTCTTGGTGCTCGAGAGGGTCCTGAGCAGATGCTACCGGAGCCCACCACAGACCACCAACCCCAGGCTCTAGGACCCGAGGCCAGCTGCCCACACCTCCAAGTTTGGCCCGCTCCGGCTGCGGCCACGCCAGCTGCCCTTTGGGCTGGGACTGCTGGTGCCTCCGGCCCCTCCTAGCCGTTCTGTGGCTCCTTGTTTTGCCCACGTTTCCCCAGGACCTGCTCTGAGTGGCAGCAGGTCGCAGCTTAACCGCTCACTGCCTCAGCTTCTGAAGGTGGGCCCACACACTGAAAAGAAAACGGGTTCTCACGTGACTCCGACTCAGGCCTTTGTGTACCAACTGGTGGGCCCTCGTGACAGCCTGCAGAGGGGGTGTCACGGCCGCCCCGTCACCGCAGGGAGGCTCTGGGCCTCAAGGCTGGCAGCCCTGAGCCATCTCTTGTGTGCAGGTGGCCTTGGAGGCCACTCCAGGCCTGACACCTCCCAGCCTCCTGGCCTTGTCAGCAGCCAGGAGGAGAGACCCTGAACATCATCTGGTCTCCATGCCCCCGCCTCCCAGGCCCAAGGGGCTGGAACCACGGCTCCAGAGCAGACCTGGCCTAAGCTGGAGGTGCCCCTCTGCGGGGAGGGCACCAGAGAAGACCCCGGCCATTCTGTGCAGAGGCCCTGGGACAGGAGGGTTTGGCTCTGGAAGAAGCTGAGGGGGCCTGCTGGCCTGGCATGGGACCCGGGTCGTGAGGCTTACAGGGGCCTGAGGGGGCCTGGTGCACCGTGCCATGGTTTCTGTGAATGAGGCCCACATGCGGAGCAGTTTTCTCACCTTGTGTGCAGCAGGTCAGCTCCCACTGGGGTCCAGTGGGGCCAGTGCAGTGGGTGGCCAGCTGGAGCCTGGGGGCGGATTGAGAAGAGAGAAAGGAGAGGCAGGTGAGCAGGGCGCAACCTGAGGGCGTCTGATGGGGGCAGACCTGGAGGCCTGAAAGGCCAGGACTGCGGAGGCCAGCAAGGAGGGAGCTGGGGGGAGCATTGTGGGACAAGGGGATGGGCTGGGAGACAGTCTGGGGATAGCTGAGGGACGGGGGGGGGGGGCACCTTCTAAGGGGGGAGGGATTAGGTGAGTGGCGGGGTCCAGGCCCTGGGGCGTGGCCAGGGGCGGCCTCCCACTACCTGGTGGGGGCTCCCGTGTTCCAGGGCCTCCGCCATGAGTATGAACACATGACCCAAAGTTGGGCTTGATTATCTCATAAAGAGATGCCCCCTCTGCTTGCTCAGCAGAGGGGTTGCCATGGAGACCAGCGGGCAGGCCCCAAGGGGGCCAGGCCAGAGCCAATTACCGCGGCTGAGGCGAGGAGCGGGCCCACCGCGGGCTGCTGTGCTGACAGCAGGGCCCGTGCAGAGGGACTGACCCTCAGAAGTTGGTTTCCAAAAAGCCGCGGGCTGGGCAAGAGGGAAACCATGTCTGTATGCCTGATGCCTGCCTCCTGGCAGGACCCAGACATGTGGCCTGTGGCCTGTGGTCCACTGGAGGCCCCTCATGGAGACGGCCAGTGCTGGTGGTGAGCTGACCTCAACCCAGACAACTTCACGGACCGTGGCTGCCGGCCTGGGAGCCACGGGTCAGGGGGGTGAGGGTAACAGGGCTCAGTCAGCAGGCATGGGGCGGGTTGGTCACGATGGTGTGGCCCAGCCGTGGTGGTGAGGTCCAGAGTCTGGCCTGATGAGGGCCTGCCCCCTGCCTGGCCCTCACCCCAGAGAGTCCCCTGCCAGAAGGTTTCAGGAATAGGAAGTACCATTTTTATAGCACAGGCACATTCCTCGGTAACAGCAGTGGGAGGTCACGGAGCTGGCTTCACCGGGCCTTGCCTCCCAAAGGAGGCCTGGAAGGAGACAGTAGGGAGGGGATGCCAGCTGAGATGCCACCCGGTGACCTCCTGTGTGCTGCCAGCCCAGGGAGGGGCATCCAGGGCTTGCAGGAGGAGGGCCTGGGGCTTCCTTGTCCCCAGCAGCCAACAAACGGCCCAGCCCCAGTGGACACGCCCAGCCTGCTGGGCCTCTGGGCTTGGGGCAGGTGTCAGCACCTGCCCAGGCAGAGAGGACCCAGGAGGGGGCGGGAGCCCAAGGTCACAGTCCTGGGTGGGGGAAGCTGACCCATGGTCCTCTCCTTTCTCCCTCCCGGCTCCAACCCCAGCACTTAGCTGGCCTCAGGTCTGCAGAATCCTGCTCTTAGCTAGCTGCCAAGGAAGGTGTTAGCTGTCAATGCAGGTGTTAGCTGTCAACGAAGGTGTTAGCTGATAACTCAAGTGTTAGCTGATAAGCCATAACCCTCCCAGGGGGATTCACATTTTAATAGACTCACTCCTGAGGCGGAAAGAACCTCTGCATTCAAAGCAGAGGCTCTAATGGTGAGGTGACAGGCAGGGAGCCCAGTGGTGGGCGTGTGGCCCTGCCGGTGAGCCCAGCCTGGGGACAGCACCCAGGCGTGCTCTCCCACCCACTCCAGGTCTTGGGTGAGGCCCCGCGATGGGGGAGGGAAGATGGGGGCTGCATCCCTCTGGCTGGGGTGGAACCCCTGGGAGAGTGTCTGGGCATAAGGGTTGGGCGCAGCTGGACTGGAGTAAGCTCCTCGCCCAGGTAGGAGATGGAGCAGAAAATGAGGCAGAGGGGAGGAGGCGGCCAGAGGTTCACCAGGAAGCATGCCTGCCCCCAGTCCTGGACCTGCCTGCCCCTAACCCCTGCCCTCAGGCTCCTGATCCAGGAGCTGGTGGGGCAGTTTCCTGGGTCCGGCTGTGGGACCAGACCCTGGCTGAGGGCCGAGGGGCTGCAGCTCCCAGCTCCCTCGGTGGTGATGCTCCCTAGGGGCCCTGGGTCACAGCCCCACCCTTCCTGCAGCCCGTGAGGACCTTCTTGGGGTGGGTGATGCTGCTGCAGAATCTGTCAGAAGACAGGCCTAAACGTGAGCCGTAGCCCCAGGCTCGCGGCATGAGTGGGGCCCACCTGGTGCGCCAGTGTTTGCCAGGGGCTTCTCTCCCCGCCTGGCCTGTGAGCGGCTGGCGCTAGGACTGCGTGCAGGCCCACCGGTGCTCTGGCGTCTACAGGTGTGCGTGTCCATCCCAGGAGGCCTTCCCGTGGACCCCGAGTGGTGGCTGCGGCGTGGCAGCTCATTTATTTGAGTCCCAGGCGGCAGTCAAGATTTCCCGCGGAGCTTGAGACCGCTGGCGGGTTTTGGGTGCAGCAAATTCCTCATGGCAGGTGGGGCAAGGATCCCCGCACTGGAGGTCGCGGCGCAAAGCTCCTCCTGCAAGCCCCGCCCTCGCCGGCCCCGCCCACTCACAGGGGCAGAAACCCTGGCCTGCCGCCCCCGCCCCACGCCCACTCACCGCCCTCCGCTCTGCCCGCAGGAAGCCAGCTGCTGGCCTGGGTGCTGTGGCTGCAGGCGTGGAGGGTGGCAGCGCCCTGCCCAGGCGCCTGCGTGTGCTACAACGAACCCAAGGTGACCACCAGCTGCCCGCAGCAGGGTCTGCAGGCCGTGCCTGCGGACATCCCGGCCGCCAGCCAGCGAGTCTTCCTGCACGGCAACCGCATCGCGTATGTGCCCGCCGCAGGCTTCCGCGCCTGCCGCAACCTCACCATCCTGTGGCTGCACTCGAACGCGCTGGCCCACATCGACGCAGCCGCCTTCTCCGGCCTGGCGCTCCTGGAGCAGCTGGACCTCAGTGACAACGCGCAGCTGCGGTCCGTGGACCCCGCCACGTTCCGGGGCCTGGGCCGCCTGCACACGCTGCACCTGGACCGCTGCGGCCTACGGGAACTGGGCCCCGGCCTGTTCCGCGGCCTGGCCGCCCTGCAGTACCTCTACCTGCAGGACAACGGGCTGCAGGCGCTTCCCGACGACGCCTTCAGCGACCTGGGCAACCTCACGCACCTCTTCCTGCACGGCAACCGCATCCGCAGTGTACCCGAGCGCGCCTTCCGCGGCCTGCACAGCCTCGACCGCCTCCTGCTGCACCAGAACCGCGTGGCGCGCGTGCACCCGCACGCTTTCCGGGACCTCGGCCACCTCATGACGCTCTACCTGTTTGCCAACAACCTCTCCGCGCTGCCCGCGGAGGCCCTGGCGCCCCTGCGGTCCCTGCAGTACCTGCGGCTCAACGACAACCCCTGGGTGTGCGACTGCCGAGCGCGCCCGCTCTGGGCCTGGCTGCAGCAGTTCCGTGGCTCCTCGTCAGAGCTGCCTTGCAGCCTGCCCGCGCGCCTGGCCGGCCGCGACCTCAAGCGCTTGGCCGCCACGGACCTGGAGGGCTGCGCCATAGCCCCGCGGCCGGCCCCTCCCGTCTGGACCGGCGGGCCTGCCGGCGAGGAGCCTCTAGGGCTGCCCAAGTGCTGCCAGCCGGACGCCGCAGACAAGGCCTCGGTGCTGGAGGCCGGGAGGCCCGCCTCGGCCGGCAACGCTCTCAAGGGACGAGTCCCGCCCGGCGACGGCGCTCCGGGAAACCGCTCTGGCCCCCGGCATATCAACGACTCGCCCTTCGGGACCCTGCCGGGCTCAGCCGAGCCCCCCCTGACCGCGGTGCAGCCTGAGGGCTCCCAGCCCCCTGAGTCCCCCACCACAGGCCCGCGTCGGCGGCCAGGCTGTTCCCGCAAGAACCGCACGCGCAGCCATTGCCGTCTGGGCCAGGCGGGAGGTGGGGGCGGCGGGGCCGGCGGGGTGGAGGGCTCGGGCGCCCCACCCGGCCTCGCCCGCAGCCTCGTCCCCCTGGCTCTGGCGCTGGTGCTGTGGACGGTGCTCGGGCGCTGTTGACTGGCCCCCGAGTGCAAGGCCTCTCTCAGCAGCTGGGTGTGTGTACATACGGGGTACCCTCGCGCCACCAGCCAGCCGGCCTGCCGCCCTCCCTGGCAGCGCCGTCCACCGCCCACCCGCCTGCCCTCCCCAACTCCACTTGTCATGTTTACAGGGCAAGGCGGGGCGTTTGTTCCAGAACGCCACCTCCCGCCCGGAACGCAGTATAGAGAGATATGCATTTTATTTTACTTGTGTAAAAATATTGGACGATGTGGAATAAAGAGCTCTTTTCGTAAGCTGTGGCCTCTCAGGCTGGGGGGACCTGTGAGCCGGGGAGGGAGGTGAGCTGGGAAGTGACACCCCGCCCCCTTCACGGCACCCGGAGGCCCAGTAAGGTGGGGGCGTCTGCTGCAGGTGCTGCGGTCTGGCGGGCAGCAAGACCTCTTTCAGCCCAGCACTTGTGCCAGCAGGGACCTGGGGCGCTACAGCCGCTGCCCCTCCCAGCTGCGCTGGCCTTAAGGCCGACCCCCGTGTGCCTTGGCCCCCTCCCTCCTGGCTGTCCTGACAGCGGCGTCTCCAGCGCAGACCATGGCCAGCAAGACAAGGCTGCCTTTGTGGGGCCGTCTGCTCTGGGATCATATGGATTCCCTAGCGGTCCCGGCCTCCCAGGGCCACTTTGGCTGCCCCCACCAGCTCCCGTGTGGGTTGGGGGGTCCCAGAGGGCCCCGATGGAGTCCTGGGCGGTGAGGCCCTGCAGAGGCTGTGTGCCACCCTCACCCCTGGGCCTGGGTGCTGATGGCAGAGCCGGAGCTGGGCCTGCGCTCCGCACGCCCACACCATTCTGCACACACGTGCACGCACAGGATGGGCAGGGACCACACATGTGCACACACATGCACACGCACGTGTGCTCACATGCAGCACGGGCAAAAATATCAACATGCACGTTTTCCCAAAACCTGGGCATAAGGAGGCAAACTAGAGAAGCCATGTGGCCACCCCGCCCTCCCCGGTGGGCGGGGCCTGGGGAGTCGAAGCGGGAGGAGCACACAGTCCGCTGGGGTGGGGGGTGGGGGTGCGGCTAGCGTTGCCGCGGAGCCAGCTGGCTGTGGGCACTGCTGGGGCTCCAGAACCTGGGAGAAGGGCAGTGGACTGGGTGTGCTCAGCAACCAGCCCCTGCTCCCCCACCCAGCCCCTCCGCGCCCCTGGCGGGGCTCAGACCCCCCACCCCTTTCCCGACCCAGGGCAGAATCGGGCTGCTGTGTGGAGGGGGGCTCTCTGTCTCCCGTCCGGCCCCTTCCCCTCCTTGGCTGGGTCCTCCCACCACCTTCCTGGTAGCCAGGAAACTGCAGACGCCCATTTGCACAGAGCGTGGAGGCACACCTGAGCTCCTCGCCTTGCACACCTCCTGGTATGGGGTGGACACTGCTGCTCACTGAGAGGCACCTGTCTGCCCTTGGGGCACTCCTAAGGCTGACTGTGTCTGTTCCCACCAGCTGGCCCTCAGGTGGGAGCCAGGAGCCCCCCAGAGGCCCTGCCTCCACGGCCACACGCTCCTCCTGCTGCTGCCTGAGCCCCAGCCCGTCTTCTGGGGGCCCCATGTCCTCCTCTCAGCCCCCAGGACAGAGAAACCCAGGCCACAGCGAGCGGGGAATTGGGACAGGGCTAGCCCGGCCTCCTCGCGTGAAGCAGGTGACCTGGGGACGGGGGTGCGGTCTTGCAGACTGTGTCCCCGTTCTGATTTCCCACAAAAGCCCATCTGGCCACTGAGGGCACAGTGGAGACTCGTGGGTGGGCACGCAGGTCTGGCCAGGCCCAGGTCAGATGGGGCCCGAGAGGGGTGGGCGTGTCTGAGCCGGACCCAGCAGAAAGCAGCGGGGGGCCGGGCTCCCGGCCCTGGTGCTGAGCAGCCTGTGCCCGAGGCGGGGGTGCCCGGAGGAGCAGCCCCCGTTGTCAAGGCCTAGGAGACATCTGGGCGGGGGTGTCGCGTGGGCTGTGCAGGCTGAGCTCAGGAGAGGGGCCCGGGCTGGAGGACAATTTGGGAGTTGTGAGTTTGGGTGATATTTACAGCCCAGGAAGCAATGACATCACCACTGGCGCTGGGCCCGGGGCAGCAGGCTCAGCTCCTGTGTGTCTCTCCCAGCCCAGACCCCCGCCAGTCAGCGGGTCCCCGGGGGTCAAGTCCACTGGACATTGGGAGCCAGGCAGGGCACTGATTCAAGCCACGAAAAGAGCACTGAGTGTCCACCGCCCCAGGCTGGCTGCTGGTTTGCCAGGGCGCTCCTGGCCCTCATCCAAGGGTGGCAGGCCGGCCACAGGGCAATGGCACACGGGTCCCTTGCGGCTCACAGACATTCCCGTCCCCACCTGGAGTGGTTAAGGCAGGGCTGCCCCCGGGGCCTGGGAAGGACAGAGCGGCCTGCCTGCGGGCCTCTGGGGGCCGAAGGGGCCCGGGACCACCATGTGCTGCCGCGAACCTGCAGGGCTGGCCCAGGTCCCAAGATAAGAGCACCTGCCCCAGTCTATCTGGTGCCCAGGGCGCTCTGCACAGTAATTGGAAAAAATATTAGGATAACCCTTGAGTTAGTTATGAAATAATAGAAGCAGCAGAACGTTCAGCAGCTGATGGTGGACCGACGTCCACGGAGACCGAGAGCATGACAGGAGCGCATTTACGGGAAGAGAGTGTTTATTGGCGGGCAAGCTGGGCCCCGGTGCTGCAGGGCGGCTGCCCTCCACAGGCAAGGTAACCTGGTCCCTCCTTGGCCCCCACAGAGCCTCTCTGCCCTCAGGCGCCGCCCTGAGGCTACCCTGGAGCCCTGCACGCCTGGCCCAGCCTGTGCCTGTCATGGGGGGGGGGGGGACAGCAGCATTCCAGACACAGCCCTCCCCACGTGGCCAAGCTGGAACCCTGGGGGAATGTAGTTCCACCACTACTGCCCACCCAGTGTCCAGACACACAGCACCATGGGGTCCTCCTCCCAGCACCCTCTGTTCACATCAACACTCAATTCTGACATTACCCGCTCCACCAGGAAGCCCTTTGAGATCCCCCCAGGCTGATCCCTCCCCAGCCAGGTGGTCGTGGAGGTCCTGGAAGGCACCCACAGGGTCCAGACCTAAGGGTCCCTCTGGCTCATGGAACCACTATGAGGGGGGCCCAGGCCAAGCCAGAACCAGAGGGACTCCTAGGCCACCAAGACAGCTGCAGCCCCTGACAGAGGGCGGACGGCCCATTCCGGCCACACCATCTGAGAGCCATCCCCCCAGCGGACGCCCCCCCAACCCCACAGGCCTGTCTTCTGGGCCTTCAGAGCTCACATTTGGATTCCCAGGCTGTGCCAGCCACGGCGGGGCTGCTGGGGCCATGGCCAGAGCACCCACCAAGCGTCCCTTTCTTCCTGCAGCCAGCAGCACCCTGGGCCGCGAAACAGGAAGCAGACGGGCGCCCAGCCTGCAGCCCCTGTGGGAGGCCTGGGGTCCTTCGTGCCGGCGTTTCCCAGGCTGAGAGCTGGGGGCCGGCAGGGGTGCGGCTGGACTTCGGGCGTCCTCCCCTTCAGCTGCCTGGGACTGGCAAGGGGAGGCCAGCTGTGTGGTCTGGCCTGCGGAAGACCCCAGGGCGAGCCCGGCCGCCCCCCCCAGGAGGGGCCTGGGGCTCCAGCCCCTGCTCTGCAGGGAGCACTAATTAAACCCACTGCTGACAACTCGGTGGGCAGCAGGCTCTGATCTGTCATCACGAAGGGCTGTGCAGAGATTTGTGGGCCATGACGGAGTATCCATCTCGGGCAGGGAGGATGGGGAGGCGGATCCTCCCCTCTGATTCGGGCCTAGGCTGTGGGGGTGCCCACCGGGGACAGAGGAGCGGTGATGTGAACCATGGGGTTGATGAAGGCTGGGCAGGGGAAACAAGGCCAGCCCCCCGGGAGGGTCTGGGGACAGAAGCCAGGGACCCCAGGTCAGGGGCCACATGATGCACACAATTATTTGTGAAAAAATGATGGAACAGAAATGAACAGTTGGGTGGGCACAGGGGTGCCAGGGGCTCCCAGGATGCAGTTACTGTGCCGAGTTGGGGGGGTCTCCAGGCCTCGGGAGCTCGGCGCGGTGGGGGGTGCTGCCTCTGAGAACCAAGGGGGTACTTCATGGCTGAACCACCCAAGGGGCCCCTCTCCCTGCCAGGAGCAACTGCAGCCACAGCTGGCCACCTCCAGGCTCTCACCCACCCCCGTTCCTGACTCCCATCCCTCCCACCCCAGGGCCCCTGTCCTGTCTCCCCTCTGCCGGCAGTCCGGGCAGGGCTGAGGGCCCCTTCACAGACCCGTCCACCTGCTCGCCATCCACACACACTCTCCACTCTTCCCTAAACAGGCCTCACCGCCGGGGCTAGGGAGGGGGCCCAAGGCTCTTCTGTTACCAGGTCAGTGTCACCAGGACACACACGGCCCTCCAGCCCCAGACCCCCAGAATAGCAGGGGCACAAACCGACCCCTAGGCCACGTCCTAGGCCAAGCCTGACTCAGACTGACAACCCAGGCCGGGCTGGGGCTGCTGCCTTGCCCACCCTCATGCCCACTGCTGGGTCCAGGCTGTTCAGGGGACCCGGCTGGGCACCCACCTGGTCTTCTGAGGACAGACACACCCAAGGGGCGAGATGGTCCCCACCCCGATCTCCCCATGCAGGTGAACTGGGTCCAATGACGTTTGCGGGTCTACTGCCCATTAGGCGCAATCTGTGAAAACCAACCCCAATTAACACCACCACACAGAAGCACCCAGTGCTGCGCTCCAGAAATAGGACGTGAGCCCAGGTGAGAACTACAGGAAGTGAGGGGGCGCCTGGCACCCACCGCCCCCGCAGCGACATCTCCAGGAGCCACTATGTCCTTGCCGCCCAGGCAGTCAATGCAGTGTCCGGCTCCCAGCGGTGTCCACCCTGTGAGTCCTACCCATGCTCCAAGACCCAGATCAGAGACTACCTCCTCCTGGAAGCCGGCCCTGACTGCACCCACCAGCCCCGGAGTCTGAGCCCTCATCTGCCTGCGGACGGAGCCCTAGCCATGTTAGGTCTGAACTCAATCCGACCCTCCGTGGCCGGGAGGGGGGGACCCAACCTCCTGCCTGTGATGAGCCAGCATTGGGCCTGGGCTGCCTCTTGCCCCCACCAGAAGGCCTTCCTTGGTCTGGAGAGGGGGCGTAGGAGCAGCCACGATGCCTGAGCAGCACCGCCTTCCTGGGACCACGGGGCAGCCTGAGGCAGAACAGAGCCCCCAGGACAGACAGTGCCACGCGGGGGCCTCTGCCTCTGCCAGCTACGCGACCTGCCACCTGCCTGGTCATGGAGGGTCTGTCTCCTGCAGCCTGGCTGGGGCCTGGGCTCACCTGTCACCTGTAGCCGGTGAGGGTGGGGCCGGGTCTCCCCAGGGAGCCCAGTGAGGGGTGCTGGGTTGGGCAGGGTGCGGCTGAGGGCAGAGGGAGGTGACCGGGCGCCCCTGGAAGGATGCATCTGAAGGGTCTGCCCATACCACAACCGCTGGGGTCCCCAGGCCCCCACGAAAGGCAGCTGTCCTCCTGAGCCGTCCCCCTTCCCAGCCAGCCTCTAGCTCAGCCCACAAGCTAGAGACGATGCCACGATGAAGCATTCAACTTGCAAAGTCGGCCAAACGGCGCTGATGAGAGGACGGGTTCACGTGGGGGGTATGGGGACCTGAATTCAGGGCACCCAGATCTGCCTCAGCTGCAGGTGAGAGTGCAGGAAGTGGGGCTCAGGGGACGCCCCGTCAGCCCAGCCCCTGCCTGCTCAGAGCCAAGGCCACAGAACGCTGTGATCAGGGAGGCAGCCGGAGAGGAAGGTGCAGTGACCCCCTGCCACAGGCCCAGAGCCCGAAGAAGGCCCAGCCCTTCCCTGGGCCCTTGTGGGGGGCCTCGGTGGGGGTCTTACTCTGGGGGCCTCACAGACTCCCCCGCCCCAGCCGGGACCCCCCCAACCCCAGCCAGGACTCAGTGGCTGTGCTCTGCGTGTGGGCCCCTCAGTCCCGAGAACAGCAGCTCGCCCCCTACTTCCGGGTCCCCGCAGGGACTCGGAGCTGGCAGGGTGGGTCCAAAAGGTCAGAGAGCTGGCACCTCATCACAGCCTGAGCTGGGCGCAGGTGGGCTGGCCCGCGGGCAGCGTGGGGGGCTTTGGAATCAGACATCTCCTCAGAAAAGGCTGCAGGCATGCGGCTGGGGGCAGGCTGAGGACAGGCCTTGCTGGAACTGCACCCCCAAACCTCCTGGAGCCCTGGGCCCCTCTCGCTGGAGGGTGATGGCGGGAGGAGGGGCCGGGATGGGACCCTGATGAGGCCACTGCCTCCCCAGAGTGTCCCCATCACAGCAGGGCCACGCCTTCCATGTGCCTGCCCCGGCACCAGGGAGGGCACGGGCCAGGCTGGATGCCGTGGCTAGCTGTTCATTAACCAGGAGACTCGCCGGTGATGGCTGTTTGTGGCCGGCTGCCGAGTGTACCACCCAGAAGGAGCTGAGCGGGGACACCTCACCCAGGAGAGCCTTGAGCCCACCAGTGCTTTCTGGGTGATACCGCGTGGGCAGCAGGGGTCCCTGGGCCCAGAAGGCCCCGATGCTCCTGTGTCCCGGTCGGGGGCACTGCACCCAGCACCAGCCCCCTGTGCCTCCGGCTAGAGGCTGGGCCCCCTGACGATGCTCAGGCCAGGCAGGCAGGGCAGCAAGTGGGCTCCCAGGGGAAAGCTCCCATACCCCAGCCCCCAGCATGGTCACCACCATGTGTGCTGCCCACCTGCCGGCCTGCAGCCCTGAGGGTGCCCCTGCCTTGGGTGGGCCCGGGCCCGCCCCCCCTGTGCCGCCCCACTCTCCCCTGCTTGGGCCTTCTCCCTGATGTGGCCTCACAGGCGCCTTGGTGTCCACTCTGTCAACATCGGCACGATCTTTGCTCACTGGAGCCTGGCACTGCAGAAAGGCATGTGCAGCCCAAATAGCCCCTGATCCGTGGACACTGGAGGGACATGAGCCCCAGGGTCAGGGGCAGCGTGGGGCTGGGGGAGCTGCCCTGACCTCCCCAACTCAGGCCACTGGGCCAAGCCGGCGTGGGCAGTTATCAAAGCGAGGTGGCAAGACATGAGAACCCAGGTGCTCCATCCAGAGGGAGCACAGTGGCAGGGAGGTGGCTGGGGTGGGGAGGGGCTGACAGGCTGCAGATTCAGGGGCCGCCCCACCAGACCGGGCCTCATTTTTCCCTTCTGTGAAATGGGGTGATAGGGAGACCTCCTCGGGGAGTCCCCAAAGGCCCCCCAGCCCGGGTTCCTCTGCTCAGCAGTGGATGCTCTCCAGGGACCTCGCGGCATAGGCCGGGTCTGCAAGGAGCCCCTCGACATGTCGTGCATCTGGGGCTCTTCTCGTCCATCCTAAGGCCCTATCTGTCACTCCGTGGCCCTCGGCCACCCCTGGCAGATGGGCTGCCCAGGCCTAACCGTGTGACCCTGGGCTCAGCCCCCCAGTCCGCCAGGTGCCATGGGCTCTGGACCCTCACTGGTGCTCAGCCCTGGGCCGTGGTGAGGGGCGGGGGGCCCCCGGTAGCCTGACCCCAGTTCGCCGGGCGTTAACACTACAAGCTGCTGCGGAACCTCCCTGCCCACAAGGGCAGGCACTGCAGTGACCATGGGGCATGGTGGAGGGGACCTGGGCAGGGAGGCCCACCAACCTCCAGTGTCCACAGCTGGAGCCTCCCGAGGACTTGGGGCTTCTCTGGAGATGGGCCCAGAACAGATGTGGGGGAGTGGCGCCGGGGCAGCAGGAGATCCCAAGTGTGTGAGCACAGTCCTGTTCTCAGAGGCCCATGGCCTGCCACGGCCATGCTCCAAACCCAGTGAGTGTGTTCTGAATGCCTGCCCTGTGTCCACGCAGCTGAGGGAGGTGAGTACAGGTCTGTGGAGCTGAGCGAGCTTGGGAGTGGCCCACGTGGGCTCCAGACCTTGCGCCCCCAATGCACGCCCTCTGGGCACAAGCTCCCCCCTTGTCTGGCCTGTGCTCACAGCCCATGGCCCCGAGGGGCCTCCCCGCCTCCCCAGGATGAGGCCCGGGGGGCTCCTATGGGACATGGACCCGGGAGCTCTGAGACGCCTCAGGGTCACGGATGCTGCTGCGACGACATGGCCAGCCCGGACGGCATCCTCCGTCCATCCTGAGCCTGGGGCCCCGCAGGGCCCGTCCTCACACGAAGAGCCGCAGGGAAGCTGGATCCGCAAAATGGACACCCCAGGGAGCCGCTCAGACACACTGACTGTAAACAGCTGTTAGTTTCTTGGAGAGCAAAATAAATTGTTTTAACAGCAGAGTCGTTATTCTTCTCTGTGCAGCTTGGGGCTCAGGGCCCTGGGAATTCCACACCCTGCTCCAGCTTGCATCCTAGTCCCGCCCCTGACAGCGAGGCGGCTCAGCCAGCCCGGATTCTGGGTGAGCCTGTCCGGCCTGAGCTGCTTCCTGAGACCTGCAAGAGCCCGATTCTCCACCTGCTGCAGGGACACGGTCACTGTCGGGAGCGTCCCCTTCTCCCCTCCACCTGCACCCCACTCACCACCATGTTGCTGGGGCCTCTAAGCAGGCCCTGCCTTGGGGACCACACCACTAGGTCCACGCCCCGGGACACTGTGAGCTGGGGTCGCACAAGGGGCCGTGCCTGCCCAGCGGCTCCGGGCAGGGGAGCAGCTGTCGGGGGCTGGTGATCACTATCACAGCCCTGACACAAGCCCACGGCTCTTGTGGACCCCGCCCAGGGTTCACAGCCAGTTTGTGTATGTCAGTGAACACGCTGCGTGAGAGGCACGCCTGTGTGCCCGTGAGGTCGCAGGGTTGGCCCTCCTGGGAAGGAACCCGGCCTCGGTCTCGGCCGGGGCTCCCCTTCCCCCCCGACCCTGGGCGGCACCCTGGCCTTCAGGCGCACAGAGCACTCCTCCCAGGGCCCGGCCGTGAAATGCCAGCCAGCTGGTGACCCCTCTCTGGGTTGGCCACCAACACACGGTCCCCCACAGGAGGCTTGTGCCCTCATCACCCAGCTCTAGAAAGGGCCCTGGGGTGGTGCCCTGGGCTGGGCAGAGGGTGCTGACCGGGGAGGGGTCTGTGCAGGGGGAGGCCATCTCGGAGCCACGGGCAGAACAGCAGCTCAGCCCACCCGCCTGCCCTCTGCAACCGAAAAACGTCCTCGGGCTGGCCGTGTACTCAGCACCTGCTCGCAGCACCACAGCCTCAGTGAGGACAGGAAATCCACACTGGGCTGAGCGATGCTTCTAGCGAGGTCAGACCTGCTGTAGGGGCAGGGAGGCAGACGGGGGGCAGGCCAGGCTGCCCACCCTCACCGGTCACAGGCTGGGCCTGCACCCTCATGCCTCCTGAGGCTGACCTGGGCCATCCCAGGGCCAGGTCCCACCAGGCTCCACTGGCCCTTGGGGAACCCTGCGGTCAGGCCATCGCAAGTGGACAGCAGGTCACAGGCACCACGCCACGGCTGCCCCAGGACAGGGGCACTGGAACGGGCCCTGGCAGCCTCCTTTCCCCAGCCCTGCCCCCGCCCACTCCAGCACTGGCAGAGCTTCAAAGGCTGCTGCTGGGTGCCCCTCCCCCACTGCCCACCTGAGGGCGCAGCTCATCCTCACAGCGACCTGTCACCGTGGGTATCACCTGCACCACCCGAGGCTGTCAGTGCCACTCAAAGTACTCCTCTGGCCCCTGGACCCTTCGGCCTGGAGAGGTGGCCAGCAGGATTGGCATCCTTGCCCCCCAGGGGACCTACCTGCCAGGTGTGAGGTCAGGCTGCATGATGTCGGGGCTCAGTAGTGTTTGTGAATGAATTGAATGAGTGAGTCCATGAGTGAGTGAATGAATGAGTGAGTGAATGAATGAATGCATGAGTGAATGAATGAATGGATAGGATAAAAGGACAAATCCCCAGGGGTCCTCTGGCCCCAGGTGGGGGCCAGAACCTGCGCTCTGGGCCCCACACCCAGGGGCCCCCTGGAGGGCTCTGGGTTCAGCTCTGTTCCAGGCTCCTGTGGTGCCTGCTGCCCGATGCAGGGCGCCTGGGGCCTCCTGGGTCCACCCACTGCCCTGGGGGGCAGGATGTGTGGTGTGGCCTCTGCAGGGCAAAATCACGCTTACCGAGCATTCCCATCAGTACCTTTCCCGCCCAAGAGTCCGGCCCTTCTGACGCAGTGGCCGTGGGCAGTCCTGGCCATTGGCCTGCGGACAGAGTGGCTGGGCATGTGGAGCTGGGCGCCAGGCCAGGGGCTCCCTCTCACCCTCAGCCAGGGTCCAGAGAGGTCCCAGCTGGCAGCTGCCCATCGGCCTGGGTGGGCAGATGATTTTGACCTGGGTCCCCCAGCAACAGCAGGTTTTATGTGAGCAGGAACCCTCTTCTGTTGCTTTACAGTTAGAGCTGTTTGTTATGTCAGCATGTGGTGTCCGTCTGACTGATACAGGGTCAAGCCCTGGACACAGAAGCGGGAGACAAACAGGGTCTGAGGCTGCCAGGGGAGGCGCAGATGTAACGCCCCCTCCTGGGCAAACATCTGCAGGCTTGAAGCCCATGAGGTGGAATCTGACAGGCCGGCCTGCAGCATGGGCGTGCAGCCACGGCCCCTGGGCCTTGCCGGGCAAGGACGGGCCTTGGGCTGTGTGTCAGTGAGGTCGGCCTCTCCCTCGAGAGCCAAGGCCTGGTGGTCCGGCCTGGCTGGCGCAGTGGGCCGTGCACCCAGCTGTCCTGGGGCCTGAATCATCCGGCCTCCATCCCCTTCCCTCCCACCCCAGGTCAGGCCTCACCCCACTCCCCTGGCCGGGCTCTAGAGGGGTGGGGGTCCTGGCAACCAGCGCCCGCCGGTCACTCCTCCAGGCCAGGCCATCCCTCTTAACCCCTGCTGGGTCCGGAGCACTTGAGCAGCCTGTCTGGCACACAGCAGGTGCTCACTAAGCAGCCTTGAGGGGGTACCTGGTCCCCCATTTACGCAAGGGGACACCAAGGCTCAGGCCCCCTGCCCCAGCCCTCAGGCCAGGCTTATCAGGGAGCCCCAAGACCCCATGGAGGGCATGTCGCCTGCAAACGCATGTTTTCATTAGCAAGAAATGAATAATTAATACCACGGCGCCTTTGAAACTGATTTGGTTTTTATTTTAAATCTTTTTTCTTCTATGTATAGAAACAACACTTCCGTTAGATACCAAATTTATTCTTTCATAAGCACTATTTAATAGTTACTTATTCCACTCTAGGCTCCCTGGAGTGGCCTAACAGAGGCCTGTCAGCCCCCACCCTGCCGCCCAACCTCCTGAGCACACAGTGGGGTGAAGTGCAGAGGGCATGGGCTAGGGTGCACCCTTCCTGGAGTGCGCCCCCCACCCTGGGTCCTCTGTCATCACCCCCCCGCAGGCCTGGGCTGAGGCGATGGGTGGGTGGAGCCCAGGGCCAGGTGGCCTCGCAGAGTTCCAGGTGCAAGCAGGGTGCCCCTGGCAGAACAGCATGTGCCGGGCGGGCCCAGCAGGCCTTGGGGATGTGCGCCCCTACTCCCTCCATGGAGCTGGCAGCCTGGACCATTGGCTCGATGAGCGGGGAGTCAGCGGGCAATGATTTCTGGGCTCTGGGAGTCTGTCTTCAAATGCACTATGAGACAACGATTTTTCCACCTACAAGCCAGGGAGTGTGCAGTCAGTAGAACAGCCTCCGAAAGCTCCTCCCCCTCCTGAGGCTCCGCTGGCCCAGGGCCATGCTGCCCCGTGTGCCCACAGGTGGGTCAGGGGTGGACATCATGGCCCTCACACCTCCGTCCCACCACCTGTGCCTAGAGTGCAATGCTGAACAAAAGAGTTGGGGTGCAGACATTTTTCTTCTTACAAAACATGGTCATTAATTTTTTAGAGTGTGCGATATTGTCCTCGAGAAAACACATGAAAAATGAGTCTTCTGCTCCTAATAAATATTTTCTAGATTAAGTATCTGTAACCCTATCAATTATTTATCTCCATATATGGAGAATACATAATTTGTAATAAAATGCAGAAAGCGTTTAATTTTTCTGCACAATATATGAAATTGAGTTTTTGACTAATACACAAATAAATTGACTCTAATCCCTCCCTGTCAGTGTATGGTATTGTTTTAGGTATAAATCTCTTAACTTTATACATGTTTTCAAAAAATTAATCTCCAATATTTAAGGACCGGCATAAATCTCCATAATGGGGTATTTCAGCATATTCCCATTTGTAAAGCCTATCATTTCCACACGCCCCGCGGTCATCACCAGCACACGCCAAAGTCACGCCAGGGCGCCCCAAACACTCGAAAAAGCTTGCCATCTACAGAACACGCGCTGAGCTGGCTGTAGCAGGTGCAGGCTGGCCCCGCGTTGCCAGCCAAGGGCTCAGCGAGAGTCCAGGCGCTCGGCCCGGTCCTTGACGGGCAAACAGGAGACTGCACCACACCTGCAGGCCCCCCGACTTGAGCAGGGGGCAGACGAGAAGCAGGACTAACGCCTGTGGCCCCAGCGAGCCCACAGCGGTCAGCGGTGGGGCAGGGCGCGTGCACGGTCACCTCACAGCGTCAGGCTGAGGGAGCCCTGACCTCTGCAGGGCTGGAGTGGGGATACAGACTGGGCTGAGGAGCAGAACGCACCCCCTGTCAGACGCTTCCGTGGGGTCTCTCACCCTGAAGCGCAGCTGGGTCCACCCGGGCGGGGGGTACAAGCCCGACAGTACTGGGGCCTGGGGTTTGGCACAGGGACCCGTCCGTCGGGAAGGTTCACCAAGGAGGGGGCAAGGCCCCAGGGGCCTGGGCACTCGGTCCTGGGGCCACCTGGAGTCCGGCCGTTCTGGAAGACATCCCTGGGCCTGGGGGTTTCACAGCAGAACCTGGGCTCCAGGCCCGCGGGACTCCATGTGGCAGTCCTATTGGCTCCAGGAATGGGCTGTGAGGCTGCGGGCCCCCGGGGCTTAGGCTCCGTCTAGGAGCCGTCCACAGTTTGCTCTGCAGGAGGTCACAGGAAACCCTTCCTCACAAGTGCCCAACCCTTGCAGAACCAGAGAGGCCGTCGCATGTTTAAAAACTGAGACTCAAGCCCTCGAAATCAAGAGCAAGACATCCACCCACCCGTTGCTGCAGAACACAGAAAGCCCAGGTGCCAGGTGGCAAAAGGCACGCAGCAGACACAGGCCAGACACGGATGGAGCGAGGCGGCGTGGCTCCAGTCACACGAGGTCCCTGGGGCCGTCAGAGTCACAGAGGCAGGAAGCAGGCTTGCCAGGCTGCGGTAGGGCGGCATATGTAACGGGCACAGGGTTTGGAGATGACTGCTGATGGTTGCAGGAGGGCCTGAGCGTCAGCGCTGCTGAGCCACACACCTGAAAATGGTTCAAATGGCAAGCTCTGTGTTACATCTGACCACATTAAGGGGCTCCCCGGGTGGCTCAGACAGCAAAGAATCTACCTGCAGTGCAGGAGACCCAGGCTCAACCCCTTGGTCAGGAAGATCCCCAGGAGGAGGGCAGGACTACCCACCCGTGTTCTCCCTTGGAGAATTCCATGGACAGAGCGCCTGGCGGGCTGCAGGCCAGAGGATCTCAAAGAGTCAGACACAACTGAGTGACTAACACACTTTACCACATTGAAGAGAAAAAGGCCGTCTTCCCTCTAGAACTCCCCCCCGCCCCGCCTTGTAAGTCTATGTGCCGTTAATGCGTTTAAAATTCGTAAAAATAGTCCGGGACTCCGTTCTAGGTTGAGGCGCAGGATCACCTGCTGAGGATGTCCCAGTTACGCAACCTCTGTCTCCGCACACAGGTCACCGCGGCTGCAGGACGGAGGCCCGGGTGGGCCGGCGCCGGCTCCCCCGTGGCTGCTGGAAGGCAGGCACCCCGGCAGGAAAGGGCCCTAGGCGGCCCTGTCAGGGAGCGTCGTGCCGGGGTCCTGGCAGGTGGGGGGCAACGGTCAGCACCCCGTGAGCCAGGGCTGCCCGTGCCTTCTGTTTTCTGAATTCTGATGCTTTGTCACGCTCCTCACCGACCTGGAGCAACTGCCCCCGCCCCGAGCTAGCCAGCTCCCAAAATTTCATCCACAAACCAGCCAATCCCGAGCCCCACCCTGGGTTTCCCACACTGCAGGCCACGTCCCCCGTCCCTGGTCACCCATGGCAGGGGCCAGACAAGCAGGGACACCCCAGCATCCCGAGGCTGCTCTTCCAGCCTCCCTGTCCTTCCAGCAGGAATAACAACAGAGACTCCTACTGCAGGTTCCCCACGTGGCCCCTCCTCTTCGGATCCGGGAGGAACAGCCCTCTTCCAAGCGACGGCGGTCTCCTGACCTGTTGGCTTTTCTGTCGCTGCTGTTCAGTCACCCAGCCATGTCCGAGTCCCGTGGACTGCAGCATGCCAGGCCTCCCTGTCCTTCACCATCTCCGGAGTTTGCTCAGATTCATGTCCATTGAGTGGCTGAGTAATAATACCTGAGTAATATTAGTAACAAGACCTACATTTAAAACAGACAACCCGCCGAAACGTGTCAGGGCCATAGAGGGGGTGTCATCTGCAGGGGTGGGCAAGGGTGTGGGGACCCCATCCCTCTGGGCCAGCCCCCCCTCAGGTGGAGGCCCCCAGGGACCACTGCTCCCCAGGATGGCGCATACAGTAGGCACAGGACCCTGGGCACAGGGGGTGGGAGGATAGCCCTGGGTACTGGGGGTCATGGGGCACTGGGGGTCATGGGGTACTGGGGTCATGGGGCTCTGGGCACCGAGGGTCACGGGGTACTGGGGGTCACAGGACCCTGGGCACTGGGGAGTCACAGGGCCCTGGCACTAGGGATCACGGGGCCCTGGGTACTGAGGGTCATGGGGCCCTGGGTACTGGGGGGGGTCAGAGGACAGCCCTGGGCACTGAGGATCACGGGGCCTTGGGCACTGGCGGGGTGGGTTGGATCAGGTGGATGCATTCCCCTCATTTCAGTCCACTGGGTGGGAGTGTGTTGAACAGCAGGGGGCTCTGCCCAAAGCCCTAGGGAGCTGAGATTAGGAAGTGGGGGACCCCCAGAACCTGGGGTCCAGCACGGGCAGGGTTGGACCAGAGCTAGAACGGAAGAGATGCTGGGGACAGGCACCTCCTGCAGGTGCACCTTGCCCAGCCCGGGGACCACTGTAAGCCAGTCTTTCTGTGGTCAGTCCCTGCGGGGGGAGGGGCAAGACAGGGGAAGGGGGAGGGTGGGGAGGGGAGCGGGAGAGGGAGGGGGCCCCAGCAGCACAGCGGGCACAGCTCAGAGAGGCCACCAGGAGGCAGGGATGCCAGTTGGAACTCGGGGACCTGGGCGTGTCCTCGGGCCTCCTACCTCTGGGGCGGCCCTTAAGTCTGTCCAGCGGTGCTCAGACCTCAGGGCCCTGGCTTCACTGGACACAGGCCAGGTCCACTTCCAGATGCTGCCACTCCCAGGCTCGGGATCCCCCCACCAGGCCTGAGGTGCCTCCGAGACTCCTGCCCCTGGGGGTGGGGCCCAGCTGGGCAGGGGCACAGAGGCCAGGCCAGGCCCAGGCTGGAGGCGACAGGTGCGGGCAGACACAGCTAGGCCCCCGCAGGCCCTCGCGCTACGGACCAGTCACTGAGGGAAGGACAGGCATGCCCAGCGTGCGAGAGAAGCCCCAGCTTGGAGGACAGCAGCCTTGCCCACCGGGGAAGCAGGTCCCCAAGCCCTAGACGGGCGTTCAGCCTGCCGGGCGTGGTGACGCAGGACAGGCAGCAGCTGGAAGCCTGCAGAGGGCAGAAATGCTGCCCCATCCAGGGAGGGAAACTGAGGCTCCAGGGACACAGGTCTTGACTGAGGAGCCAGGACCTGCTGTGGAGCCTCAGAGGGGACACGGCTCTCAGAGCAGGCTCCCTCCACAGGGAGACGAGGGGTCTGTGAAGGAACCCAGCAACGGCACACGTCACCCCAGCAGGGTCCTGGGAGCGGGGGCAGGGGGCTGCTGAGTCCAGGGGACCAAGAGCCCCAGAGGGCCCCGCTGCGTGGGAGGTGGGGCTGGCGCCCAGCGCCTCCAGGCTCAGCCCACGCCACCAAGGACAGCCAGGTGCCCGGATCACTGCGAGGCATGCAAGAAGATGGGCATCACAGGGTCCAGGCTGGACATGCCTCCTCATGCCAGGCCACCCACCCCAAGCCTCAGGCTACCCTGTCCTTGTCTGGAGCCTGGGGATGTGTCCAGACGGCAGCCACGGGCAGGGTGGAGCACAGCCTTGCACCCACCCTGCGTGCTGGGGCCCAGCCTCCTCCACGGCCGCCTTGGCTGGGCTCCCAGCCTGTCCTTGCTGGTGCTGGCGGTACCCCGGGGCTGCAGGGTCAGCAGTGACCCAGACAGCGGTCTGATGAGCCCAGTAGTGGCCTGTGTGCTCGGGCACACAGCTCTGGGGAGGGTGAGGCTGAGTCACTCTCCACCTCCTGAGATATCTCATCGCCTGACTTGGGAATCACTGAGAGCTCTGCTTCCAGCCCTCATCCACCTAGTCTCAGGAACAGAGAGGCAAGCACTCCAGCCAGTGAGGGCCTTGGACGTCAAACTCCTGGGTCTTCCCAAGGATGCTCATGCTCGGACAGTCTTGAGTCCTGGGAGACCAGTCCCAAGCAAGGTTGGAAGGTGACAGGGGGCGGCCCATGTCTCCCCACCTGGGGATGCAGCTGGAGGCTGCAGGCAACACCTGGCCACAAGATAGAGTCTGGGAGTGGCAATAGCAGGGCGGCTGCAACCCAAGGACGGGGTACAGGAGCTTGAGCCAGGCCAGGGAGGCCTCTGCGGGGCCAGGGGTCCAGCCCAGCTCCCAGCCCAGTCATCAGGTACCCACCAGATGCCCGTCCCACAAGCAGAGGCCTTGCCCTGCGTCCCCCGGGACCCATGTTGGCCCCAGGCCCCGTCCACTGGCCCTGGTCATCAGTCACTATGCACCCCCCCAGGCTGGAGCCAGCTCCCTGAGTGACAGCAATTAGGGCCGAGGCTGGCAAAGCGGCCTGCAGCACCCCCAGCCCCTGATGCGGGTGGCAGCAGCTCCCCCGGGGGCCGCACTTGGATCTGCTATAAAAATGGAAACATCCCCTACGTGAGACACAAGCTGGCGGGCGAGGAGCCTCCACTGCAAAATCTCTCACCAAGAAGGGTGGCAGTGGCCAGGGGTGTGCCAGGCAGGAAGGCAGCCTGGGTACCAAGAGCCCCTGGTCGGCGGGGGGTTTCAGGGGCAAGGCTGAGCCCCACCCCCCAGCCAGACAGCCCCACCTCGAGCAGCTATTTCCCAAAAACACCAACAGAGCCAGTGCCGGGCTTTCCATACCTGCCTGGAGCTGCTGGAATAGTTGTGATGGAGGTGGACATGCTGGCATGGAGGGGTAGGGGTCATCCAAGCTGGGGGGGGGGGGCACTCTCCCCCCCCCCCCCCAGCCCCAGAAGCATGGCATCCCCAGTCCAGTCCTGCTACCCGGTGGGACAGGCCTTAGCCATGGCGTCTAGGGCCCAGGGCAGGCTGGAAGCTGGCCAGGGTGTCCAAGAGCCGGGGGCCTCAGAGGAAATACACAAGCCAAGCACACAGGACCTGGGCCTGAGTACCCCAGCCATGGTCGGGCCCCCACCGGTAGCACAGCCCTGGGGTGGAGTCACCCTTCTCCTGGCCAGGGCCCTCCATGTCGACCCCCCCCCCCCCCCCCCCGCCCCCCCCCCCCCCCCCCCCCCTTCCCCCCCCCCCCCCCCCGAGCTCATCCCCTGGCTCAGCAGCTCTGAGCTCCCTGACGGCTGAGTCAGTGCCAGTGAGCTCCTGCAAGCTGGCGGAGCCGTGTTTTGTGTGTGAAACTCCCCGCCAGCGGGCTGCTCCCACCCCCTCCAGGTTCACAGCTCAGCCCAGCACCCGCTTGCTCTGCAGACAGTGGGCTGCAGGCCCTGGGCTGTGTCCTTGGGGGGCCGGCTGTGGAGGGCCTCCATCTGCTTTCTGTGGTGTGTGGGCAGGGGCTCACAGAAGGCCCACCCTTTTGGCACTTTCCACATAAGGCACCAGTTTTCATGAGACCCAGTGGAGGGGGGGCTGTGTCGCCCATACCCTGCAGCCCGTGCCTAGCTCCAGGCTGGTGAGGACTGCCCATCTGAAGGCCACTGGCCTCTGGGCACATCACCACCCAGGGCCACGAGCTGGGCATTCTGGCCTCAAGACGGCCCAGGGGCTAGGCTGCCTGTCCCGTGGGCTCAGCCAGCTTCTGGAGCCCACTCCTGGGACGCAGAGGCCATGGGGATACTGAGGTTCAGAGGTCAGGAGGGGGCCACAGACAGGACAGGGTCCATCCCCCTCAGATCTTGGCCCCGAGACCCCCAAGGCCTGGAGACACCTGATCCGGGGGTGACTGGGGCTGGGAGAAGACAGGCAGGGGTCACAACCTACCTGCAGGACCCAGAGCTGGGGGCAAATGGGGTGGGTGGGAGCTGTCCAAAGAGACCCTGCTTGGGGGGCACAGCTGGGGGGGCAGCAGACCCCTCGCCGGCAGTCTGGGGATCAGGCGGGCCCTGCCCAGGGGTCCCTGTTGGGGCTGTGAAGGCTTCTGTACCTTTCCAGCCAGTCTGACAAAACCCTGAGGGTGAGGGAGAGCCCTAGGAGCCCCTAGCAGCTGGGCACTGTGATGGAGCAACGGACCTGGCGGGCCTCCCTTTGGGCAGGGGCCACCAGCCCCTCCAGGCTCTGGGCAGGGCGCCGGGCCAGAGGCAGCGGGGAGGCTGGGGGCCATGCTGGGCTTGGCTGTCTCTGGCAGGGCCCTGAGGTTGGCTGCACCCGCAGGGGACACTCGGGAACCTGAACTTCAGGGAGCCATCCGGGAGCGTGCAGAGGTGTCTGCTCGGCCCAGGGCCCACTCCATACCCTCCCCTGGTCGCAGACAGTCAGCTGGTCACCTGAGGGCAGCCCCTGCCCAGGCCTGCGCTTCTGACCACCTCTCACCCCATCCACACCTTGGCCGCCCCCGAGCCCTCAGACACAAGCAAACAGGTTTGTAGACTGGCACTGGGTCTGATCCGGGTCTGGGGCCCCCACAGCTGCCCACCTGCACATGCATCCGTCTGTCCATCCATCCGTCCTGCACACCAGCACAGGTAGGCAGTGGGCTGTTGTCCCCGGTGCCCCGTCCCAGAAGGCCTGGCCTCAGGGTGCCCACTGCCCTCCTTGTGACCCATGGGGCCCATGGGGAATGCCGGGGGCCGCGATCCTCTGGGCCCCCTGAGGACAGTAGGGAGGGGCTGTCGGAGACTGCTAGGTGGGTGGTGTTTTCTCACCCAGGGGGGACAGCAGCCTGGATGTTAATCGGGAGTCAGAGGGCTTCCGTGCCTCATCACTCGCCTACGTTTGCTCTGCTGGTCGGCTTGCCAAACCATACCCGGGCACGCCCAACAGGCACCCATCCCCAGGCATCACCCCGGCCAGCTGGGTCACCTCAGCAGGGCTTTCCTTGGGGGGCAGTGCTGGAGGGGGTGTCTGTGATGAGTTCAAGCCTCAGAGACCCCAAGGTCAATGCTGCCGACACCACCCAGCAGCCCCCAAGCCACAGGGCCCTGGAGCACCTGCCCCCTGGACGGACCCTGAGCTCAGCCCGCTGAGGTCACGCCCGGCCCTGGCTCATCCACCCGTCAGCCCATCAGTGAGGTTGGGCACAGTGGTGACAACACCCTGGCCACTCAGGGGCCATCCTGAGCCCTGGCCTGGGAGCCGTGCTGCCCAGGGCTGCCTGAAGGGCCCACAGGGCCACAGCCGCATGCTCAGGCCCAGAGACAGGCGCAAAGTGGGGGCCAGCCTAAATGGATCCATGCCGGGCCCCCTGCCACAGAGGGCAGGCGGCGGGCGGGAGCCGTGAACTCCGCAGAGAGGAGGATGTGGGTCCCGAGCCAGCCAAGGGCACATGCTGGGACCCCGCACATCCGGCCTGGACTGTCGGCGCCGCGGCCATGCACCTGTGAAAACTGCCACCCCCTGCCACAGGGCCGGTCACACGCGTGAGTCGGTGCATGAGCAGGAGAAGAGCTCCCCGCCGCACACACCTGTCACAAAAGCACGGCCACCGCACTGGGCTGGGACCGGTACAGCCTCCTAGCCCAGCCAGAGGAGGGGGGCGTCACACAGCCGCAGGGCTGGAGCCGGCCCCTCTCGGTCCCCAAAGCCGCCCAGCCCAGGAGATGATCGGCTGATGGAGAGCAGCATTTAAGTGCCCAGGGGGAAGAAAATCAATTCTCCCGGTTCCACTTTAATCCATCAGTTCCATTGCTGATGAATTTCCTGGTGCCCGGAAGACACAGGTGGCCAGGATGTGCTGGCCTCAGTCGCCCCCTCACACAGGGGTCCAGGCTCACAGCCGCCCTCCAGCAGGGATCCCTCCAGCCACCCACCCCAGCCTCAGCTGGGAGAGTGGGGGCCTGAGAAGCAGGAGGGTGCCCCTCCCTGACACCCTCCCCTCTGGCCCAGGCCTGGACACCACACGGAGCATCCAGGTCCTGGACAGAAAGCCCGCCGGAGCCCCCGGCCCACCCTGCCCAGCCTGAGCCCCTGCCTCCCCAGGCACGGCTGTGGAGCTCCAACTCAGGGTGAAAGTCAGGCCCCAGCTCCAGCCCACCCGCCCAACCTCAGCCCGTCACCGTGACCCAGCGACACTGCCACCTCGACGGGGCCTGGATTAAGCATGTTGATTCGGCTGCCGCACCCGGCACCGCAGAGAAGGAAGCTGGCAACAGGGGCAGCGGATTAGACAGCAGTCAATATTTGCGGAGTCGAATTGAATCTGTCACCCGCGGGCTCTGTGTGTTCTGGTTGGTTTTGTGGTTTCTGCTGCGGGTGGACAGCCCAGCAAGGAAGCCCTTGAGGGGCCCACTTGGAGCCTGACCCAGGTGAGGGCATCTGGGCTGGGCTGGGGGAGGAGAGCAGACCCCAGGGTGGGGTGTCAGGCTGAGGGGTCTGCCCTGTCCACCCTGCGTCCTGCTGGCCCTTCAGGAGAGGGGTGTGCTGGTCTCCCGGCAGGGAAGGGACTCCAGAAAACCCAGGCCGGCCTCCTCCCAGGTGGTACACTGGCCAGCGCTGCCCACCTCCAATCCCCAAAACCCAAATGGGATTAGCTGTGTTTGGACAGCAGCAAAGCTGCTTACATCTGAGCCAAGAGAGCGCTAGGCTGCGTGAAGGAGGACCTGACAAGATGTGGCATGAAAACAGTGCTAAGTGACAACAAAGTCAAGGGCACAGTCTGCCTGCCTCAGTTCAGCCCCAGGGACCCTGGGGAGCAGACACCATCTGTCCAGGCCGCCAGTGCCCAAGGCCACATGTGGGGTCAGGACACCCGGCAGAGGGCAAGGTGGTTCGGGTGAAGTCCCCTCCTGCGTCCAGGATCTGGCACGTGTGCTTTCTTCTCACGTCCCTCCAGCATCTGGGGAGGCGGAGGCCCTGCGGACCAGACCCGGTCCCTGGCCCTGAGCGCAGGCCTGGGCCTGAAGGGGACACTGGCAGGGCGGGGGGAGCGCAGCCCATGGGCAAGGCTGACCCTGCAGCAGTGCCCAGGGGGCCCGTTCACCTCACCCTCCGGACCCCCGCCCCAGGCGCCATAGGAAGTAGCCCACTGTGAAACCCTCCAGATACGTGGTCCCCAACAGCCGGCTCAGCAAGAAGGATGGCAGGGCACGCGTGGACCTCAGTGCAGCCTGGGCTCCTAGAGGCCCCCATCCCCACCTGCTGGCTGCTTGGGGGTGCTCTGCCCCCAGGCAGGGGAGTGGTCCTCAGGCTGCAGGAGATGGTGGGGGAGGGGCAGCAAAGCATGGGGATGAGGGCAGGGGTGCCCGGGGCGAGGGCGTCTCCTCAGGGGAGGCGGAGGCCAAGACTGCCTCCGAGGAGAGCTGGGGGCCCTACAACCTGTCCCCACGGCTCACGCAGCCGAGAGCAGAGCCCAGAGCGGGCAGAGACCACATCCAGGCCCCGTGGTCGGGGCGGGGGTGAGGCGGTCACCAGGCTGCCGGAGCTGCGAGTTTGCTGGGTGGTGGACAGGCACCAGGTGGAAGAGGCGGCCGGCTCCTGCCATCAGAGCTCTGTCCCGGGGCCCCAAGCCAGGAAGCAGCGGGGCCTACTCTCAGAGCCCCTCCCTGTGGACCGTCTACCTCTGGGGCTCAGGGCAAGACCGAGCTCCAAGTCATGGAGCTTCCTGGACGGCAGGCCCAGTGCCTACCGAGTGGAGCTGCCTGGCCACCTGGCACTAGGTTAGCCCACACGAGAGTCTCCCAACCCCCCCATGACAGGGTCCAGGAGGGGCCGCTCCATCCCCACAGTTAGCAGCAGTAAGTGACCAGCTCCCACGGCCGCCTGGCCTGCCCACTGGCCCCCACCCCGGGAATGGGGGACCCAGCCAGCCGTCCCAGGAACGTGTCACAGCCATTCAGACATCAGACAGGCTGGCCCTCCCCCCGGGACTGACCCCGGCCACCAGCCACCACCGAGGGCAGCTCCCTGCATCCCACCCTCGGGCGCACGTCCAGCTTTGGGTGCCCCTGGGTTCCTGCCTCTGCCTGGTCCTCAGGCCCTGCGCCCCCAGCAGACTGGCCCCCCCATCTCCCTCTGGGCCCTGGCCTGACCTCTGAGAGTGTGCCCAGTGCTGGCATCCGAGTCAGCATCCTGCCACCCCATGGACTCGTGGACTCGGTGGCCTCATTCTGGCCTCTGTCCTCATGACTGGCAGAGCCTGCTTCTCCTCCTGACCCTGAATCATCAGGATTTGGGGCAAAGATGGGCCTGTCTGCCACGCTCAGCCCCTTCTTGTCCAGGCCATGCATCACCCCACCTCGTGGCCATGCCATCCCCAGGAGCCTTCTCGTGGGTCCAGTCCCCTCCTTGGAGGGGCTGCGGCCACTCTGCATGTCTCTCCCTTCCGAGGGCTCTCCCAGTGCTGCCACCTTCCCCACTCCCGGTTCCCAAACGCCTGACCCAGGTACAAAGCGGGCCTCCACAGAGCACCGCCCACCCGCCACCACCCAACTGGGCGCGGCCCAGCAGGGGCGGCCTTGGTGCTGAAAGTGTGCGGAATTCCCGGCTGACTCCGCGCCCCCCACTGGCTCCAACTGCAGCTGTCCCCTCAGTAGCTGCAACTCAGGCTGTGGGGGAGGGCAGTTTCCTCTGAAACAGGGGGTCCCGAGTCCTGGGAGATCCACGAACAAGGAGCCAGATCCAACAGGCAAACCTGACCGTGGGCCCGAGGGGAAGGACTTCCTGAGAACAAAAGCAGGGACGCTGGGAGCTGGACTCGGCTCAGCTGGAACCACGCCCTGGAAAGGCCAGCAATGAACCCGGCAAAGTCCCAGCACTGACACAGTGGGAAGGGAACACCTCGACGCTAGGAGCACCAAGTGTGAGCAGACCCGGGGGCGGGGCCTGGAGCCAGCCAGCACCCTCGGCCCACCCGGGAGCCCCAGATGCCCTTGCCCGCCCCCCGCCCTCCAGGCAGCACAGAGGGCCCGTCCACAGCCTCTGGGGCTCGGCAGGCTGGACATCCGCCTCCCGGGTGGTCAGGGGCTGAGGCTTCACCCGGGGTTGGGGGTCTTTTCCTGTTCAGAGAAGTGGCCAGGCCAGTTCCTGAATGGGGTGGATGGATGGAAGGATGGAGGGGCAGACGGTGTGTGGAGGGGTGGCTGGTGGACGAATGGGGGTCTCCACTGTGTGCAGCCACTGACCCCTCCCCTAGCCTGTCCCATGGCCCCTCCAGGAGCTCTGAGGGGGCACCCCTCTTTCTGGGAAGCACACACTCCCTTTGCCATGGCCCCATCCCTGGTGACTTAGACGGTAAAGCATCTGCCTGAAATGCAAGAGACCCGGGTTCGATCCCTGGATCGGGAAGATCCCCTGGAGAAGGAGATGGCAACCCTCTCCAGCTATTCTTGCCTGGAGAATCCTGTGGATGGAGGAGCCTGGCAGGCTACAGTCCCTGGGGTTGCACAGAGTCGGACACAACTGAGTGACTTCACTTTCCTCCTTGCCTTTCCTACCACAGCACCCTCACCCCGGCCCCTTGCTGGGGGCTGCAGGTGGACCCGCTGCCCGCCCTCTGGTTCACTGTGCGGAAGGACAGAGCCCCATGCAGCCTCCATGAGTCTTGCCCCCGCCCTGCCACCAGTCAGACCCCACCCAGCTCCCCAGCCCCTGCGCGTCTCAGCCCCTGCCGCCTCAGCACTCCACTGCCTGGCCTGGACGGCAGCTGCAGCCGCACCAGCTCAGGACGCCTCTGGCTACATATATTGAAGCTGAAGCATCGGATTACATGTTTGTTCAATAGCCATAAACTCCCAAAGTTTTATGGGGTTGTAAAACCATTGCCTCGGCTCCCATTGTGGCGGGGGGAGTGTGATGTACACAGGATGGCTTCCCTGCTAATGGGGCAGTGCGAATGATTTGGGCTTGTTGGCTAGAAACATCACGGCTGCGTTTCCCAAACTGTCATAAATAAAGCCACCCATCAGAGCACCCCAAACCTAGCCTCAAAGTTCTGGAAGAAGAGGGGAGGCCGAGAGCACTGGAGGTGCCCGCTGAGATTCCTGGAGCAGGTGAGGAGGGTGGGAGACAGACAGGGCTGGCTGCACGCCTGCCAGGGGGCCTGGAGTGGTCCTGCCCACCTGCACCCTGCCCTCCAGGTTAGACTCCAAGTACACCCTCTGAGGTGTGGTTCCAGGCAGCTGTGAACTCAGAGGCCCAGCTCTCAGCTGGGGTAGGTGTGCACCACGAGGCCTGGGGCCAGATAGGGGGTCAGACTCCTTCGGGGAGAAAGGGACTGGGCTGGAGGGGCCAGGGCAGGCAGAGGCTGCCGGGAGGGTGCAGGCATTTGAGAGGGCACCACGTCCACGCCACGTCCAGGGCTAGGCCGGGTGAATGTGGAGGGGAGGAGATGGAAGCGGCCGCACAAGGGGCAGTGAGCCCCCTGTCCCGGGTGCTCCCTGTCTCGGGGTGCTCCTTGTCTCAGGTGCTCCCTGTCCCGGGTCCTCCCTGTCTCAGGCGCTCCTTGTCTCAGGTGCTCCCTGTCCCGGATCCTCCCTGTCCCTGGGTGATCCCTGTTCAGGTGTGCTCCCCGTCTCAGGTGCTCCCTATCTTGGGTTCTCCCCGTCTCAGGGGCTCCCCATCCCAGGGGCTCCCCATCCCAGGTGCTCCCTGTCTCAGGGCCTCGCTGTCCTGGATGCTCCCCATCTCCGGTGCTCCCCGTCCCCGGTGCTCCCCGTCCCCGGTGCTCCCCATCTCAGGTGCTCCCCGTCCGGGGTGCTCCCTGTCCCGGGTGCTCCTTGTCTCAGGTGCTCCCTGTCCCGGGTGCTCCCTGTCCTGGGTCCTCCGTGTCTCAGGGGCTCCCCGTCCCAGGTGCTCCCTGTCTCAGGGCCTCGCTGTCCTGGGTGCTCCCCATCCCCAGGTGCTCCCCGTCCCCAGTGCTCCCTGTCCCAGGTGCTCCCTGTCTCAGCCGCTCGCTGTCCCGGGGTGCTCCCTATCTTGGGTGCTCCCTGTCTCAGGGCCTCGCTGTCCTGGGTGCTCCCTGTCTTGGGTGCTCCCTGTCTCAGGGCCTCGCTGTCCTGGGTGCTCCCTGTCTCAGGGGCTCGCTGTCCTGGGGTGCTCCCTATCTTGGGTGCTCCCTGTCTCAGGGCCTCGCTGTCCTGGGTGCTCCC
>CM035282.1:95172-109889 GCA_020226075.1 Hydropotes inermis
CATCTTCGGTGCTCCCCATCCCCAGGTGCTCCCTGTCCCAGGGGGGCTCGCTGTCTCAGGGGGACTCCCTGTTTCGGGGGTTCTGTCTCAGGGGGCTCCCTGTTGCAGGGGGCTGCAGAGATGGCCCCAAGGAGGGGTCCTCCGCTGTGGCCTAGACCCTCAGCTGCCAAGCCAACTACCCACGGGAGACACCTGGACGGGGCTGGCCTGAGGCAGGTCGCTCAGCCTCGGCCAGGAGAAGGCTATGGGATGCCCAGGTCTCGCACACTGCAGGCAGATTCTCCACTGTCTGAGCCACTGGGGAAGACCCTGCCCCTATTCACGTGGGCACAGCTCCAACGCTGGCCCCTGGGTGGGCACACAGCCACGTCTCCACAGCTCAGTGGGGGTGCTCAGCGAGTGAGTGACTTTGCTCTGATCCTTGAAACTCTGCTATCGAGCCGGTCCTCAGAAACACATCGATTTGCCCGAATCAATATTTATTGCAGCTTCAAAGGCTGGGGTAGGGGAGCTGCAGGCTGATGAATGGACAGCCAAGGCCGGAGGCCCCCCCACCCTGTGAGCTTCAGGCCCTGCCCGCCCCACCCAGGGATGGAGCAGGGTTGCTGTGCCTCGGACACCCGGGTTCCCGGTCCCTGGGGCCATCTGCTTGCTTCCCAGCGCATCTGGGGAACCAAGGCCTGTCTCGGCCTCGGTCCGTGCCTGTGCGAGGCCCTAGAGGCTTGGGGTGGCATGCACTGGCCGGGCCCTTGTGGTCGGTGCCCTCCCTGTCCTCCCCAGGCTGCTGTGTGGGCGGAAAGTCAAGGCACAGCTGGTGTTGCTGCAAGAGCCATGGAGGAGGTGAGTGCAGGTGGGTGGAATCTGATGTCTTGAGCCCAGAACGTCTGCCAGAAACTCAAGGCACTTTACTGGATACTTATCCTAAAACAACTCGTGACAGCCACCCATGAAGACACATGTTTCTGTCTCATGTCTAGCGCAAGAGACTTTTGCCTTTACAAGCCCCTCTCTCCTCCCCAGAGAGCTCTTTCTGTTTTATCCCAATCTGTGTCTTCAGAATAAACTCTTGTGTTTTGCATCTTGGAAGCTCAGGTGTGGAGACATCTCTGGGAGCCTTCTTGGAGGAGGAGGCCCGTTCCTGGCTACTCCCGGGATCCCACAGATCAATCTTCAAAGAAGGATGAAGGTTGGGAGAAGGCCAGGGCCTGGCAGACTGTCGACCGTGTCCTGGGGTTCAGTCTCATTGGCTCCCACCTCCTTCTGAGCCGTGCCAGTCCCCCGTCCTGTGCGGTCTTTTGGGCGGGTCTCCGGCTTCTGCCTGCTGACCCATCGCCGCTAACACTGCACCCCAGCATCTCGGTCTTCCGGATTAAATGCAGCTGTGCCCAGGGCCTCCTTCTAGGAAGCCGGGAATTCTGACTCCTCCTCGGCAGGGGCCAGGAGCAGGGAGGAGGTGGTCCCGGGCTGCAGGGTCTCAGGGCAGCGAGACTCCCAGAGTCCAGTGAAGCTTTGGGCAGAGCGCCTGCCCCGGGGGGAGGGGTCAGGCGGGCCATGGCCCCCGAGGGGCACACGTGTGGCCGGATGCAAGTGACCCTCTGCTCTGAATACACTGCAGCCCCTCACGCCAGCCCCTCCACCCGTGTGGGCCGTGGGCTTCGGGAACAGCCCCCAGGCAGCTCAGGGAGTCCCAGACCCCCCCCAAATACTCCTTTCCTAGACGCCCTCCCATGAATATATGTGTGGAAGGTTAACAGGCACATAACAAGCACACCTGGACACAAGCTGAGGGCGCAAGCAGACGTGAGACCTGGGGGAGCCCAGGGCTGGACAAGCAGGACTCCACCTCTGGACAGTGGCCAAGGAGGCCCATATGAGGGAGCAGCAGGGAGTTCCCCACCCCTCCCCGCCCCTCCCATCCATCTCCCCACACTGCCCGCTGCCTCACCCTGCCCATCACCAAGGCTCACTCCACTCCATCCTGCATCCGCCCACCTGCTTCACTATTGTTTACTGGAGGGTTTTCTTCAAATGGATTTTTTTCACTTAAATGATTATATTTTGAAAGGAAATCTTACAGCACCACTGGAAATGGAAAACAAGCCTTGCAGGCGGCAAGTAGAAGGTGTCCGTACAAACAGAATGAAAACAAACCTGTCAGGAAACTCCACGAGGCCCAGACCCGCAGGTCTGCAGCCCTGGTGGGAAGCTCGGCTCCACACGGAGCTGGGGGGGATAGTGGTCCCAGCACGGGGGCCCCCACCTGAGGGTCAGAGGGCCCTTCCTTCATCCAGTGGGCATTAATGAGGCATCTCCTGTGAACACTGTCTAGTGGGCCCCAGTTCAGAGGAGGCATCTGGGGATTGGAAACACACAGCTGGCACTGTCCTGGGTGGCTCCGGCCTCACCCCGAGCCCTCACACAGGCCCAGGACAGAGTGGGAAGACAGCAGGCCGCACCTAGCAGCATCTGCCACAGACTGGGGGGCAGAACAGGAAGGAAGGGGGAACTCCGGGTTAAACAGTTAAGGATGCCCTGCAGGACTTCACAGCACCTTGAGTCTGCGTCCAAAGGTGGCCCCACCCAGCTCCAGCCATTGGCCATACACTCCCTGCAGGCCTTAGCAGAGCCTTAATGGAAGCCCCTCTACCTGAGCCTCCTCTGCGTGGAGTCGCTTCCTGGGTGGTGGGCTGTGTCCTTGGCGTCAACAGCCAGGGGCACCATTGAAGGGGCGGCACCATGGCCGACCCTCCCCACTCCTGCCCTGAGTCCATGGAGACCCCTTGCCTGAGTGGCTCATTGGCCTCAGCCGCCATGTGCCACTCCAAACACTGGCAACCTGTCACTGTGCCATGTGCGGTTTCCAAGGTGTTCCCTGGATTGGTGAGGTAGGAGGTGGACCCAGAGTGCAATGGAGCTTGCCACACCCGGAGACAGCTGGGCCTTCGCAGTGCCCTTCTGCAACCATGCGGACTCTCACCCCTCGGGTCCAGCCCCAGACCCCCAGGTTCCCTGCTGCATCTTTCCACTTGTGACAGCCCCACGGGGGATGCTCCAGGCAAAGGCAGGGCCAGGCTCTGGACAGCCCCAGGCACACTTGTGGGGGCCCCACCTCAGGGGAGATGGCATGGAGGCAGCGAAGCTCTCACTTCCCAGAGGCAGTGTTGGCAGGGTTGTGAGCACGGCCAGGTCCACGGGACCTGTGACCTGCTGGGAACCAACCGCAGGAAGGAATGGGCACACTCATGTGGCCCTGCACTCCTGGGCACACGCCCCCCCTGTGCTCCCCAAGCCCCCATTGTTGGCCCCAAGTCTCCCCTGGACCCTGCTACCCCCGGATCTCCCCTCTGGGTTTGCTGGAAGCTGTGTGCCATGCCAGCCGGAGGCAGCCGGTCTTGCTGAAAGCCATCTGTCCCCCTGTGCACTGGACGCCCCAGGAGGGATTCTGTGCCAGGGACTCAGACCTGTCTTCGTGCCCAACCCTGAGCCCCCGAGGCCCTGCACCTGGGGCTCGGAGCCGGGCACTGCTCTGGAGACCCTCGAGTCTGCTCAGGGGAGGGCAGGGCCAGACACAGGGGTGGAGCCCAGCATCTCTCTGAGTGGCTGGACCCGAGGGACAATGCCACCTGACCTCGCTGGGCTACCTGACCGCCTTGAACAGTGCAGCTGTCCACAGCCATGGGGCAGGCGGGCAGACCAGGGTAGGGACTGCCGGGTGCTCAGGACTCGTCCTGGCCCGAGCCCAGCCAGGTCACGCGGGTGCAGCGTCCACATGCCTGGGCGAGCCCACACGGCCCGAGGGCCGGGCAGATGCAGACCCGGCTCTGGGGTGGACAAGCAAGCTCAAGAAGGGAGGACTTTGTCACCCAGAGGAGCGAGAGGCGGAGGCTCGGAGTGGAGAGAACGAGGTGGGGCAGCGTGGCCGTGGGGAGCAGCCGAGGGGACCAACGCTCACGGCACACCGCTCGGAAGTGGGGCCCGCGGGCACAGGCCGGCTGAGCCCGGCCTCTCCAGAGCACAGGCCGTGCGGAGGTCTTGCGGGAAGGTTCTTTACGCTGAGCCTCTGGGAAGCCCTGCCCTCTCCCCTGGACCGGTCCCCCACTCCTCCCCTCGCCCCGCCTCTACTCCGCCCCTGCCCCGCCCCTCGTCCCTACTCCTTGCCGCCCCCTCCCCTCTGCACTCCCAGGTGTAACTGGCCCAGGCGTCTGCACAGCCGGTCTCACGTACCCCACCCTGGGCACCTCAACACACTGGAGCTCAGGGAGGGACGCCGAGGCCCAAAGACTCTCCAGGCTGCGGGCGCGGAGCTGAGCTGGGGCCCCGCCCGCTCCAGGGGCTCCGTCGGTCAGGCGGACCCTCAGCAGCCGGGGCCCCCCTGCCTTTTGGACACCTCCCTTCCTGGGAGTGGGGTAAGCAGCACCCAGGACACCTCCACGTCCGCAAAGTCCAGGTGCAGAGCGCGGGCTCCTCCAGGCCTGCTGCCCCCGGTACCTCCTGGGGGACTGCGCTCCTGCCCCGCCCCGCGGAGTCCCTCTGGAGCGCATTGCACCTGCCAGCGGGGCTGATTGATGGGCGATCTCTTCTCTGAGCCCGAAACTCGGGACATAGCCCAGCCACATAAATCCCAGCCCCGGGGCCTGGCTGGCAGGGGGCGACACCGGAGTTAAACAGCGGTGTCACGATTAACAGACTGTCAGAAGGTCCAGAGTGGAGCCCAGCCCAGCAGACACGAGACTCTCTCCCATCTGGGGGTCCTCACAGGCCGCAATGAGGTCAGCAGGACCCCAGGTGCCGGGGGGGGGGCTGTCTCCCAGGTTTGGGGGTCTGCCCCCTGTCTGTCCTCCCACCCGCCCCACCCTCCCCCGCTTCACCCCCCAAACCAGCCCCCCACCATCATAGGGTCAGGGTCACTTGGAGGACCTGCAGCGAGACGGGCTAGTGTGCAGCCGGCGTCTGCAAGGGCTTACATGTCCCAGTGAGGGCCCTGTGGCCACACTCCCCAGGTTTCCGCGTGCCCACCCCTCCAGGCAAGCTCAGTCACCCTGCCCCACCCCACCCCCCTGCCAGCTGGAGCATCCTCCACCCTTCAGGGCACCCAGGCCCTGGGCTGATGGGACGAGGAGCAAAGCCCGCCCAGTGCCTGCAACATGACCTGAGGTGGCCAGTGGGGGTGGGCTGCACCCACGAGCCCTGGACCTGGAGGCCCAGCTCCACAGCTTGTGCTCTGAACAAGACCTTCTCTTGGGGAACACAGCAGAGCCTCCACCCCCGGAATGGTCTGAAGATGAAGACCGCATGGCCCATGGGAGCCCTACTGACCTGCAGACAGATACCTCCAGGGTCCCATGAGGGTTGCACGGGGACCCAGGTGTCTGGCCGTGGGCTTAACATGCAAACCTCTTACTGGGGCAAAACAGAGCCCAGGTGAGACGTCACTGCCTTGCACTGGGACAGTCAAATGGTTAGCGCTCAGTCGTGTCTGATTCTTAGCAGCTCATGGCCTGTAGCCCACCAGTCTTCTCTGTCCACGGAATTTCCCAGCCGAGCATACTGGAGTGGGTAGCCGTTCCCTTCTTCAGGGGATCTTCCAGACCCAGGGATCGAACCTGGATCTCCTGGATCGCCAGCGGATTCTTCACTGAGAGCCACGAGGGACGCCCAAATGGCTGCTGTCTCTTAATTGCCCTGGAGCCCCCCGTTTTGTAACTCGATAATTGTGATTTTGTTTTCTTATTAATGTCATTGTTTTAAACCTCCTCCTCCATGCTCTCCGCTGGGCCTCAGGGTGCAAAGCAGAGGAGGTGCTGCTGAAGGGGAGGGGACATGGGAGCAGGATCTCAGGGGTGGGAGGAGCCTGGGTGGACAAGGGCTGGGGTGCTCAGGGCACGGGACCCCTTGGACGAGGGCGGGAGGTGTGAGTGTGGGCACCAAGGGGGGTGGATGCTGGGGGGTTGGGGGGGCACAGAGTCAACATTGCCAGTGGCGGGGGCAGGGGCGTGTGGAGGAGCATGAACTTGACCTTGGATGTGTCACAGTGAGCTGAGGGAAGGAGCGCCCAGTGGCCCAGGGAGGGGGGCGGGAGGAGAACCCAGCCAGAGCAGGGGTGGGGGCTGCCTGTGGGGCGGGGGGCGAGCCTTGGGCCCACAACACCCCAGCCCCTCCAGGCCCTGGGGAACTGCCTGCATTGGGAATTCGGGGCAGGTCCAGCCTGCTGCTGTGTTGGAGAAATGCAACACGATTAATTAGCCCCTAAAAAAAGCGTTTGAAGTGTTTATTGCAGGACGGCGCTCCTGGTTTTATAAGCAGATGGGGAAATAAAGTGGTGGGGATGACAAGCCGGGAACAGCTGCACAGGGACCCGGAACCTAATTCATAATTCAGCGGACTAATCAGAGAACATCTTCTGCCAGCACCGTGAGGAAGGGACGTGAGGCCGCAACTCATGAGCCGCCTGAGCTGGCCCTGGCCCGCCCTGCCCCGGCGCCATCCCAGGTACCCATATCACTGGGCCAGAATTTTCTCTGCAACCCAGTTACTCATTCACCCTCTTTCTGGGAGGGGAAGCTGAGCCCCAGGGTGCCTGAGCCTGGGGACTGGGTCCTGGCAGGCACGCAGCCCCTCACCCAGGGCCGGGGTCCCCCAGCCCTGGCTGCAGTGACCACTGAGGTCACTGGCTCTGCACCTGGGGAGGGGATGGGAGTGGGGGTACAGTGCTCAGAGCACTCCAGGGCATGGGTAGGGGGGCCCAGTGTGGGGAGGGGCCTGAGGCGGGGTCATGGGTCTGGGGGGTACACGTGGCAATTCACAGGTCCCCCGAGGGAATGGGACCATTGAACATCAAAAGTCACGTTCATTCTGTGAATCTTCCACTCCGACAGGAGCCAGTGTTCACGGCAGACGAGGGCTGTAAAAAGCGCAGGGGGGAGTATGTCAGCCTGTTTGCTCCTTGGCTGCTGTTGCAACAGCGGGAGGTGGAGGGTGGGAGCCGGGTGCCCCCCGCCCCGCTGGCCCCTGCCCCTCTCAGGGGTTTGCTGAGCAACGCCCCTTGGACCTTCACCAGCAGGCTCTGCATTATGGTCCATGTGCCCCGTGTGTGCCTGGCCCGTGTCCTGAGCAGCTCATGGCCTCCCAGGCAGATAGACTGGGTCAAGCAAACGTTGCACGAGCCTTCTCCTAAACACAAAACCACAAGGTGCCGATGCTGTAGCAGAGGAAGGCCCATTGGGGGGTCGCGGGGGCCTGTGGGCTGGGCTTTGTCGGGTCAGTAGGAGCCCGCTGGTGCGAGGAGCCCCTGTCACCGTCCTATGTGCCAGTGGCTCTGATCAGATCTGGACTTGGATTAGAAAGCGAGCTGAGTCAGACCCAGGCCCCACTGCTCTTGGGCCCTCCAGCCAGCGCGGCTGGGTCTTTCTCAGGAAGCCAGGCCCCTGGGCACCATCTCAGCCCACGGACTGGTCACCTCCTCGCAAGCTTGAAAGGAGGGAGGGGGAAAGACAAGTTCCCGGATACCTGCCACAGGGACAGACAGGCCCAGAGACCACAGGCTCTGGGGCCACATTTTGGCCCCAGGCTGGCCCTGCCCTTCCCTGCAGCCAGGCCCCCAGAGCGCACATCTGGGGTCCATGCTGGCCACCTTCCATTTTTCCCCCGCCCGCCAGGGGGTTGGGCTCCCTTCCCCAGGGAAGGGGGGCCACTCCTCCAGCCTCAGGCTCAGGGCTAGGACCCTCCCAGGGCAGCTCAGAGCCCTGGTGTCCGGGCGGAGGGTGGGCGGTGATGGCCACCCGCCCCCACCCCAACCTCTGCCCTCCAGCCAGGGCTGCCCATTCCCCCCTCCAGGCCATTGTGGAAGCCCAGGCCCAAGGCAGCCTGCGCCCACGAGGTGGCCTTCCCACTGGTTCACTCCTCCGCCACCCAGTTCCTCCTGGAATGGAACCAAGGCTCGGGGATGATGGGCCCACCAGGCAGGGCCCCCTTGGCCCCTGGCAGAGTGCCCGTGAGGACTACTGTGGTCAGTGGGCCATCAGGGCAGGAGCCCATGCCCCAAGCTGGCTCCCAGCCCTGCCATCCCCTGCCCAGGGTCCTGCTTGGAATAGCTAGGTCCTGGGGTACAGGGCTCCCCACTATTGGCTCCTGTGCCTACTGCTCACCCCCAGGACCCCGACCCCCAGGACCTTGTCCCAGTGACAGCTGCGGGAATCCAAGACAGCAGAGGAGCACCGGTTTTTGCAATTTCTCTCTTCTAATTTTTCTGCGTTTCCTGTTCTTCTTACAGGGACACGAACTTCTCAGGCAATCAGAACAGTGTCAGCAGGGAGAAAACAACTCCCCTCTAGAGGGGGGAAGCTGGCGGGTGCCCCCAGGGCCCAAGGGTGCCAAGCTCCCTTGTGCTGGGCTCCCCAGCACATAGGCCAGTGAAGGGCCACCTCCCAGGCCCAGGCAGGGTGCGGTTCCTGGGTGTGGCCACCCACCCATCCATCCGGCCTCCTGGTGTGGTCCGGGACTGTCCCTGGGGACATGCCAGCCTTATCTCACAACCACTGAGACGGTCGCATTAACTTGTATCTAACAGGACGCAGACACGGAGCAATTCCAGTTTAATTAGGCATCAGGAAGCTGGACATTAATTAAAGTAACAGAGTCAGCACAACGCAGGCTGGGCCGGCCTCGAAGGCTGCAGGTAGCGTGCGGGGCTTAGGGCTCAGTGCAGGGACCCTGAGCCCCTGACCCCTCAGACCCATGTCCTCTACCCTAGCCAGCCTGAGCCACGCACCGAAGGCCAGCGGGTCCTCACGTCCCGCCCACCAGGCCCCACAGCCCTGGGGCCCACCCTGGAGGAGCCTGCCCCCTGCCCTGGGCACAGACCGTGCTCAGCACTGCTACCTCCCACCATTGGCGGGCACAGGGGTGCAGGCATGGGGACGGGGGCCCAGGACTGCGGGCAGAGAAGGGACCTGGGCAGCCAAGGGCCCCTCACCTTCTGCCCAGCCCCTCACCTCCCACCCCCTCACCCCCGCCCTGGTTGACAGTCTCAGCAGGGTAGTGTTTGCTGCACGTATGGGAAGCGGTCTACTCAACTTTTTATTTTAAGGGCAGGAGAGTTGAGGGCTAATACTTTTTTCTCTAAGGACAAACAGAAACCAGATCAGGTGGCTCCCTTTCCCGGAACCCTGGCTGTCTCCCGGGGTCCCTCTCCACCATGGCTGCCCTTGAGGCCTCGCTGGGGCTGTCCTTGGCACCCAGGAACAGGACCAGGGGTCGCTGACGGCTTTCCCACACCTCACAGGGTCACCTCCTCCCTCCTGGACTTCGTGGATCTGTGGATGCGCTCTGATCTCCATCCTCACTCCCCCGGGGAGGCTGAACCTGGAGGTTTGACCCAAAGGGCACAGGGGCCGGGGTGTCCCAGCAGGTCAGGGCCAGTGGCCGTCTGATGAGCTCCAGGCCCCCAAACCTGCTTGAGTGAGACAGTTCCCGTCAAAGCCACGGGGCTGACCAGGTGGGAGCCGTGGACACCCCCGTGAGACGATGCAGCCAAGGGTCCCCACGGCTACCGCCACTTCTGGGGAGCCACCCCAGGAGGCACCTGTCTCAGAAACTGTCAAGCCTGCCCACCGGCCCCGCTTCCGTGAGCACCACGGGGATGACAGCCAAGGAGCGGCAGGGCCGCCCATCCCAGGAAGGCAGGACAGGGCTTCCGAGCCAGCAACGGGTGGACCCGGGCTGGAGAGTGGGAGGGCCCAGTCGGCTCTGCATGGAGAGGGGTGGTGGATGCCCTCGTATCGACGTTTCCCATAATGATGACCGTATTTTCCCCATCAGTCGAGCCCCAAGTCGATGGCATTTGAGTAATCGGAGATTGATTTTAATTAAGTCTTAGAAGTTTTGTGACTATGCCTGACAGAGAATGCCTGTCCGTGGCTGCAGAGGGAACAGCGGGAGCCTGCCCGGGAGGGGGGTGTCGTGGGCCCTGGTCTCCTCGGGGCCCGCCGTGTCCTCTGCCCTGGTCTGCAGAATGAGCCTGGGAAAGAGCCTGGAGGTGGGTTGTGGCCAGTGCTGGGGCCTCCCTCCCAGCGCAAGTCCGTCCCCGCTCCATGGCCCAGGCCCACCCTGCAGGAAGGGACGCCATCACTTCTCCAAATCACCTCGTGGGATCACCCTGAAGACGAGCTGCAAGTCTCTGTCTCCGCAAACCTCCTCTTCTGTGTCTGCCACCGTCCGCAGGGCCGGGGCCAGCCTGGCCGCAGACAACACCCCACAGCTTCTGACCGCAGCACACAGACCCCTTACCTGGGTCCCCTGCTGGGTGCTGCCCACCCTCCGGAGCATCTCCCGTCAAGACCAGGAGCTGGGGACCCCGCACAGGGATCCACACCAGCCCCTCAGGGCAGCAGCGCCCCCCCACCCGGGGACCCCGGGCCCCCAGCTGCCTCCCACCAGCCACCAGCCTACTGACAGTCTCAATGCCTCAGAGGCAGGAAGGTCCTTAGCAGGAATGAATTATGAATGAGGACGCCTCTTAGACCAGTATGAATCAGGTCTCACCCTGAGTCCCTGAACACGGTCGGGGAAGCTCTCAGAGTAAGGGTCTGCCAGGCTGCAGGGGTCCCTGGGTACCGAGGGCCCCACGGGTGTCTGGGCCACGGGGCAGAGCCCCAGCACTGTCCACATCAGCGCCCTGGGGACCCCAGTGCTCCGACTGGCTGACACAGGTTCTCACTGCTGAGCCTGTGCAGCTGGCCATGGGCAGCAACTCCCCGCCCCAGACCCTGACTGCAGCCGGGGAGCCAGAAAGGTCTCAGAGTCACCGACACCTCTGGACAGAACGGTGACAGGCTAACAATGGGGCGCTGGCCAGGGGTCACTCAGAGCGGTGACCCTGGGCCAAAGGTCAGGAGAGTCTGGACCTGAGAACTTGGGCCGTGAGTGGGACATGGGTGGGGCAGTGGCCAGGGGCCTAGCTCCTGCCTTTGGGGCCTTGGGCAGCCCCAACCCTCTCAGGGCCTCAGTTTGCCTGTCCAGGGAGCCTTTGGGACAGGGCTGATAGACCAACAGTTTAGATAGACCAAGAGCCTTCAGAGCCCTAAGCAAGGATGATTTACTTAATTCCAGATAAGGATTGCAAGACTATATCTTACATCAATTGAATGCAAATCAACCACTTTAATTAAGCTAAATCCGGGGGTCCCTGACCAGCCCTGCCTGTGGACTGCGGTCTTCTGTCTCTCCACCTGATCTTAGCTTGGGCTTTGAAAACTGTGAACTCTCAGCAGAGCCACAGGGGCAAGACTGAGCGGCCATCCGCCTACCCAGAGCAGGGCCGGGGCCTCCCTCTCCCACCACCGCCTTGGGGCCAGCTGAGTAGGAGCCGCTGGCTCTGGACCGGGACCAGGTGCCTCTGAGGGCTCGGAGGAGGGGTGTGGCTCAGGCGGGCCTGCCTTGAGGCCAGGGTGAGGGGGCCACATGGCAACGTCAGCTGGGAGTCTCACCAGGTGGGGCCGGAAACCAAGATCGGAAAACATGGCATGTGAAGGGCAACAGGCCCCCCAGGGCTGTGGACTTCCTGGCAGGCTGTCCAGGGCTGGCAGGGTCCAGCGACTCAGGAGACTAGCACCAGCACTCTATCGCCTGGAGCTGCCCTCCTCCTCGCCCTCAGGTGAAGGCTGCCGGAGACTACAGGCCTGGTGGGTTATGGCAGCACTGAGCAACCACTCACACTTTAGTGAGAACTGGTGCTCTGATCCAGGAAACGCACCATGAGTCTCATGGTAGAAAGGGTATTTGCAGGGCCCAGAGGTGGCAGAGGCCCAGAGGCCTCCCACAGGGGCAGAGAACGTCCCTGTCTACCAGCCCTGAGACCCGGGACACCCACAGGTACTAGGCGGAGATTCTTGGGCTCATTGAGCCAATCTGACAGCCCCCTCATAAGCCCCCAAGGGAGGGAGACAGGCTCCACCCACCTGGCCCAGTGACTGGGCAAGAACCCCCCCAACTCTCTGCAGGAGAGCATGGGGTCCTCACCCTCTGTGTGTGGCTAACATCCATGCCCAGGGCACAGGCCAGGGAGTGGGCAGCCGGAGGGTCCAGAGAACCACCCCCATGTGTGGCTCCAGGATGACTTGTCCACTGCCCCGCCCCCAGCTCCGAGGTTCCCACAGTGTGTAGAGCGCTGGCAGTTCTGATGGGCCTTCGTTTAACGTTCTCTTTGCCACAATCACCTCGGGAACTGTTGAGTGCAGAAACAGCTGTGAAACGAGAAGCGAAAAGCAAAGGAGAAAAGGAAAGCTACTCCCATCTGAATGCAGAGTTCCAAAGAAAAGCCAGGAGAGATAAGAAAGCCTTCCTCAGTGATCAATGCAAAGAAATAGAAGAAAACAACAGAATGGGAAAGACTAGAGATCTCTTCAAGAAAATTAGAGATACCAAGGGAACATTTCATGCAAAGATGGGCTCAATAAAGGACAGAAATGGTATGGACCTAACAGAAGCAGAAGATACTAAGAATAGGTGGCAAGAATACACAGAAGAACTGTACAAAAAAGATCTTCACGACCCAGATAATCACAATGGTGTGATCACTCACCTAGAGCCAGACATCCTGGAATGTGAAGTCAAGTAGGCCTTACAAAGCATCACTACGAACTAAGCTAGTGGAGGTGATGGAATTCCAGCTGAGCTATTTCAAATCCTGAAAAATGATGCTGTGAAAGTGCTGCACTCAATATGCCAGCAAATTTAGAAAACTCAGCAGTGGCCACAGGACTAGAAAAGGTCAGTTTTCATTCCAATCCCTAAGAAAGGCAATCCCAAAGAATGCTCAAACTACCACACAATTACACTCAACTCAGACGCTAGTAAAGTAATGCTCAAAATTCTCCAAGCCAGGCTTCAGCAATACGTGAACTGAGAACTTCCAGATGTTCAAGCTGGTTTTAAAAAAGGCAGAGGAACAAGAGATCAAATTGCCAATATCCACTGGATCACTGAAAAACCAAGAGCGTTCCAGAAAAACATCTATGCCTTCTTTATTGACTATGCCAAAGCCTTCGACTGTGTGGCTCACAATAAACTGTGGAAAATTCTGAAAGAGATGGGAGTACCAGACCACCTGACCTGCCTCTTGAGAAACCTGTGTGCAGATCAGGAAGCAACAGTTAGAACTGGACACGGAACAACAGACTGGCTCCAAATAGGAAAAGGAGTACGTCAAGGCTGTATATTGTCACCCTGCTTATTTAACTTATATGCAGAGTACATCAGACTGGCCTGGAGAAAGCACAAGCTGGAATCAAGATTGCCAAGAGAAATATCATAACCTCAGATATGCAGATGACACCACCCTTATGGCAGAGAGTGAAGAGGAACTAAAAAGCCTCTTGATGAAAGTGAAAGAAGAGAGTGAAAATGTTGGCTTAAAGTTCAACATTCAGAAAACTAAGATCATGACATCTGGTCCCATCACTTCATGGGAAATAGATGGGGAAACAGTGGAAGCAGTGTCAGACTTTATCTTTTTGGGCTCCAAAATCACTGCAGATGGCAACTGCAGCCATGAAATTAAAAGACCCTTACTCCTTGGAAGGAAAGTTATGACCAACCTAGATAGCATATTAAAAAGCAGAGACATTACTTTGCCAACAAATGTCCGTCTGGTCAAGGCTATGGTTTTTCCAGTAGTCATGTATGGATGTGAGAGTTGGACTGTGAAGAAAGCTGAGTGCCGAAAAATTGATGCTTTTGAACTGTGGTGTTGGAGAAGACTCTTGAGAGTCCCTTGGACTGCAAGGAGATCCAACCAGTCCGTCCTAAAGGAGATCAGTCCTGGGTGTTCATTGGAAGGACTGACGCTGAAGCTGAAACTCCAATACCTTGGCTACCTCATGCGACGAGTTGACTCATTGGAAAAGACCGTGATGCTGGGAGGGATTGGGGGCAGGAGGAGAAGGGGACAAGGACAGAGGATGAGATGGCTGGATGGCATCACCAACTCAGTGGGCATGAGTTTGAGTAAACTCTTGGAGTTTGTGATGGACAGGGAGGCCTGGCGTGCTGCAATTCATGGGGTCACAAAGAGTTGGACACGACTGAGCGACTGAACTTACTGATTCATCATTAAGTAATCATTATCTGCTAGTATATTAAGTTTCTGGTCACCAAGAGTGTCACGAAGATTTAAGATCTTTAATTGTTAATAGTGTTTCCCAAACACAAGCAAGGTTTAATACCCCTCAATATGTTCCCCCCCCCACCGCCGCCTGGATGAGGCAGGGAGGGCCCCCCACTACATGTGTGTTCTGGGCCCTGGGCATGACCCAACCTTCCCCAGTCCCCCTTAGGGCCCCAGAACACCAGGCCAGGAGTGTGGCCCTCTCCCAGGGTCCACACCCACCCACATCCGCCGACATCTCTGAGGCCCTGGCACCAAGGTCAACTGGATAGTGGCTGAGCGAGAGCCCTGATCTCCCCAGGTCAACTCCAGCCCTGTGACCAGCAGACCAGGAGGAGCCATGATGGTGGAGGTGGTGATGGTGATGGTGGAGGTGGTGATGGTGATGGTGGAGGTGATGGAGATGGTGATGGTGGTGATGCTGATGGTGATGGTGGAGGTGGTGGAGGTGATGGTGATGATAGAGGTGATAGTGGAGGTGATGGTGATGGTAGAGGTGATGGAGGTGGTGATGGTGATGGTGGAGGTGATGGTGATGGTGGAGGTGTTGGTGATG
>CM035282.1:114231-127499 GCA_020226075.1 Hydropotes inermis
GTGGCCCCGGGACGCTGTAGGCCCCGGGGTCTGAGGGGGACAGGTCCGTGTCAGGGGCCTGCCCTGGGGGTGAGGAGAGGGGGCTGCCCCCAAAGGCTGTGATTGGCCCAGGGGCCCAGAGCTCCACCTGCCCAGGCCTGCTGACCCACTTGGGAAGCACACCTGGGGCCCTGAGCACTGAGGCCGGGCAGCAGGTGTGCGGCCTCCAGGCCTCTCCCTCATGGCCCCGCCCTGTTCACAGCCCAGACTCCCTGAGGCCCCCAGGCATCACGGCACCTTGGGCAGGGAGCGGCTGCCATGGCAACTGGCATCCAGAGAGGCACGCTGCCTGGTAACAAGGGCCGTGGCTCCCCACGATGCTCAAGCCAACACAGCTTCCTGCTGCAGCGCAGAACTCGGCCACAGGGACTCACCCCCAGCCCCTCGTGAGCCTCCTGGGGCCTGGACTCGATTCAGGTGCGTGGAGGCACCCCCACACTAGTGAGATTTGCAGGGCGCTCTGCCGTGTGCTCGGTCATGTCCAACTCTGCAACCCCATGGCCTGTCTGTGGAAATGCCATCACAGCTGGGGCTCCCTCTGAGAGCCCCCCCCCCAGGCCACGCCCAAGCTCAGGGCTGCGCTGCAAGGACCGCAGGGACATGGCAAGGAAGGTTTTGGGTGTGGGGTCTTCGGGGCTGGGTACCAAGCGGCCAGCAATCTTCCTTGGCGGTGCAGCATGGGGCTCAGGCTGAGTCCAGGAGCAGGCTCCAGGCGGCTGGGGGAGGCTCCTGTGCCATCGGGCGTCCCAGGCACCCCCTCCTGCAGACCCACCTGGGTGCCCGGGTAAGACTCGAGGCCCCTGCCAACAGTTCCCGGGGTGTCTTTGCTCTTAGTACAGAGGCCCCCGTCTCCATGAGGAGCTCCTCTTCCCCCATTGAACGTTCCAAAGCACCTGCTGGCTCCTGACAGGACGGTGCCCCTGCCCCACCCCAGGGGTGCCATCTTCTCCAGGAGGGAGTGAGCTCAGGAGGCGTTCAGGAGGCCGTGGGGGCCTGAGCTGGGTTCCAGGCCCATCTTTCCCAGCCCCTCCCAGCAGAGCCTGTTTCTAGTGCCCAGATGCACCCCCAGAAACACAGAGCAGCCTCCGGGGCCCAGGCTGGTGTGCTCAGCTGGGCACAGCCTGTGGACGGTGCATGTCCCTTCTCTGTGGGTATCCCGCATTCAGTGGGGGAGCCAGACCACCAGCAGATTAGGGGTACTGACGGACTTCTATAGATGGGAAGAGGGGCCTGACTGTACCCGGGCGTGGACGAGGCAGGGCTGCTGACCCGGGCTGGCTAGGGGGCAGCTTGGGGGGCCACCCAGCACATGCGAGGGTCAGCAGGTGGCAGGGGACCCACAGGCAACTCCCCGGGCTGCCCTGCTCCAGACGTCTGGAGGACTCCCAGACGGACTCCCCGGCTGCTAATGGGGAGTAGCAAAGCCCTTAGCCATTCCTGGCCGGAAGGCCTTGCAAAGAGAAGATCCCCAAGGAGAAGCAGCAGGAAGTGAAAGCTCCCCTTCCCCCCCCAAATCCACTTTGTCCCTAAAGGAGAAAAGGAAGCTCTGAGAAAAGAATAGGGAGAGGCAGAGAACAACGGAGAAGTCCTGGAACGTTACAGCAGGGTCTCGCACGGGGAAGGGCCTGAGCTACCGGCCCAGCCTCACAGGCAAGCAGCCTGAGGTCAGAGTGAGCAGCCGGCTGATCTTCAGGGGTCTCCTGATCTAGCTCCCCACGCCAGAGGCTAAAGCAAACACCCGTCAGCCAGGCCTGGTGCACTTGGCTGGCCCAACCGGGTGGGTCTCTGTGGTCTCACTGGGCTTGTCAACCTCCTCCCAGGAGCTGGGGACCAGCCGGGATGACCAGAGTCCCCCCATCCCCATGACCTGGAATCTGAAAGCAAGTTCACAGAGGATCCACATAGCAGCGAGAAAGTCACCACCCGACACACAAGCGTTGTTCAGACCTCCTGGTAAGAGCCCACAGGCCCAAGCAGGCCCCTGGGCTAGCCCAGAGCCCAGGGTCACATTGTCGAGGGTCAAGGACACAGGGACAGCCAGGATCTGCAGCTGTGTCCCCCACACGGGCACTCAGGTTTCCACCAACCCTCTTTTCTGAGAAAGCTGCTTGAGGATGTGCTTCTGTGAAACAAGGGAGGGAACTGAAAGAGGGTGGGCTGTGAGTTGGGGGCTCCAGGAGTGGGGAGCACTGTGGAGGGTGGGGGGTTGCAGTGGGACAGAGTGGGACATGGCATGAGGTTATTAATAGGGGAGGGGAAGCTGGGGGGGAGGATGGGGCGCTGGATCTGGCTGGCACTCTGCAGTCCCTGAAAAGACCCCTGAAGTGGCGAAAAGCAGGCTGGGCTCTGGTCCAGCCACTGAACAGGCCTTGGCCTCGAGTGGGTGACACAACCTTGGATAACAGTCCTTGTGGGACCACTGAATGTTAAATAAATGACTTAAAAAAAATTGGGGATTCACAGGTGAAAAGGTCAGGCTGTGGGATGATCTCTTCTGGGTGGAGAGAGGCATGGCCACTGCCTCCAGGAAGGCCTCAGCCTTGGGGCTCTCGGGTGGGGCAGGGCCACATTGGGCACCTGCTTCTGTTTGACTTTGCTTTTAGCTCACGTCTGCAGGAACTGCTGTACAGTTTAAGATAGCAGCTGATGGGACGTGGTGGGAGGGGCCCAGTCAGCCCCACTCTGGCCACCACCCCAGCCCATTATGACCTCCCTGGTCCTGCCCAGGCCTTTGTGACAGTTGTCCCTGAGGTGCCTATGAGCCATGACACCCAGAGCTCCCTTAGTAAGAGGGTGGCAGGACAGGCCAGGCCAAAGCCTGGACCTGGGGTCAGGAAGGGGTCACAGGGAGAAATGGAGGGGCTGAAAACCCTGGGACCCTGTGGCCACACCCACCCCCAGTGCCCCCAGCCCCCAGCTCCAAGCAGCCACGGGGGGTGCCTGGATCCACCCTGCCCAGTGTTCGCCAGGTGGCCCTGCAGGGTGCCTCTCAGCCCCACCCACTCGATGGAGACTGCCAGGCCTTTCTCAGCCCTGGGGACAGGGGGTGGGGGGCCCAGGGTTGGGGGCGAGGTACCCGGGAACTTCATCACAAGTGAGGACGGCGAGCTGCAGCGACAGAGGCCGCGAGACCCAGCAAGGATGAGACAAGGACAGACGGATGCCAGGCTGGGGTGGGGCTGGGCCCTGCACTCCAGCCGAGAGCGAGAGCGAGAGCAGAGGGCTTCCCGGCAGGCGGCAGGGCCCAGCTCAGGGCCCCGGCCCTGCCCATGCCCACCCCTGATCCCAGGCACAGGGGCCTCGGCCTCGCCCAGGGCAGACCCCCCCCAGCTCCAGGGCATTCCCCTGGGGCCCGCAGAGCAGTCTCTCCTCCAGCTGGAGCAGGAGAACCAGAGTCTGGTGAGCACCAGGCCCCAGCCCCACCAGACCCCATGCCCTGCCAGACCCCACACCTCAGCCCCATCAGACCCCCAGCACAGCCGGGACCTGCCAGACCCCATGCCCCGGACCCCACGCCCCAGCCCTGCCAGACCCCACACCCCACACCTGGGCCCCACCAGACCCCACACCCCAGCCTCGCCAGGCCCATGCATTCTCCCCTGCACCGCCCCAGACACAGCTGTCCCCATCTCCCCATCTCTGTGCCCCACCCCAGAAGAGGCAGAACCAGAATCTGCGGGAGCAGCTGGGGGCCCTCCTGGGGCCGGGGCAGCAGTTCCTGCCCTTGTGTCCAGAGCACTCGAGCTGTACGGCCCTGGCCTGGGTGAGTGCGGGGCGGGGCACGGCCCTGGCAGGACCGCGGGTGGCTCTGTGGAGCGCCCTGTGGCTCCATGCACTGCCTCCCACCCCACTCTCAAACAGTCCATGACCACGGACGCTGCCGATGGCCTTGGGGCTGAGCCAGGGGCTCCTCCTCAGCCCCCTGAGCAGGCCTGCGCCCGGCCCCTGGAGGACAGAGCCCCTCTGCAGCTGCTGCGGCAGGAGCTGTGCCGGGGCGAGGAGTCCTTCGTGCAGCAGTCTCAGGTGGGCCGGGGGGGGGGGGGGGGGGGCCGGGGGGGGGCGGGGCCAAGGAGTAGTTTCTGCAGTAGTCCCAGGAGGTCCAGGAGGCGGGGCCTGGGAGGGGCGGGGCCGGGCGGGGGGAGGAGTTCGTGCTGCAGTCCCTGGTGGGCCCGGGGGGCAGGGCCGGGGCGGGGCCGGGATGGGGCGGGGGGAGAGGGGCGGGGCGGGGGAGGGGTCCGTGCCGCAATCCCTGGTGGGCCCGGGGGCGGGGTGGGGCGCGGTGGAGCGGGAGCCCACCACCCTCCAGCCCTGCCTCGGCCCACACTGCGCCCCCTCCCCAGAACGAGCTGCAGCAGATCCGACTGTCCTTTGAGAGGAAGAAAATGGCTATCACCGAGGTGCCACCTGCAGGGGTGGGTGGGGGCGCCGGGCGGGGGCTCCCCTGTGGAGAGGGGCGTCCAGCACGGGTCCTGCTCCATCCTGAGGGCGTGACCCAGCCTCGCCCCTCCCACCAGGTGTGGGACGGCGTGGCTGAAGTACACATGGCCCTGAACAACCAGGCCACTGGGCTCCTGGTAGGTCCCCAGAGGCTTGACGCCAGAGGATGAACGGGCGGGGACCGGGCGGGCGAACAGGACCCCCACTTTACCCTCTCTGGCCCCCAGAACCTCAAGAAGGACATCAGGGGCGTGCTGGACCAGATGGAGGACATCCAGCTGGAGATCCTGGGGTGATGTGGGAGCTGGAGGCCCAGGGGCGGGGGCTGGTTGAGCTGCGACAATGTCTGGGTCAGGGTGCGGTGGACCCGCCCCTGACCGGTTCCCAGTTCCCCAGGGCCAGGGCAGTGGTGCGGGCTGAGGACGGGGCATACCTATGGTGCTGACTGCAGCACTCCCGCCCCACCAGGGAACGGGCCCAGTGTCGCACCCAAGCCAGGAAGGACCAGAAGATGGCATGCAGAGGGGTAAGCCCCCTCCCTCACCGTCCCAGAAGCCGCGCTCGGGCAGCGGGGGAGGAGCTGGGTGAGCAGGCCTGCCCTGACCTCACGGGCTCGGCCCCTCCCCCGCAGAAGGCACAGCCGCAGCTGGGATGCTCCGAGGGCCTCAGAGGCCAGCTCTGGTAGGTGGCCCAGCCGGCGCAGGGACCGAGCCCAGTGCCCAGGGCCCATCCCCGGGCGCCCCGCCCCCTGACCACCGCCGCCCGCAGGCTGCTGGCCCTGAGGCTGCTGCTGGGCGCCCTGCTGGCCTGCACCGCCGCCTACGTGTACGTGGTCGACCCCGCGCCCTTCGAGGGGCTGGTGCCGCCCCTGCTGAGCCGCGCCGCCGTCTGGAAGCTGCGGGCCCTGCTGGGCCCGTTCCTGCGCCTCGAGGTGGACGGCTTCCTGCCCTTCTAGGCCGGAGGCCCAGCGGCCCCAGCGAGGAGGAAGCCAGCAGGCCGGCGCGGCCCCCGGCGCCCAGCGGCCGCGCCGGCCCCCGCCCACGGCACTGCGGCGCACCGTCCCCGCCCGGAAGCTTGGAGAAGGGAGGGGGCGGGGGCTGTCCTGAGGGCTGGGCCTGTGGCCGGACATATAGTCGTGACTCTCCGCCCGTGTGCTTGTTTCCATGGATACAGGGGCGGGCGCTGGAGGCTGTGACGCCTTCCCGGGCTGATCTTGCAGCGAGGGTCCCCGGGGTGGCACCCCTGTCTGGCACCCCTCTCCCACCTGCTGCGGGGGCAGCCTCAACGCAGTCCCCTTGCCACCAGGAGGGGGTAGGGAGCCCTAGTGAAAGTGAGCTCCTCAGGCCTCGTCCCCAGGGGCGGACGTCGGGGAGCAGGTTCTCTGCCCCACAGGTGCTGCTGAGCCCAAACACAACCCACGTTCCTGTCTGGCCTGCCACCCACCTCCCACACCTGCCCAGCCACCACCCAGCCCCCTCCCTCCCCCCCTACCCCGTTCCTGTTTACCTTCCCAACCCAGTCCAGGCTTGAAGGACAGGGGGACCATGGTGGTGGACAGAGCCATGGAGGTAAAACACCAAAGAGTTTATTTACTGCATTAAACTGGGGTGAGGGAATACCTTTTAGAACAATAGAGACCAGATTTGTGGCTGCTCGTCCCCACGTGGGAGAAGCAGAGCTCTCTGCTGGCAAGGGGTGGGGGGGCGGGTGCCAGCCAGGGCCCTGCCCCGCCTCTGGGGGCGGTGGGGGGGTGCCCAGCTGGCTAGGGGCTGCAGGGCTGGGGGCGGCGGGGCCCTCTGAGCGCCCCAGGTGTGCAGAGGAGGGAAGACCACCGGGGCAGGGCTGGTGGGCTGGGGTCTCCTCTGGCTGGTTGCTGCAGGAGCTTAAGGCATCTGTTCATGTGCAGGGTGCAGGGGGAGGGGGCAGTGCAGAGACCTGCAGGGGCCGCCTGAGACCCCCGCCCAGCCCAGCCCAGCCCACAAAGGCCGGGCTCCCTGGGAAGGAAGGGACGCATAAAGTGCTTGGTCAGGCAGGGGGTCGGGTGCAGGGGCAGCAACAGCCCAGAAGGCTGTGGTGGCCCCAGCAGCTCTGGGGCCCCCACCCAGGAGGTCTGACCCTCTACGGCAGGCGGGGGCCTCCTGAGCCAGGAGGGCACAGGGTCACGGGCCCTGGCAGGCTAGGGGTCAAGTCAAGCTGTGGCTGGTGGAACGGAGGCCCCCGGGGGCCCTAGGGTCCACGGCAGCCCGGCCCTCTGGGGCCCCAGAGTGGCCTACTTGCTGTTCCGCTCAGGCCCCGAGAGGCTGGGGAAGAGGCTAGAGGCAGCCAAGTGCAGCCGGCACACGGCCCCCCGGGGGGGCGCTCCTGGGGCTGGACTCCAGGGGGCCCGCAGCGGCGGGTGGTCCTCTGGGAGGCCGAAGTGGCACAGGTGCAGGCTGGGGGGCGCCCAGGGCTGGCCGCGCCGCCCCCATCCACGGCTGCAGGTGCCGATCCAGCCCCTGCAGGTCGCAGCGTCCAGTGAGAGAAAAGCAGAAAGGCAGAGGTCAGCAGGCCAGGCCCTGCCCCGGGCCTCCAGTCCCTGAAAGGCAGCAGATTCCCCCCACCCCGCCCACCATGTGTCTGAGGAGGGGCGCGGGGACTGGTCCAGCTGCCCGACATCACAGCCCACAGGCACCCCGTGCTCGGGGGCCCTGGGGTGGCTCAGCCCAGCCCCCCCGACACCCTGTTACTGCCGGGGTGACACAGACACAGGGGGCCACACACCCCTGCCCGGCTTCCAGCCTGGCACCGGTACAGGAGTGCCCACACAGAGCAGACAGGCTGCCACCCCCTCTCCCTCAGCCTGAGCAGCTTTGCCCCACCCGGAACCCTGGTCTTGCTCAAGGAAAGGACCCAAGTGACTCTTTTTCTTTTTTTAATAAAATTATAGATATATAGATGTAGATATAAAAACATAGAACAGACACAATGCAAGCGGATGCTGCCATGTGCTTACTCTCGGGTCCCTGGCACCAGACGAAACTCCGAGCCCTCCCGATGTGCTTCCCACGTGGGCTCCAGGCTCCAGCGGGGCCTGGGCTTTGCGTGCCTTGGGTGGGGGTCTCCAGTTTGCAGGGAGGGGGCACGGGGTGGCCTGGGCCCCAAGGAATGGCGTCAGGCCTCCTGTCTGCTCCCCCAGCCCCCGTCGCCTCCCACAAGAGCATAAAGCAGAGGTTAAGGCTTCAATTAAAGCGTGTTTCCAGGCAGGACGGGGGAGGGGGACTGCAGGGGCCCGAGCGTTGACACGTGGGACACGGCATGGCAGCTCAGAGCACAGACGTGGGGACGCGCCCACCAGCGGGGGCGAGACGAGACACACGGAGCAAGGACCCCACCCACAGCTGGCTGGCTGTCTGTGTGTCCGTTTGTCCACCTGTCCATCAGAATAGCTGGGTGCCTGTGGGCTGGGCCCGTGCTCCCTGCGGGAGAACTGGCCATGCCAAGCTACAAGCTTGCAGCAGGTCCCTGAAAGGCAAGGGGTCGGGGCAGCTGGGCGGCAGGGCCCTTGGCCAGGGGCTCAGGCCTCTCTGTCCGTCTCTGGGCCATGGGGACCCGCGCGGAAGGGAAGCGGGTAGGGCCGGCCGGGTGACAACCTCAGGGGCACAGGCGCGTTCTATGCCCCTCGCCGCCCCAGCTCACAGGAGCAGGATCACCAACACGCAGGCCTGCAGCCCCGCAGCGCCTGGTGAGCAGGTGAGGACGAGCGGCTGAGGACGAGGGACGGGCCGCGGAGGCGTGGCTTTCCTCGCTGAGCCGTCTGCGCCAGGCCTGGGCCTCCTCTCCAGGGGCAGAGAAGCTGGGAGGGGTGGCCGCGGGGGGTCGTGGTTCCCATGGCGCTCGGCGACGGAGGGGGGGCAGTCGGTCCTCACACCGAGATCTCGTATGTGGTCCCACCCACGCCGGACACCTTCTTAACCAGCGTGTGCCGGGCGGGGCTGGCGGAGGGCCCCGGGGGGCCAGGGGCCGGCCCCAAGCGGGTCAGACCCGGGGACTGCCCATTAAGCTTACTTGGGGGGGTCTTCAGCTGAGGGTGGTCCCTGCATCGAAACAAGCAGACACGCGCACACGGTGAACACGGGAACACGGCAGAACACAGCCAGCAGAGGCGATGGACAGAGGACACAGACAGACGGCGCCCTGGGCCGCCCCTGCCCCTGAGCCTGGACAACCCCACGCGGAAATGGGGGTCAGGGGGTAGAGGACAGACATCTGTCAGAACAGCCACCCTCCCTTCCCAGGCCGCTCAGCACAGACCAAGAGCACAGGGAGGCCAGGTGGACCCCGGCCAGTTCATCTGTGTCCTGGAACCCTGAGCTGAGGAGCCGGCAGTGGCCCTGTGGTGACCCTCTGACCTCCTCCTTGCTCCCTCTGAGGAAAGCAAGGGGCTGTCCTTCGGCCCTGCAGCCGCTGGGCGCTGGCCAACAGCGTGGACTTTGACACCTGCTGGGCCTGTCACCCAGCCTCCGCCCCACGCCCAAGCCTCCCTTTGCCCATCTCTGAGTAGGGAAACCCCCCGAAGGCCAGGACCATGGTGCCCAGAGTGCACGTCTCGCTGTGGGATGACATCCCCCTGACTTGGCCTTCTGAACATGGACAGATGACCATCTCTAGAAGGACCTGGGATGCCCCACTCACTGGGTCTGTCAGCCCGGAAAGAGTGCAGGCTTGGCTCAAGGTACAAAATCGCCTGCATCCCCCCAGGGTGTCCAGGGCATCCTTGGAGTCGGCGACCCTGACTCTGGCCAGCAGGAGCCTCCAAGCTGGGTGAGGCCCACCCCTCAGGGTAGCCTCAGGCCTCCTGGGCAGCCCCCCAGCCAAGAGCCCCACAGACCCCCTACCCCGTGTCCGATGGCCAGCCGCACCCCCAGCACCCACCTCTGCACAGCCAGTGAGGGCGGTGGTTCCGGGAGGTCTGCGTGGATGAAGGCGACGGCCTTGGGGCCAGCATAGGAGGGCGAGCAGGGGGTGCCAGGTGGGGACGGGGGCACCTGGTGCGCTGGCGACCTGTGCGGGCCGCTGGCGGGCCGGGCCCCTGGGCCGCCGCTACTGGCCAGGTCTGCCTGCAGGGAGGAGGAGGAGGTCCGTGGTGCCCGGCTCACCGCACTGGACAGCGAGGACAGTGAGGTCTGCAGCGCAGGGTTGCGGGCGCCCCCAAAGCCAGGCCCGGCCACCAGGTCGTCCCGGGAGCCGCAGCGCAGCCCGGGTCCACGGGGGCCCTCGGACAGCACGCCGGCCTGCTGCAGGCTGTAGGAGCTGGGCATGTCATAGACACCCGAGTCGCCGAAGAGCGAGTCGGCCTGAGAGCGCAGCAGCCGCTCCCGCTCCTCCCTGTCCTTGCGCTCCTGGATGGAGGCCATGATGGTCCGGGACAGGTTGTCGTAGCGCACTGGCGAGGGCTCCCGCGGACGCGGGCCCAGCACCGGGCTGAAGCTGCGGGGCGGCGGCCGTGGCGGGTCACCTGGCACCCCTGCGTGCAGGTAGGGTGACCGGTAGCTGGGGGCGCCGGCTGTGGGGTGGGCCGGGCAGGCGTGGCCCCCGGGGGAGCCGGGGTTCAGCAGGCTATCATAGGACAGGCTGCCGTTGCGGTTGGGCAGCGCATGGGGGGCAAAGAGGCTGCGGTGGGGCGTGGGGGGCCCACCCTCGGAGCGCAGGGTCTGCAGGGCCACGTGGTCCCCACCACGCCGACTGGCCGCCTTGAGGCTCAGGGAGCGCAGGGCGCCTGAGAAGGTGTCGGCCGCGCTGAGGGGCGGGTAGTCGGGCAGGTCCAGGCTGGGCTCCGATGCAAAGTCCAGGCTGTGGATGCTGTCCTCCCCCAGTGTCAGGGAGTCAGTGCCGGTGACCTGCAGGGAGAGAAGGCACGTCCATGACTGCCCACTCCGGGCCCTGCCGGATGCCCTGTGCCCTCTGGGAAGCTGCCATCAAGTGGCAGCAGGTGCAGCAACAAGCTGCTCCCAGAAGCCCTCGGCCCCCTCGCCCCAGGAGAGAAGGGGCCCAGGGTGAGCACAGCAGTGTGGGTGGCCTCAGGGCACATGGACAACCAGCCAGACCCTCCATGGGATCCAGGACAACCCCAGGAAAGAGATGACCATTCCAAGAAGGGCCACCGGACCCTGGCCAGGCCGGCCATCAGTCCTGGGGGAGCTCCCTGGGGGTCCGGGCGTGCTGGCCCACCACAGGCCTGCCCTCCAGTGGCCACGAAAGAAGCATGCAGCCCAGGGACCTCAAGGCTCTTGGCCTCTGCTCATGTGCCCACCGGTCCACGTGAAAGCAGAGAATAAATGTGCTTCCTCAAACAATCTCAAATTCCTCTGAAGCCTTCGCGGGGGCCCTGAAGGCCCCAGGCGGTGACTAATGTGGAATTCCAGGCGCCCCGCACACAGTGCTGCCGGGGGCAGCGCCCACTGTGGCCTGGGGAACACCGCCGAGCCAGCAGGTACGCAGGCCAAGGGTCAGAAGAACCAGGACACCCTGCCCCAGCTGGCACTCTCACACCTCTGTGACCCAGGACGGGTCTTCAGGAGTGCAGCCTGGGGGCGGGGCCTCCTGGGATAGGAGCTCCTGGGGGCGGGGCCTCCTGGGATAGGAACTCCTGGAGGGGGTCTCCTGGGGGCGGGGACTCCTCAGGTAGGAGCTCCTGGGGCGGGGCCTCCAGGGAGTGATCTTCGAAGAAGTCTGGGGGCGGGGCCCTGGAGCTTCCCAGACCTGGTCTCCTGGGGCGGGGCCTCCAGGGGAGGGGCCTCCTCAAGTAGGAACTCCGGGGCGGGGTCTACTGGGGGCGGGGCCTCCTGGGCGGGGCCTCCTGGGCGGGGCCTCCCGGGCAGAGCCTCGGGAGCCCGGCACGGCAAGGCCTCACCTGCTCAGCCGGCCCGCAGAATGGCGCCTTGGGACCCGTGGGAAAGGCAGGCCGGAACTTGTACATGGCAGGTGTCGGGGGGCTGGTCCTCTGCGCCGACAGGGCGCTCTCTGGAGGAGATGGGCCGCGGTGAGGCCGGGATCGCTCGGCGCCCCTTCCTCCCCTCGGGCGCTCCAACCTCACCAGCACTGCCCGGGCGTGGGGTCTGCAGGTCGCTGCCAAACGTGCCGGCCTCCACCTTAGGGGGCAGTGGCGGCCCCAGGTCCAGGGGCTTCTCATCCAGCCGGTCCAGGCTGCCCTTGGACTGGAAGGGGATATGGTCAGTGGTGTGCAGGGCACAGTCCAGGGGCAGGGCTTTATCGGGCACTCCATCCTGGCGCCAAGGACCCTGACCCTTCCTTTGTTCGGCTCGGTCCTCTTCCTTCTACTTCGTGGTCCCGCCAACCTGGCGGCTTCCCACCGCTCCCCATCCCCCGCCCACCCCTGGGCACCCACCTTGCTGCGGCCCAGGCCAGCCTTCAGCCCATTGTCACTAAGCTTGACTTTGAGCGGTGGCGCTCGCTCCAGGAGCTCCGGCCGAAGGAAGGGCGGCTTCAGGCGAGCAGCCAGCGGCAGCCGGGGCGACTCCACCACATACCTGCGCCAGGGCAGAGAAACAGTGGCCCGGGCGGCCCCGCTTGAATGCACGCCGAGGGGAGAGCCCGCCAGGCTAGAGCAGATTGGACGGGCTCAGAGCCTCACCGGGGCGCCAGGGGGCTGCACAGCACATGCTCCACGTTCCCGTAGCAGCCGCGGGTGAAGGGGTTCACGCCCCCACGGAACTTCCCTGTCACCTGTGGATATGGAACCCCTCAGCCAGCCTGGCCACCGAGGGTCCAGCCAAGGAGGGGAGGATGACACGCAGGGACAGCGGGGTTCCTCAGAGGTCAGTTGGGCAGCGTCAGCTCAGGGGTGTCCCCCACCTAGGTCACCAGGACCTGCCCCTGCATGCAGTGGAACTTCTAGGTTTTGATTCACTGGTGGCCGCAGTGGCCACCGATGGGGGTGTGGAGGGGGACAGGGCAGGCGAGACCCTATATGCCAAACCCCACTGGGGGCTCCAGGGCCAGAGCCCTACATGCCAAACCCCACTGGGGGCTCCAGGGCCCACAGCCTCCCCAAGCACTGCTGCACATCAGCCAAGGGCCCCCAGGCCCCTGCTCTGACCACGCTCCCGTACGTCATCGTATGGCCCAGGCTCCTTGCTCAGCCGGTCAGGGACCCGCCCACGCCCATCCTCATCAAGAATGCACGCCCCCCCACCCAGGTCTGCACCTGCTCATTGGTGGTGCGGCCCCGAGTGACCAGCACCACGTGGAAGCCCGTGAGGCCGACGACGGGGATGAAGAAGAGGCCGGCCACACACATGACGGCCATGCTGGCCCGTTAAGGCCAACGGCCGAGGGCGAGGATGCAGCAGCTGCCTGTGGACAGACGGCCCAGGCCCTCCCCACCACCCACTCAGGGAAGGCGACCCACTCCCCTGGGGCTTCCGGGCTCCGTCCCAGCCCTCCGGGCTTCGACTTCCCCGTGAGATGTGTCCCCAGTCCACACTGCCTTTGTGGTCAGGCCAAGGATACGTGATGGTGGTGTGGGCGGCGCCCAGCCCCTCCGCGTGGTTCAGCACGTAGACCAGCCCGAAGGCGACAACGCCCACCATGTGCGCGCTGAGCGACAGCAGGAACAGGAAGAAATAGCGGTAGTTGCGGCGCCCAATGCAGTTGTTGACCCAGGGGCAGTGGTGGTCGAAGTCCTGGGTGGGAACAGCGTGTCAGCACTGCGCGGGGGGGGGGGGGGGGGGGGGGGGTGTGGCGCCCGGGCACGCGGGGGCGGGGCGGGGGGGCGCCGGGGGGGGGGCGCGGCG
>CM035282.1:140783-162736 GCA_020226075.1 Hydropotes inermis
GCCCACCTTGGCGGCCGCCATGAGCGCGGCGGCGGCGGCGGCGGCGGCTCGGCGGGCTCGGTCGTTGCGGGCTCCGCGGCCTCTCGGCGGCTGCTCGCAGCTTCTTCCTCCGCGTCTGGCGCCGGCGCCTCCCGCCCGCCCGCTGGCTCACTCACTCGCTCTTCCCTCCGCCCCGCGACCCGAACCCCGACCCCTGACCCCGGCGGCGGGAAACGCGCCGCTATTCAAAATCGGCGCAGCTTTATTGAGCTCGGGCGGCGGACACTCGCATTGTCCGGCCCGCCCCGCGCTTCCCGCCAAAACGCCCGCGGCGCATGCCCGGCCAGCCAGGCAGGATGGGAGGGGGACTGGGGGGGGAGCACGCACTCCCGGCGGCCCTCGCGCGCATTTCCGCCCCGCGGCTGCGCGCGCGCGCCCCTTGAACTAGAGGGCTGGGCTGGGCTGGGGGAGGGGTGCTCGAACGGCGCGTGGTGATGACGTCCCCGGAAGCGGGGACGATAGAGACGCGCCTCCTGCGCTGTCCACGCCGGCGGCCGTGCGGGGGGGCCTCAGGCCCAGGTAGCAGGCGGGCGCGGGCCCCTGGCGGGCCGGCGGCGCAGCGCGTGGCCGAGGCCCGGCCCCGAGCACCGGGGCTTCGAGTCCCGGGCCCCTCCCAGGCCGCAGCCGGACGGTGTGCGCTCCAGGCCCCAGGCGAGGCGGCGGACGATGGAGGACGAGCTGGACGGCGAAGTACGGTGCGGGGGAGCCGGCCGGGCCGGGGGCCGGGGCCGCGATGGGCTGGGGAGGCCGGGGCGGGGCTCCGGGCACGCGGGCCGCTGCCAGCCCCGCGCCTGCCGTCTGCACGCAGGGCCAGGCGCACGTCGGGGATCCCGGCCAGGACTGCGCCGCGGCGCCGGGCCCGCGGCGGGAGGAGGAGCAGGCAGCGGCGGCCGGGCCGGCGGGGCCGGGGCCCTACGGATACATCCGGGCCGGCCTGTTCACCTCGGAGGTCTTCAAGCTAGAGCTGCAGAACGTGCCGCGCCACGCCAGCTTCAGCGACGTGCGGCGCTTCCTGGGCCGCTTCGGGCTGCAGCCCCACAAGACGAAGCTCTTCGGGCAGCCGCCCTGCGCCTTCGTGACTTTCCGCAGCGCCGCCGAGCGTGACAAGGCCCTGTGCGTGCTGCACGGGGCGCTTTGGAAGGGCCGCCCGCTCAGCGCGCGCCTGGCCAGGCCCAAGGCTGACCCCTTGGCCAGGAAGAGGCGGCAAGAGGACCGGGGGGAGCTCTCCACCGGCCCGGCCGCGTGCGTCGCCGATGTGGTGACCCCTCTCTGGGCCGTTCCCTACGAGGAGCAGCTGGAGCGGAAGCGGCAGGAGTGTGAGCAAGTGCTGCAGAAGTTGGCCAGGTGAGTGTGGGCGCGGGCACCCCGGGCTCGGCGCTGCTTTCGCTCAGCCCACTCCCTAAATCTCAGACACAGGCTCTTAGGGAGTCATCCCAGTAAGAGCCCTGTGTTCCTGGCTCAGGACAGTGGGTCCTGAGCGCCCCCTGGGTGGGGGGGGTGTTCGGAACCCCACCGATGCCCCTTCTCTGCCCACAGGGAGATTGGGAGCACCAACCGCGCCCTGCTGCCCTGGCTGCTCTCACAGAGGCACAAGCACAACAAGGCCTGCTGCCCGCTGGAGGGCGTCCGGCCCTCCCCCCAGCAGGTTAGGTCTTGGGGTCCCACAGAAACTTCTCCCACTTGGTCCTCCTGCTCTCAGAGCTGCTTCTGGTTCTCACCAAACACCTGTTGGTTGCTGTCAGCATGGTGCCTTCGGCTGCCAGGCCCATGGGGGAACCTGGGCTTCACATCACCTCTGCGCTGCCGGTGTTGGGATGGTCAGAGTGAGAACCATTGTCTTTTCTTGTTTCCGTTGGCTTGTCCTGCAGACCGAGTATCGGAACAAATGTGAGTTCCTGGTTGGTGTCGGTGTGGATGGGGAGGACAACACAGTGGGCTGCCGACTCAGCAAGTACAAGAGCGGGACATGTGCCGTGGCAGCCCCCTTCGACACCGTGCACATCCCTGGGGCCACCAAACAGGTGGTGAAGGCGTTCCAGGAGTTCATCCGGTGAGGTTGCTGGCGGCCTGGGATATCCAAGGCTGTCTGAGAGCAGAAGACGGGGGTCCCACCCAGGAGGGGGCTCTGGTGGTGGAGCTGGAGGACACAGAACTGGGGGCAGACATGGGCACTCAGGGCCCTCTGTGGCTCCCGCAGGTCCACTCCCTACTCAGCATACGACCCGGAGACATACTCAGGTCACTGGAAGCAGCTGACCGTGCGTACCAGCCGCCGCGGCCAAGCCATGGCCATTGCCTACTTCCACCCACAGGTCTCAGGCGGGCAGCGTGTGGGAGGGGCGTCTGGGCCAGATTGGACTTGGACGGTCTCATTGGCCCTTTCTCCTGCCTGCTTCAGAACCTGAGCCCGGAGGAGCTGGCGGGGCTGAAGGCATCTCTGGCACAGTACTTCATGGAGGGACCGGGCAAGGCCAGTGGGGTGACCTGCCTCTACTTTGTGGAGGAAGGACAGCGGTCAGTAGTCGGGATGGCTGGGGTGGTCTTCGTGAGGACTGTGACTGACTGCTCCTCTCGCACCCACAGAAAGACTCCCAGCCAGGAGGGCCTGCCTCTGGAGCATGTGGCCGGGGACCGGTGCATCCATGAGGACATGCTTGGGCTGACCTTCCGCATTTCCCCCCACGCCTTCTTCCAGGTGGCTGGAGCCTGGGCTCAGGAGGGCGCTTGGGGTGGCCAGCCAGGGTGTCCAATGGGCAGAGTATCTGGGAGGAGCCCAGGGCCACAGGCAGGATCTGCGGTGCCTGCTGCCGTGGGGCCCGCCAGGGCCGGCACTCAGGAGGAAGTAGTGGGTGGCAGCACTGAGGTATGTTCTTGAGCCAGGAGACTGAGAGTGGCTGGAGGGTCCTTAGGGCGCCCAGGGAGTTGGAGGTGGGGAAGCAGTGAGGGAGCCAGGCGGGGGGGTTGCTCTGACGGCCCGGCCCACACCCAGGTGAACACCGCTGCGGCTGAGGTGCTCTACACGCTCATCCAGGACTGGGCCCAGCTGGATGCGGGCAGCACGGTGCTGGATGTGTGCTGTGGCACAGGCACCATTGGCCTGGCCCTGGCCCGGGTGAGCCCCGCCACGCCAGCCAGGCGCACCCCTTGCCCCACTCCTGTCGTCCCACTTCCTGTTGTGCGCCCCCCACCCTGTACCAGCCCCTCCTTCACTGCCCCGGGAGGCCTAGGCTGGGCGGTCATCAGTCCCTCCTATCCCCGCTCCAGAAAGTGAAGAGAGTTGTGGGGGTCGAGCTGTCCCAGGAGGCTGTGGAGGATGCGCGGGTGAACGCCCTGGACAATGGTGAGGGCCAGTGGTGGCGGGGTGGCCAGGTGGCCCTGAGCCCTTACCGCCCGTTGGGCGGGGGCAGAGAAGGCCCCACTGCGGACCCATGGTGCACCACACCACCTGGGGCCGCCCCGCAGGGAAGGGCTTTCCTGAGGCATCTTGGTCCTGGGGCTCTGGGACATGGTGGTCTGGTAGGCCTCTGGGAGGGGTCGTGGGCCACCTTACATGGCTCCCCTGCCCTTGCAGAGCTGAGCAATGTGGAGTTCCACTGTGGCAGGGCCGAGGAGCTGGTGCCCACCCTGGTGAGCAGGCTGGCCTCCCAGCAGCTCGTGGCCATTCTGGACCCACCCCGTGCCGGCCTGCGTGAGTGGCCACCTCCCCAAGGGCTGCTGGGAGGCAGGGGGCTGCCCAGGCCTTTCCCTTGGTGGGTGGCCTTGGGGACCCCCATTGAGGTTCTGTGTCTCCCCAGACTCCAAGGTGGTCCTGGCCGTGCGCCGAGCAGAGAACCTGCGGAGGCTGCTGTATGTGTCCTGCAACCCGCGGGCAGCCATGGGCAACTTTGTGGAGTGAGTGTGGGGTCAGGTTGGTGGCTGGGTGCCAGTTCGCCCCTGCAGGGGCCCCATCACACCCCTATACTGACGGTGTTCCACCCTATACAGCCTCTGCAGGGCCCCGTCCAACCGCGTCAAGGGCACTCCCTTCCGGCCAGTGAAGGCTGTGGCCGTGGACCTGTTCCCTCAGACCCCGCACTGTGAGATGCTCATTCTCTTTGAGAGGGTGGAGCACCCCAATGGTGCGGGGGCCCTGGAGCCCCACAAGTCTGTGGTCCAGACCCCACCAGCACCTGCAGGTGACACCTCGCTGGAAGTCAGGCCCTCCCTAACTTCTTAGGGGCTGCAAAAACCAACCCTACTGCAACAATACCTGGACAGCCATAGGCAGAGCCTCAGGTTCTCAAGGCCTGCCCAGGATGGCCAGGCAGCTACAGAGGCCACCAAGCCTGTCCCTCACCCCCAAATGGGCCACAAGGACTGGAATAAACAAGTGCTGAACCGCCAGTGTGTGTGGTGTGAACACAGGGGGACAGGCCCCGGAAGGCATCTCAGAACTGGGAGCAGCCAGGAGTCCCAGCAGAGCCTGCACTGCTCAGAGGTGCAGGGCCTGGGAGCCAGCCGCACAGGGCACAGTGCTGCCGCCCCACCTGCCTGTCTCTGCCCCAGAGGAGGCCCCTCCTGGTGGCAGCAAACGCTGAGGGGAGCTGGGAACCCCCGCTCTCCAGGAGGCTGTGGCTCGTGGAGAACTGGCAGGTCATTCCCCTTCCCACCCATCGAGGCTCATGCCTGTGGCTGTGGCCTAGCTGCCCCTGCAGCAGAGCCGTGCCCACGCCTGGGGAAGGGAACAGAGTGAGGACGGACCGTGGCGAGGTCACCACCTCCAGCCTGCGTGAGGCACTGTGTGAAGGTGGCGCACTGGCTGTTTTAAAGGCAAAGAGTCAAGCTGTTATTCACCACCGTAGACAGGACAGGACAGAAGCGTATAATTACAGCGACTTGATTTGTGGATTGTTTTACAAAGGTCCACGGGGGCCGACCTCAGTCATGTGGGGAGGCATTCTGAAGGCTCCACCGCGAAGGGTGGGACAGACCCACCCCCATCCACAGGACCATCTGGTCACGCTGCACAGCTGCACATAAAAGTCGAGGGCCACCTGCGCCAGCGTGAGCATCTTCAGCTCCTCTTTTTAAGTAAGTCCACGAGCTAAAATGCATTAACTGGTCACATCTGCTACGTGATTCCACACCTATCTTCTACCCTCACTGTAAAAGCTTCTTTCCAAACACTAAAATATCATAAAAGCTTTAAAAACTGATGGGTGGACAGACTGGACTGTGCAAAAATTTAGTAAAAAATTAGCAGAGGCCAGCAAACATGAGGGGCCTCTATCTATGAAGGTTCTAAGAACAGGTGCCGGGCCGGCAAGCAGGCAGGGCAGCGCCCACACCCACGGGCAACACCTCTCTAGGTGAAGAAAGATCACCATGGTGGTTTGCCTGCAACCTCTGAAATACTCCTTCCTACTGTTAACTCTTTCAGAGAAAAGACAGAAAACCCAGGAGGCTGGAAGGGGAGGGGTACTGGCCTGCACCTTCTGGCTGGGTCCCTACATGCCTGTGGGAGCCAGGGTGCACAGCCTTCGCATTTCATGTCATCAACTATCACTTCTGGTCAGTGCACATTACACAGAAAATTCATGAAAAACTTCAGGGTTGTCCACATGAGGAGCCCCACGGTGATCTCCCAGCTGTCCACATCTGCCTGTGTGGCAGGTGGGTGGAGGCCAGAACACGGCCACCAGAGCCTTAGGTGGCCCCCAGAAGGAGCTGCATGGGCCTGCTGTCAGGCACGCGGTGGGGCCGTGGAACCAGAGGCAGATCCCCAGTGCGCTGGCGGCCCCAAGGTGGCCGCCCTCACACGTCCACGGTGCAGAGGGGCTCGCCGCCAGGCTGCGCAGACGCCACAATGGACATCTTGGGCTTCTTGCGTGTCTCCTCCTGGAATGACATTGAGGTCAGGGGTGGGGCCACAGGGACCGCAGCCCAGGCTTGGCAGAGCCCCGGGGAGGGAGCGAGCCCAGCACACAGCACCATACGCTGGCGCTTCCCAAGAGTCATTCGGACACACACCCGGGAGAGGAGGGTCAGGTTCCCAGCCCCCAGGGATTCAAGCCACTGCGCACCCGCTCCTCCGCCAGCCGCCGCATCTCCTCCTGCAGCTTGCTCAGGATATGCAGGTTGGGCTTGTTCTTGCGGGCAAACTGCTGCAGCTCGATCACACTCTTGTCCGAGGTCTCCTGGGGAGCAGAGGCTGCTGGCGGCACCGGCCGGGGCCTCCCGTCCCGCAACCCACCTGCCAAGCTGCTAGCCGCCCCTGCCTTGGGTGTGGGGGTCCACCGGCCCCCAAAGCCTGCCAGCCACAAGCCAGGCACACACCATGCCCAGAGGACTCCGCCAAGGGTGACCAGGTCCCAACGTGGTCGGGGGGACAGCATGCAAGGGCCCAGGCTCGCCCTGCCCCACAGCCACCAGAAGCCCGAGATCCGACACCACGCTCCCCACACTCTCGTGGGGTGAGAGCCGTGTGAGGACGCCTATGGCCCGCGCCCCCCCAATGGCTCCGGGGCCTCCCGGCAGAGCCAGGCATACTTCTCCCCAGCTCCTGGCCAAGGAGGACCCTCTGCACGCAGAGACAGGAAGGCAGCGGCTCAGCCACGCATGGCCCAACACCTCAGGGCCCCCCACACTCCCCCAGCCCAGACCCAGGAGCTCTTTGGGGATGGCTGGGGTGCCGCCCGCGGTCCTCACCCTCCACACCCACCACTCACTGGGGACCGTTTCTGAAGTCAGGGGAAAAAATCAAAGACCACAGATGTCAGTTCCCTGTACTTTGCCCTAAATGCACAAAAACTTAACAGTGTTGTGAAATCTCAACATCTTGGCCAAAACAGAGGACACACATGGGCTGTTCAGAGGCATGCTGTGCACACACATGGGCTGTTCAGAGGCATGCTGTGCTGGTGCCTGGGACAGTACCTGTGTGCACTCGCCCGCCTGCCCACCCGCCCCCCCATTACCTGCTTGACCATCTTGCTGCTCTCACGGCCATACATGCGCAGCAAGGACCCCCAGTTCTTGACGTGCGGGTGCAGCAGCTGCAGGATCTTCTGAGATGCCAACTGCTTCCCAACGCGCTTGTTTTTGCCTGGGCGGAAATGTGGACATGGAGTCAAGACACCCACACCCACAGGGGACCGTGTCCAGACGGGCACACTCCACACAGCCCCGCCCGCCAGAGGCTCGGGGAGGGCAGGATGTTCCCCAGGACGCGGCTCTCGAGGCCCCCTGCCTGCAGCTGCAGACACACAGACGATGCGTCCCGTAGGGCAGGCTGGGGGCAGGGGAGAGTCCTGTGCGGCAGATGTGTCTAGACAGAGGGAGGAGAGGCCAGGGTGCAGAACAGACTGGAGGGGCGCGGGGCCTCTGCCCCCTGCTCAGGGCTGGGCTCAGCAAGCACTGGTGTCCATGGGGACAGCCCGGTCTGCATGGTCTCCCGCGGCCTGCTTGGGCATTACCTTCTCCCTTACCCGGTGCTGGGCTGTGTTTAAACAGTCCCACAATGTCTGTGTGAGGCCACCTCCAGCCCCAGGCGAGGCGAAGAGCAGCAGGCCCGCTCCCCTCCCAGGGACCCAGCAGTGGGGGGGCCATGCCGGCAGCCAGGGCCACGGCCCAGCCAGGTGAGCAACTCAAGCCCAGGACACTAGCCGCCACAGCGGTGTGCAGGCTGGCTGGGTCTCAGGGTGATGTGTGGTGTGGCAGGCGCACCTGGGTGCCGTCAGCACGTGGCTGAGGCCCAGGTGAGCTGGGCAACAGACCCTGCGGTCACTGAAAGCAGGTACATGCATGTGCAGGGTGGAGGGGTGGGGGGCTTACACCAGCCGCGCACTGTGTGCTTGCCACACGCCATGACGTATTCGCTCTTCTGGTTTTTACCAGGAACTACTTCAAACTTGATGGAGGTGTCTCCCATCCCGTGGTTTCTGGGGGACAAAGCAGACAGTAGGCAACATCGCCCTGAGATGGCACCCACCATTCTCCCCAAATCACGGCTCCCATCCCAGAAGGGCTCTCTCAGGACCCCCCGCCAGTACCCTGGAGAGGTCCCGGGCAGGGACACCCCACCTTTTAAGGCACTCATGGAGGATCTGGTAGGGCGACAGCAGCCCGGCCTTGCTGGTCAGCTCGTAGACCCTCGAGTCCTCGATACTGATGTGGTTGAAATACTACAAAGGGAAGCGGCTGGTGAGTGCCGGCCACGCCCGGGGCCCGTCCAGCTGCCCCCGCCCTTGTCACGGCCTCTCAGCGACGCTGCACCCACACCTCGGGCCCGGTCGCCCGAGACACGCCTGCCTGCTGGCCTCAGAGCCCGTCCTGAACCAGAGTCTGATCAGACCACTGGCCAGAAAGCTAAAGACACACAACCTTTGGGGGAAAAAACCTTGAAAACCATCGTAAGTGAATTTAGAATAGAGAAAGTGACCAGACACGACAGAAGAGAAACTTGGCCACGGGGACAAAGAGCAGGCGCCCAGCTGGTTCAGAGAAGGAGGCTGGTGACAGAGGCCTTGTCAGCCCGGAGCGGCTGGGGCCCTCAGGACACAGCGCCCTCCCTGGTGGGGCTGTGTTTACCTCGAGGGCTGGCCGTGACCCACAACCACATGCTCTGTTAGAGCCTCTCAGGGAGGCCCCTTCCCTGACTGTCCAGCTCCTGGGGCCCCTAGCCCCACCCTCTTCATGCAGAACTCCGGGAACCTGCTCCTCCAGGAGCGAGGGAGCTTCCTCCCCCACACTGTCAGGAGGTGGCCCTGGTCCCAGCAAGCAGAAAAGCATCCTGTCTGAGCGTGCCTCCCTCCCTGCACCTCTGGGTGTTCACCGGCCAGGGCACCCTGAGCCCCACAGTCAGGGTGCTGCTCAGACCGCCAGCCACGACAGGAGAGCCCACCCCAGGCACGGGGGGTGGAGGATGGGGCTGTAGTCCTACCCCTGACTGCACAGCGGTGCCCCCAGCAACCAGTCCCCCACCTCAGGCCACCTCGACATGAACTCAGGCAGAGGGAAGGGGTTAGAATAAAGGGTTCCCTTCATTTAAATCGTTTTTACTTTTTGGCTGCACCTCCTGGCACGCAGGATCCCAATTCCCCTGCATCTGAAGTGTGTAGTCCCAACCACAGGACTGCCAGGAAAGTCCCAAATGTCCCCTTCACTTTTATCAAACGGAGCTATTTTCAGGAACTGAGAACAAAAACCAAATGGTAATTTCTCTTCTTCATGAGCTCTTTGCAGGAACCAAGGACAGAGACCAAACACCTATTTGTTACTTTATTACATTATCACAAAGACATAGGCGCCTAACAGCCCCAAATACAGGGAGCAAACATGATGGCAGTGAACGGACAACTCGGCAGTAACTGGGGACTCACACCGTTCCCTCCAGAACAGGCCCTCCCGGAAGGCAAGCACTCCCCTTAGCAGCTTGGCCAGTTCACTCCGCCGGCAAGCGTGCACCCAGCCTCTCGGGCGGGCACAGTACAAGCCTTAACAAACGTTCAAGGACTGGCTGGAATCACACAGGCTATGGTTCCGAATCACAATGGAATTAAGTTATAAATCAATAACTGAAGGAAACTGGGGAGATTCACAAATACATGAAAAGTAAACGGTCCTAAAATAACTACTGGTTCAAAGAAAAAAAAAATCACAAGAGAAATTAGGAAAATATCTTGACAAAGATAAAAACAAAAACACAACATATATTAAAGGAAAATTATGGGATGCAAATTAGTACACAGAAGAAAATTGACAGCTGTAAAATAATAAACCCCACATTTAAAAAGACCTCAAATCAATACCCTAAACCTTAAGAAACTAGAACAAAGGACAAACCAAACACAAGCCTGGCAGGAAAAAAAAAGAAAAATAAGGCTGGAATTGAAACAGAGAAGAAACAAGAGAACTTCCACACAACCTGAAGCTGTGTATTTGAAAAGACGAACAACACTGACAAAACACTTAGAATGGCCAAAAGAAAACAAAGACTCAAACTGCTAAAACTCAGGAACCAAAGCAAGGACATCACAACCCCGCTGAAGTAAAAAGGGTCACAAGAGGGCACTGTGAATGCCAGTCCCCTAGAGGACCTGGTCACCTGGGAAAACTCCTGCCAAGACACAGAATCCCACAACTGGCTCGAGAAGCAGCAGAAAGCCTGAGAACGCACAAGTGAACAACCTGAAAACAAAGAAGAGTCCAGGCCCAGATGGTTTCACTGGTGAATTCTACCAAGTGTTTAAAAATTAACAATTCTTCGCAAACTTTTCCACACGATGAAAGAGGAAGGTAGACTTTCCCACTCATTCTACGAGGCAAGTACTGCCCTGATACCAACACCAAAGACATCGTAAGGAAAAAAAATACAGACCAGCACCCCTTAGAAACACAGATGCAGAAATCCTTAAAAAAACAGCAGCAAGCCAAGCCGATCCACACATAAAGAGCACCGTGCACCACAACTGAGTGGGACTTATCCCAGGAATGTGAGGTTTGTTTTATATTCAAAAGCTAATGGAACATAACCCCACATGAGTAAAATCAAAGATAAAAACCATGTGATCATCTCACAGAAGCAGAAAATTCAAAATCCAACATCCATTGTGGAGAGAAACAGTCAACAAACCAGGAGTGGAAGGAAACATCCTCACGATGATAAAGCCCCAGGTCACCAGCAGTCAGTAGGAACACCTGCGTCTGGCTCCACTGACTGCAGAGGTCAGAGGCGGCGGACCCAGCACAGAAAGCAGCCAGTGCCGCCAGGGTCGGGAAGCTGGATGAGATGGGGGACCAGATAACGGGGACAGGGTTTCCTTCGGGAGTGACGAACACAATCTGAGAATACAAAAACCTACTGTGCTGTGTAGCTGAAAAGGGAAAAACTATGGCACATATGCGTTAAACTTCAATAAAGGTGTTATAAAAAAAAGAGCACAGGGGCTTCCCGATGGTCCAGTGGTTAGGACACCACGCTGCCAATGCAAGGGGCCTGGGTTCTATCCCTGGTCAGGGAACTAGAACCCACGTGACACAACTAAAACCTGGCAAACCAAAGAAACAGAAATAGTTTGGTTTTAAAAAAAGGATGTCCATGGCTAATTCATGTCAATGTATGACAAAAACCACTACAATATTGTAAAGTAATTAGCCTCCAACTAATAAAAATAAATGAAAAAAAAGTGCTTAAAAAAAAGAGAATAAAGTAAATTCTAACAACAACAAAAAAAGAATGTATCCTTCAGTGTAAGAAGCCCTTGCTACAAAAACCCACAGAAGCAATCTACCCAAAGCAGCTCACAGTTTTAAATGGTTCTCAACACAAAGAACAGTCCAGCTTTTGCAGCCTCTGCCTCGAAAGCTCGTCCACTGCACAGCCCTCAGCGCAGCGTGACTTCCGTTCAGTACGGCAAACACAGTTTCTCACACCCACGGCAAGACTGGGGGACGGAGACCGGCTAGGGGGACGGCCCCTGCCCGCAGAAACAGGCAGGCATCCCCGTCCCAACGCGAGCGGCAGGCCCGCGCTCACCTCCAGCTCCTCGCTGTCTCTGGGCTTCTCCTCCGATGTCTGCTTGACGAAGTCAGGGATGAGGATCTCCAGCGTGGCACGGGCTGCCGGGAGGAGCACCGGGTGAGGGGCCAAACTCAGACAGCAGCCAGGCCCCAGGGGCGGGGCGGCATTCGGAGGAGCTCTGTGGGCCCAGTGTGGGCGCCCCAGGCACAGGAGCGCGCCTGCAGGGGCCAGCCTCGCCGGGGTGGGGGTGGGGGTGCCATGAGGATGGCTGCTCACAGCTTTCTGCCTTGAGAGCCCGCGAACAGCCCTCTGGAGCCTCTCTGAAGTGGAGGGGCCACCTGGGGTGGGGGAGGCAGACCACGCAACCTTGGCGCAGCCTGGTGCAGGGACGGCCACACAGTCCATCATCCTCAGCATCAGCCACCAAGGGAGACCAAGGGGGACGGACTCTAAGCCCCGGAGCTCAGACCCTGCGCCAGCCCGAGCCGCGGGGAGGCGGCAACGGAGTGGACACGGCCCAGGCTCTGTGAGCACCGAGTTACTCTAAGACATGGGGCGACAGGGCGCCAGGGCCTAGGACACAGCCACAGCCGGCCCGCCACAGGTCCTCCCCAGGAGGTGCTAAATGGCTCCCGGAAGCACGCTCCCACCCGGTGCGCAAATACAGCCAGCAGCAGGCCCAACAGGAGGAGCTCCCAGGGCCTGCCCGGCTGTGCTCTGGACCAGCAGCCAGCCCCAAGTCTCAGCCAGAAGCACTCGGGAGAGGTCCTCACGGACATCAGGACCCCTGAGGAGCATGCCCGCCGCGCGTCTATACAGATGGCACCCAGGGTCCCCCAGCGCTGTGTGTGCTGGGGGAGTGGAGGGCCGGGGCAGGAGGCACGGGCCCACCCATCCAACCAGACGAAAGCCTTCTATGTTCGCTTCTCACAGCCTGCCTCTTGGTGAATCCTTGCCAGTGAGTGCATAACTTAAAAAGATTCAAGTGGATAACTCCATAAATACCAGACTCGCCCATCCCACCTCCAGCCAGGGTGGTTCACACGGTCCCCCAGACACCAGCAGGCACGTTACCAGCTTTGTTCTTGGCCAGTTTTTTGCTGCTCGCTGTTCCAGATCCATAGGTCACACCGTCAATGGTCACTGAGGCACCAAAAGGCTCGCTTGGGTTCTCTTAAATTAAAACAACCGCTTTAAAACACATGTGCCAGGACGTTCACAGCACACCAGCACACACACACTCTGCTTGCCACAGAGCGTGGGGGATGGCTGTGGCAGGAAGGCAAGGCGGGGGTCCCCGGGACACTGGGCAGCCACAGAGGGAGACGGGCCAGAGGCAGAGCTGCCAGGGACAGAGACCAAGGTCTGAGAAAGGTGGATGGGCGCAGGGGCACACACAAAAGGCGGGGGTGGGAATGCAGACTCGGCAAGCCCAAGCAGCAGGGAGACCACAGTGGACCCGAGCTTCCGGCCTTCACTCAGGAGCGCTGAGGGCGGCACAGAGGGAGCCGGAAACCAGCACAGGGCTGGGGTGGCTGTGGGGGGACAGGCGCGGTGCGCAGAGCATGAGGAGGGGACGGCAGGTGAGGACGACCCCCTCCATCTCCTGTCTCATCCCAGCAGGCGGGGCTGATGCCCGAGGAGGCCGAGACAGAGGCGGGCACGGCCAGGCCGGGAGGGCGGCGGCACTCACCGCACTCGAAGAAGCTGTACACGGGGCGGACCTTGAGCACGCGCTGCATGTACTCGTGCAGGATGCACACCTCCGACTTCCCGTTGGGGTTGATGACGAACTCTGTGACGTGCCGACAGGGCTGTCTCAGAACGGCCGGGGCCCGCCTGTGGAGGGCGCCTCTGCGCCGCAGGGCGGATGGGGCTGGGCTCACCTTTCTTCGTGGGCGCGTCCTGCACAGACAGTGTGATGAGCTTCTGGTTGGCGGGCAGGATGGGCCTCTCTGACTCGGCCTGTTTTCGCTTCATTTCTCGGTTGAACTGCCGACGCTCAGCCCACGTCCTGAACTTCTTCACGGTCACTTGCTCAAAGTCAAAGCGCTTCTCCAGGTAATTCCGAAACTCCTCAAGGTCTGCATGGATTGACCAGAGACCCGAGTGACGAACTCCCAGAGACCCCCTCGGTGGCAGGACGGGTCCTGGCCACATGACACCCCTCCCGCTTCCCCTCAAGGATGAGGAGCCAAGCAATCAGGCTCCTTCGCTCTGCCAGGTTCCCTAGGGAGAAACTTCTGGGCTATCCTTTTAGTTTATTTAGAACAAAAAAATAAAAATAAACAAAGAAAAAGGAATGTTAGAAAAAAAACACCACTATCAGCCTCCAGGACCTTCTCCCCATGGGAACCAGGTGCCAATGGCCCACAGCAGAGGCATCACGCCCAGCACGGCCTCCTGCCCCCGCCTCTCCCCCAGGATCCCAGGCTTCCCATCAGCCCCACCCGCTGCTTCCCCCAGAGGCCTGAGGCACCACGTACATGCTTGCACACTTAGGGATGGAGCGAAACCACAGAGCTCCCCACATAGGAGTGTAGAGCAGTGGGCACGCGCTGAGGATGGTGCCATGGAGAGACCATCAGGCAGACGAGGGCCCCTTCCAGCTGGGTCTCGAGAACACCCCCATCCCTGCAGAGCACCAGCGCGCTCCCCAGAGGCCTCCCCACCAGCCCCAAACTCGGCCCCTCCTTGGGAGCAGCCCCCAGCCCCTCATGGACAGGAGCACACGGACACCTGGGGCTCGAAAACGCGCCGCTCTCTAACAGGGACTGTGCAGGGGCTGAGAGAGCCCGCCCCCACGGATGACCCACGACCGAGGGCGCCCACAGGGCTGAAACAGCAGCTGCGCCCACCCCGGCGGTGGGACCCCAGGACCCACACGCGCACACCGGGGCGCAGAGGCCAAACGGTCACGACCAAAGGCTGTCTGGGCGGCGACACCGGTCAGCGGGCGGGTCTCCTGAACTCGGGAGTCGGGCAGGCACAGACGGGGCCCCTCCTCCCTAGGGACCAAGTTCACCCCAAAGCTTACCGACGGACTCGTCCTTGCACACCTCCACCTTGGCCTTCACCTGCCCCAGGGCCCCAGGCGCGGCCTCGGCCCCCAGCGGGTCCTTCTCGTCTGGGGGCCCCGCGTCGGCCCCTAGGGTGTCAGGCTCGTCTGGGGGCAGCTCTGGCTCTGGGGGGGCGAGCCCCATGCCCCGCTCCCGCTCCTCGCTGTCCTTCATCTTCCGATAGTGCAGGCAGGGGATGCTGGTCAGGGGAGGGCCGTGTTTCTGCGAGCAGGGAGAAAGCGCAGGTCACCAGGCCGGACGCACGGGCCTCTGATGCCCCCACCGGCCTGCCTGGCGGCCACCTTCCTCCTGCAACTCACAAGACCAAGCGCACGAGGGACACGGCCCCTACCCGTATGCTTCCTGTCCCCAGGAAGTAGGGCCTGGACCAGGTGACCACCCGCGACTCCCGGTGCAGGTACACGGGCACTCCGGAGTTGTGGAACGTCATGATCCAGCCGTCAGGCAACGGCTCCGTCGGCGGGCGGCCACGGCCTGAGCGGGGCAAGAACAGCTGTGGTCACAGCCGCGTGGGCACTGTCAGGACAGTCACAGTCAGCCCCCGGGCAGAAACTGGAGCCGGCCTTACAGAAAGGCTCTGAGCAGGGTGGGGACGGCCCACCCCCACCAGGAGAGCCCAGCCCCACCTGCAAGCCCACTCCTATGCGTCCTGGGCCCAAGCCTCTGTGGGACCCGTGGGCGCCAAGACCCTCTTCACCTGCTCTAGTCCCCAGACACACCGCAGAGCCCAAGCAGTACTCTGCGAGACACAGGGCCTCACTGCAGCTCTGCCGCAATGACACTGCCTCTCCGCCCGCCTCCTGCGGGGTGCAGCGACATGGGCTGGGTAGGCTCCGCTAGGAACGGCAGACTGGGTCGCTGCTCCCTGTGACCAGATGGCAAGCCTGCACTGTCCCGAGCTGCCACGGACAGGCCTGGCTGCTTGTAGATGCACAAGACAAAGACTCAAGGACAGCTTGCTTTTCTTACTGGTACTGGGAGCAAGTGAAAAACTCAGAAACAAAAGCAAAATGCCAGGTGGAAACTAAAAAAACACATGGATGAAATGAAAACAGCCCCACCAACACTTGTGGGTAGGGAAATGACTCCCCTGTGTCAGCTCTGACACCTGCACATGGCTGATGCCCGGCGAACACCAGCGTCAGGACGGCCCTGGGAGGGAGGGCAAGGCTGGGCACGCACAGTCACCCCGGGCCCGTGGGCTGGGCCAGGAGCTGCCTGCAACCAGCCCTGGGTAACCGAGGAGGAGGAGGCGTGTCCGTGACCGTGAGCAGACCACAGCCCACGCGGCAGACACACGGCCGGCCCCGCCGACAGGCCTGCTCTGCGGCCAGCAGACGGCGCGCCGGCCACTCCCCAGTTCCTCCTGCCACGCTGGCCACCTGCACGGGGCTCAGCAGAAGGCATCACCTGTGTGCCCGAGTCCCTCCAGCCCCTTCCCATCGCCCACCCGACACCAAAAGGCACCCCAACCGCTCTTCCCAGTGTACCCATGACCCCTCCACCTCTGCCCACATGTGAGCCACGGGTCTGCTTTCAGAGCAGACTGTGGAATGAGTCCTGCCTGCTTCCAGCAGCTTCCCCAGCGCTCGACACAGAACCGAGAACTCAGACAGGGGCCACGAGCAGCCCCCCCACTCAGCACTGCCTCTGTCTGCAGCCTCCACATGCCCGGAAGCCCCCTTCCCATACCACAGCAGTGCATAGGGTGTGTCCTCACATTCCAAGCTTCCCGTCACCGACAGGACCTTCCGGCCGCCCAGACTGCCGCCCTCACCAGCGTAGCATGCGGCCGAGCACCCTCGCTACTTCTGGCCTGACTTACTTTTGAGCACGGTTTTAATCTTGGTCATCATTGGCTGCACACTTGTCTCCCCATCCGATGGGTGGTCGCTGTCTCCTCCGTATTTCTCTTCCATTCGCCTCTTTTTGGGAGCACAGAGGCCCTCTTCCAGAAGAGCATCAACATCATTGTCAAAATCATCCTGCAAAACACACTGTTCAGAAACCGCGGCCCCTGGCACCCGCACTCCTGCCCATGGGCAGGCGTCAGCGACAACACAGAGAGGAGGTGGTCTCGGGGGCCTAGGGGCGCCTCTGTGGCGCACGAGCATCTGAAAAACAAAGAGGATGAAACAGCCAGCCAAAGCACACGCTCGTGACCAGCAGATTGTTCCAAGTCGGCTGAGACACGGGTACAAGGCAGACCTGTCAGCCAAACTCTCTGTTAGCAGAGCCGGGACCCCTGGACTCCTGACGGCTCTTTCTTTCCGCGTGGACCTTTCTACCTCCTGTGGGTTTTTTTTCCTCCGTAACATGGCAACATGGGCTTCCCAGAGATGCTGCAACTCCCAAACACCTCTCTTTGGGTTTTGCTAAGAGTGCTCCAAAAGAGGGGACGCCGACATACCTCGTAGGAGAAATTCAAGGCCTCTTCGTCCACTCTGTCTCTCTGCGCGATCGCTTTAGCCGTGAACCCGCCTGCGCCTTCTTCCTCTAGCTCCAAATTGTCAGTAAAGTCTTCTAACTCATCGAGCACTGCGTACTCCACTCTCCTTTCCTGATCCAGCTCATGCTCCTCGTCCCTCCTACCCGCACTCTCACCCCCGGCGCCTACCCCGTTCCCCGCGCCCCCGCCACAGGGACCAGCATGCACGTCCCCACTGACAGGGCTGAGGGCCAGGCCACACTCTGCCCGCACGTCGCGCTCCGCTCCCGTGTACAGCACCTTCCTGTCCTCACTCCTGCAGCTCTCCGTAAAGCTCACGCTAATCTTTACATCCTTAAGCAACTTAAGGTCAGGGGAGAACTTCCGGACCGCAGGTGCGTGCCGCGCAGTGCGCGGGCTGTGGCCACTACAGTTCGGGTCTACGAGGAGGCGGGCCTTAGAGGAGGATCCTTTGGAGAGAAGAGAAGCTCCGTAGAAGTTGAGCGGGTCCTCGGCAGGGGGTTCGGCCTGTCCATCACCACCAGAGCCAACGTCCATTACCTCTGCATCACTGGACGTTTGCAGGGGAGGTGGTGGAGACTGTCCACGGGGCAGCGAGCGGAGGGGGCAAGCTCGGTCCTCCATCGCCACTCCTCCTGCGGGCTCGCGCGGGAGAGGAGAGGGGCTCTCACATGTCTCCATAGTAAAGTGGTTAGGACTACTTTAAAAGACCAGAGTTTTTAAAAACCTGACATAACTCTAGACAGCTAACATGCACAAGTCCGTCGAGACCCGGGTGCGTCCTGCCCGCGCTGCGCACGCTGGCGGCTTAGTCAAGCTGGCCACATTGCTCTTTTCATTAATGTAGACAGCTTTTAGAACCACTGCCTCAATTATTGGAAATCACAATGCACTCAGCTTAAATGACTGACGACTACGCGAGTCTGTCCTCGAGCCGAAGGGGCACCCGTCTTCCTCCACCTGCAAAGAGACGTAAAGGCATCGTCACACAGTGACAGAGACCTTCCGCTTCCTGGCACCGAGAGTCCAGTGCTACAGACGGTGCAGTAAAGACTTCAGTGACACTGCCTGAGAAGAGCACCTTCTACACTTCAGAACCGGCGAACCTGACTCCCTTCTTCAGAACCTAAATTATAACTTAAGTCCTAAGTATTTTACTAGTTGTCCACTATATTTCCAACTTCAGAAACACAAAAGCCGTATTATAATCAGGTTCAAAAAGGATTAAAAAAACCAGGACTCCTCCACTACACTGCACCGAGGCACTCCCCTGGCTCGGCTCATGCGGCCGCCCTTCCACAGCACACGGGGGTGTGCGGCTTCCCTCCAGCACCAGTGATGTGGGTCCACTCACCTGCGTGGGCCGGTCAGTCACAGGGCAAGCGGGCGGCCCTCCGCTCAGCTCTGCGGCACTACGGCCTCAGAGGCACGGCTGGGGCTCCGCCACCCAGGACCACAGGGCATGGGGGCAGGGGCAGGGATGCAGCGGGCTGGGCGTGGCTCTGCTCCCGGGACGGAGCCCGGCCGGGCGGGCAGGGAGAGGCTGCGGGGGCCAGCTAAGCCCAGGCACGGGAGTCCTGGTAGCTGCCTGGGGCCTGGCTCCATGAGGGGGTAATAGGGAGGCCCGGGGTAAAGGGACCCTCAGGCCACAGTTCAGACCCTAAGCAGAAGGGAGGCCCGCACCCGTGAGAACAGTGGACACAGAACTGACCACACTGCTGAGCGGGTGGAGGCCAAGAACAGGAAAAGGCAGCCCCAAAGACCGACAGGGGACACGCTCTCCAGGGGACACTCAGGCAGGGCTCACAAAGAAGGGTGCTCGGAGCCTCTGGGCAGACCCGGCCAACAGGGCCGAGGCCATCAGGATGCGTCAGCCAGGCGGTCACCCAAACCACAGGAGAGGCCACCCAGAGAGCGAGGGCAGACCAAGAAAAGGGCTGAGGACGCAACCCTGGGGAGTTTGCACCAGAGGGAAGACACCAGGCTGAGAAGGCAGGGCGGGGCGTCCAAACACAGGGCCGCGGGAGGGAGGTTCCAGCAGAGCAGAACACGTGCAGACACGCACGCAGGTGCGCACACGCACGCACGTGCACACACGCACCCCCACACCGTGCAGACACGCACGAACATGCCATGCACATGGATGCAGACACACATGCGTGCCCACACCACTCGGGGCAGCTTGCGGGTTGCAGACAGACAGGAAACAGCAGACACCACACGTTTAAGAGGTTACAGTGGAGGGACAAGGACATAAAAGACAAAGACTTGTTTAGATGTAATCAATTCATCCAACAACTATTCACTGACCACCTACTCTGATGGGGGTATCAGCATGAACAAGGGGGCAGCAACCACTGACCTGTCTTCTACTTCCCGGGTCCCAAGGTGTCCTCATGTTTCTGAACACAATACCTCCCCCGCAGGCATGTCTGCCAAAAGTGCTAAGGACCAAGGAAACATGGCACACAGGTGATGACGGACGCGGAACCGGGAGACCACCGAGGAGGCACCAGACGTGCACAAGGACCACCGAGCGGGGTAAGGCCAGTCTCCTGGCACCAAGAAAGCTCATTTCAGAGGACAGACAGGTCAGCACACCCAGCACTACAGAAAACAGACACGACCAGGACCAAAGCCCTGGGCACCAGGCAGGTCTGCAGAGACCCCAGCAAGAGCCCACCCGTGATTCTGGGGGCCAAAAAGGCTAAAACGAAGAGACGTGAAGAGGACAAAGACACCTCCGGCCATGTTCAGAGGCTGAGAAGCTCAGTTTAGAAGCAAAGAACCAAGATGATAACGATGAAACCTGATGAAGGGAGGCCTTGAAGAGGTGCCCAGAGTGCAGGCTGGGAGCCGCAGCGATTGGTCCTTGGAGTTTGGGGAGCCGCCTGGCCCTGGGGCGGCAGTGCGCTGAGGGCTCCGCTGCAGGCTGTCCCGAGCATACTCCTGACCTTCTCTGTTCGCTTACGCCTTCCATGTGGCGCACACAGAACACTGCAGATGCTGAGGACGGGAGACAGACAAAACCCCCAACCCCAGAGCTCACACATTAGCAGAGAGACAGACAAGTAACAACTAAGAAAAACTGAGACGCATTCAAGAGAAAGCAAAAAAGGAGTTGAGGAAAGGGTGGGCAGTGAAGGCCTCACAGCCAACACCCCCTGAAGGCGGAGGAGGGGATATTCCAGGCAACCCCGAGAAGCGCAAAGGCCCCAGGGTGAAGCACGGGGTCGTGGATGACAGCAGAGTGCCCGGGGGAAGAGGCCAGGGCAGTGAGGGCAAGGGAGACCAGGACTCCGGCTCTTATCTCGAGAGACGGGCCCCTGGACAGGAGGGTCCAAGCGGTGAGGTCACATGATCCGAGGTCAGCAGTCGCAACCAACCCTCAGGCAGGCCCTGTTCTAAGCATGTTATGCACTATCACTCACCAGTTCTCACACAGCACTGTGAGAAAAAGGTTAAGGACAGAGGGGTTAAGCAACTTGCTCAAGGTCACACAGCGAGAAGGTGGTGGAATGCTTTACCACTCAGGCAAGGTAGCTCCGGTCTGCACTGCCTTGGTATTAGACTTACGGTTGAAAAGAACAGCTCAGTGTCCAGAAAATCCCTAAGTGGGTAGATAATAGGAGGCACAAGGGTGAGAGCAAAGAAACAAATAAAGAGGCTCACCAGGCAGCCTGGACCAGCATGTCAAGCTGGAGGTGGTGAGAAACTGCCCTGAGGAGTGTATGGAAGCCGAGGAGACTCCACACTCAGGGACAGAGGTGTCGCGCGCAGAGGTGGTAAAGTCAGCGTGGGGAGTGTTCGGGCAGGTGAAGATCATAGCCTAGGTTTAGACATGGCTACTTGGCACCAAAGTAACACGTGGAGGTGTAAAAGAGGCAGCCAAAAGCGTTCAGCTGTCAGAAGGGAGGCCGGGGCTAGAGACGGACATGCAGTTGTCAGGAGAGACAGCGTTAAAATCAGGGACTGGACGAGATCGCCAAGGAAGGGAGCGCGGATCCTACAAGAGGCCAAGACTCACTTCCCTACCCTGAAGTCACAGTCAGCTTATAAAAGCCCGGGGACGTGCCCCACACGGTGGCCGGGGCGACAACAGGCTCAGAGGCTGGTCCTCCTGCCATTGCTACTGCTCCAGCTGACGGCACACAGGGATGCAAACCCGGCTCACCAAGTGGACGGTGAGCCAGCAGCAGACTTGCAGCAGGCACCCCCAGGTCCCAGCACAGTGTAAAACCAAGACACTCCGACAGCGCCCTTCACTTGGGTCCACTTGCTGGCTGGCGTGGAGGCGCCGTCTCGGATGGTCCAGTGCTGTGGCTGCCGCCTTTCAGTCAAGCCTCTCGTTGCAGCCTTCCGCCCAACCCAGCGGCAGAATGACCTCACCCGTCCTTTTCTCATCCTGTCAGCCTCGCATCCCACACTCACAGGCGCCACTGCTGACTGGCCATCCCCCCCTCTGGGGGGTGACCGACTGCGGCAGGGTTTCTGGGCCGCTCTACCCGCCGCCCAGGACTGGAGTCCAGTCAGCGGCCAGCACACCTGTCTAGCATTTGGGGCCTGGCACAGTCCCCTGCCCGATCCCGGACTGCTGGGCGCCGGGTAACCGAGGCACATGCGAGCATGCAAACAAATCAAGTTCCTACCCTGAGCAACCCAGGTCCATCGGAGGACACCTGGCGGGGACCACTGTCAACAGGTGGTCACCTTCCACTTGTTTCTACCCCGGGGTCATTGTTAACGACAAAACCACATCCCGATCGTCTACGTGACCCTGGGTCCGTGAGCGTGTGGTGGAAAAGACGGGCGGCTTCTCAGGTTTCCCAGGCTCTCGCGCCCGGCAGGGTCCCGGGCCGGCACCGCCGCGGTCAGGTCCTTGCCC
>CM035282.1:163136-182135 GCA_020226075.1 Hydropotes inermis
GCCGCCGCCGCCGCCCTCCAGAGGGGCCGCGCGGGCGCTCTTCACTCGGCGGGACCCGCCTGCCGCGCGCGGCGAGCGGAGGGCGGGCCTTGGCGCGCGCAGCCAATCCTGCGCACGGCCTGCCCGCATTGGGGGAGCCGCCGGGCTGGCTGCGGAGGCCGCCAATAGGCGGCGCGCAGCGCTCGCGGCCGCGGAGCGCGGCCCAATGAAATGCGCGGCTGCGCGGGAGCGACCAGGCGCTGAGGCGGCCGCCGCGCTAACGGTCGCCGCCGGGGCGGGGCTTGGAGCGCGGAGGACGGCGGCCGCGGAGGGCGCCGGGAATGGGGGAGCGCGGGGAACGCCGGGAGCGGGGTCGCGCGGGGGACGCCGGGAGCGGGGTCGCTCGGGGGACGCCGGGAGCTGGGGCGTGGGAGCCCAGGGTTCGCCTCGGGCCTGGGCGAGACCGCGGCACGCCGGCCTCCACGCTTTCCGTGTGAAGGCGGTGAGCGTAACGATAAGGGGGGCAAAGACAGGAGGGCGCCGCTGTCCGGCCCTTCTCGGCTCGCTGGTCCTGCACGAGGAGCCAGGACTGTCCCTGCCAAGGGGACAGGGAGCTCCCCTGGCACGGAGACGGCCGCGGACCGAGGGCCGGACGGGGCCCGTCAGTTTGACGGCGTTACAGAGCCCCCCCCCCCCCCCGCCCCCCCCGGCTGCAAGGCCAAGGCGGTGACTTTGCAGGAGCCAACTGGGAAGACCGCTCCGCCAGGCGCCCCGGCAAAGGTGCGCACGTCCATCATCAGAGCGGATAAAGACGTGTTGCTTTGTCTTCAAGATGCTTCGATAAAAGAAAAGAGCGGAAAAAGCCAGTAAAGGGGCATACGGAGGGCCTCCGGAGAAGGACATACTAAAGCCGCAAAGGCAAAACCCGTGTGTAAGCACGAAGACCCCGCAAACCCACAGGAGGGTCCTTCTACCCCCAAAATGGCCAGTGCTTTTCAAAAAATGTCAACGTCATTCAAATCAGAGAGAGACTGGGGAGCCCTCTAGGTCTGTAGGAGCAACAACTAAGTGTGATGAGGGGGTCTGCGCTCAGGCAAGCGTTATTAGTGGGACAAAGGTCAGCAGATTAGTTAACCATATTGTATTAATGCTAACTTCATGGTTGTAAACGTTTACTGTGGTTAGGTAAGGTGTTGAGATTGGATCTCCTGAAGGATACTGGATTCTTTGTTCCATTTTTCAAGTTTGTAGCAGGTTGAAATGATTTCCTAAGAAGAGCCAGGGGAGGGGTGCTGCAGGTCCCTAAGCTGAAGGCCCACCTAGGCCTTCCCTCTGCTTGCCAGGCTGCGCCATGAGGTTGGCACCAGGCACTCCACAGCGGGCACCGAGCCCTGTGAGGGTCTGGTTCTTGGACTCGGCCGGCTGCTGGCCTTGCCCAGTGCACTCAGAGCCCATGGGAACCCCCAGCCCACCACCCTCCAGCTAGCTGCCTCACCACACTTCATTGCCTGGTGAGGTAGGGACCCCACCTGCCCCAGTCAAACCTGAGACCTCAGCCCTGCACACTACAGCCAGCTTCCCACTTGGCCTGGCACGAAGCAGGTGACAGACAAGGACCTTGCCATGGGACCACCCCGTTGTCTTCAGCCAGCTCCAGCATCGGAGTCACAAAGATCAATGCCTGGAAGCTGGAACTCCAGCACAAGCTGGGGGAGGAAACCTTTCCCTCTGGGCTTCTGGGTTTCCACCTCATCCTGGCTCACTTGAGGGGGTCTCTGCCAGCACAGGAGATCAAAAGACAAGGAGGAGGGAGGTGGGGAGGGGGGATCTCTGCAGACAGGAGCCCAGGCCTGACAGACTGACTAGACCCCTGCATCCCTCGCTGGTGGTGTGCTCACAGGAGCCAGGAACCTAGGCTGGACAGGACTAGACCCGAGGTCCCTCACTGGCTGTGCTCACAGACGTGCCTCTACATTGCTCAGCCCCAGGCCTCCAGCCTCTGTGCCTGCACACCTCCACTCGGCCGTCCTGGGACTGAACAAGCAGTTCATTAGGGAAGGGGCACGAGAGACCCTGGCAGGGACTCAGGGATCAGATGTGACAAGCACAGAGGCCTCTTCTGGGCATGTCAAAGGCCCTTCCAGGAGACAGTTAACCTGGGTCCTGAATCCGCCAAACAACAGAGACCTCGCTTCCAGACACTGGCCTGAGCCAAGGGGGCACGCAAAGAGCCAGCACTGTCATCCTTGGCTCTACTATCTATCTGGCTGGGGCATCAGAACACAGGGGTGGAACAGAGGAAAGGTCTTCATGCTCTTGTTCCTACTGGGAGACACACAAGCAACACTCGGTCAATGCACAGCCTGTCAAGACAAGGGATTTCTGTTGTGCATCAGAGACCAAGACTGGAAGGCTGCCTCAGACAGGGTGACTGTCAGGACTTGAGCAAAGACCTGCGGGGTGGGGGAGGGGGAGTGCGGCATGGGCATCTGCGGGAGGAGCCCTTCAGGCAGAGGGAACCTCAGCAAAGGCCCTGGGGCAGGAGCAGCAGTGAGAGCAGGGCAAGTGGGCGAGCCCAGCACGGCTGGACCCCAAGGGCCACCTGGCCTCACCCTGCCCCCTCCTGGCCTGCGGGCTGCAGGGCTGTCCCTGTGTCTCCCCAGGTGTGTAAAACAAGGTCACAATCTTTCATTTTGCTCGGCTGCCAAGACAAAGTACCCCAGTGAGGGGCTCACACGACAGATTTATTCTCCTCGTTCGAGGCTGGCCGTCTGAAGTCGCGGTGTCCATCACAGGCCCTGCTCCCTCTGAGGGTTCCCGTGGATGGCAGGCCCCCCTCCCTGCGTCTGGGGCCCCCGGGCAGGAGGCAGCTTGGCCCCGGCCTTCGCAGGCATCTGTCTGTGTGCCAACCTGTGCCTGTGTGTCCCTTTTCATAAGGACACTGCTCCTACCAATTCTCTTCTGATTACATCTGGAAACACCTGATGAGGTCACCTGAGGGGCCGGAGCCCAGCATCATCTCCCAGGGGGCGCCCAGGTCAGCCCAAATCCACAGAACCAAGTCTGGAGCTGCTTCCTCGGGCCCAGGCTGCCCAGGAACACAGGGCAGAGGGCCCATGGGGGATGTGGGCAGCAGACATCTGAAAGCCTCTCTGGATGGCCCTACACCAGTGCAGCGGCACCCCAAAGGCCAGCATGGCTGCCTGGGGGGCCTGTGAGGCAGACAGAGGGCGCTGGCGAGGCCAGAGCCAGGGGCCTGGCCAATGGCGTTTGGGCGAGATGCAGCGGGGCGGGGAGCGGCACAGGCTGCCTCACATGGGCCACTTCCCACTGGGCCGTGAGGAGTGAAGAGGAGACAGAGGAGGGCTAGGGAGGCAGAGCGGGCCAAGGGTGTGCCCAGCCCACCCGAGCCATCAGCACACTGAGGAAGCCAGGTTAGGCAGGGGTTGGCCGCCGAGGCGGAGGGAAGCTGGGTGCCCATACTGGATGCAGGACTCCAGGTGCCCGGACCCAGCTGAGGACAGGAGCACCAGGGCGCTCATCCAAAGCCAGGGCCCAGCGCTGCGCGGAGGACGGACACCACTGCCCCCTTAGCTGGTGCACAGCCCCTCCACCCCCCGCAGGCCTCCACAGGCCTGACCCCACGGCTCCCCAGGGGTGCAGGGCGCCACCTGCACTAGGGTCTGCGGACCAAAAGGGAGCTCCCCAGCCCACACGGTCATTCTGTCTCACAGTCGAGGCATGGAATGCACCGGCCTCAGTTTTATTGTCAGCGTCCCCCATTCACGTACAGAGTCCTACGATGTTTAGTTTCTCGGGAGGAGAACGGCAGGGGCCTCTGTGTGCCCTCCCTGAGATGGGCCTGCCTGGAGCCCTGGAGCCCCAGGCAGCGCAGTGCGCACAGACACCCCTCGTGGACGGCCCCATGAACATGGCGCCCCAGGGACCCAGGCTGTGTCTCTCTAAGGGGCAGGCTTTCATCCCTCCAGAGGGTCTGTCTCCTTCCAGGAGCAGGGCTGGGGGCAGCAAAGGCCATGGCCAGGATAGGAGGGGCTGCGCTGAAGCGGACATCCACCCTTGTGTCTGGATCGCGGCGAGACTCACAGGACGAAGCGCATGAGGATGAGAGGCACTCGCCGTGGGGCCGGCCTTTGTGGGTGGCACGCCTGGAGCATGTGTGCGTCTGAGCACATGTGCACATGCCTATGGCCTGCAGTGTGTGCACGCCTGCATGACGTGTGTCACATGGGGCTCTGCACACGGGCAGGGGAGGCCCAGCACCCTGACTGCAGGCCGCTGTCATTTCCAGGGCCTGAAGCTGGACCCCGAGCTAGACCCGGGGACGCAGACAGTTCACACAGAGGGCTTTGCCCTGGGGGATGCTGGCCAGGTCACAGGCAGTACCTATGACAGGGCCTCCCGGGAGCCCCAGCCACAGTGGCTGTGGGCTAGCTCTGCAGCCGGAACTCATGGGTAGTGGTCTCCCAGCGGGTGGGGTCCGAGCCCAGCATGGTGCGCTCCGTGAAGGTCACATGCCCGTCTGCATCCACAAGGATGACCGTGTTGGTCCTGAAAGAGCCCAGGGCCCATGTTCCGTCCCGAAAGGTGCAGATCAGAGGTGGGAGGGGCCTCGCTGGGCCCCGGCCTGGCTCCAGTCTCAGCGCTCTCAGGCCCAGTGCCTCTGGGCCTCAGGGCGGGAGCGGGGGGGCACTGAGTTGGGGGCCCCACAGGTTTCTGCCCAGCGGGACCACCCACCCACCACGAGGCTCCCAGCCAGGGAGGGCGGAGGCAGCACCTGCACCTGCCTGTCATACCTGGTGCCATAGTCCGGGCAGCGCACGCACACAGCCGCATACTTGCTGAGGATGGGCCGCACGTACTCCCTGCCCTGGGCCTCAATGGCCGGGTCTGGCAGCTGCCTGAAGGACAGAGGCGGTGTTCCTACTGCCAGCCCGAAGCCCTGCAGCGCCCGGGAGCCCACCAGACTGGGTGGGGGAGCCACACGAGCTGCTCCCTGCACGTCCAGGTCAGGGCCCGGAACCCCCAGTCAGCCTGTTTCTCGGGGCTCCGCTGTAGGGGCCACGGGACAGGACCGCCAGCCCGTCCCCGTGCCAGGCCCCCCAGGGCTGCCTGGGGCCCAACCTCACAGGCCCCACGCGCTGAAGCAGCCGGCTCTCAGAGCCTCAGCGTGTGTGGGGTGCACTCACGCCTCATCGTTGCTGAGCACGCCCAGGAGCTGGGCCACCAGCGCGTCCCTGGGGAGCTCCCGGCCCCGCTCCACGGCCTCCAGGAAGAGCTGCTTCCCGAAGCACAGCTTCCTCCAGGGCGTCTCCAGCAGCGCATTGCTCAGCCCGTAGGTCCCTGCAGGGGCAGGGGCTCTGCCAGCATGGGGGCGGGGGGCCGTGACCCACACTCCACCCACCCGCCCCTCCTCTGCACACCTCCGTCTCCAGGAGCTCGCCAGCCCTGGCTGTGGGGAGGGCTCGGGTGATCGGATCCACCAGGGGAAGGTCCGTCCCTAAGGAGGGGGGCCCGAGGTGTGTGCACGCCTCACCTGGGAAGGTACAGGCTGGGAACCCCGCGGCCTCAGGCCAGGAGGCTGCCCACCAGGGTCAGCCGGGGTCAGGGAGCCCGACCCTGGGATGCCCCAGGTGCCAACATGTAAACTGGACGTCATCAAAATTTTAAATGACGTGCTTCAGAAGACACCCACGAGAAGGTGGGAAGACAGGACAGAAGAAAACATTAGAAAAATCAAGTATCTGATGGGAGACTTGTATTTAGAATACATAAAATAATTCTTGCAATTCAATAACAGATGACCCAACTGAAAAATAGAGAAAGGACTGAGTAGACATTTCTCCGAGTAAGACACAAGAATGACCAACAGACAGGTGAAAAGTTGCTCAATGTTATTAACTACCATGGAAATGCAAACCAAGGCCACAGTGTGACCACATCATGCTGGGGACAGCTGCAATGAGAAGTCGCCAGTGACAAGTCTTGGCGAGACTCATAAAGTTGCTGCAGGCAATGTAAAATGGTGCAGCTTTGGGAAATAGCCTGGCAACTCATCAAACGTTCAGTTACTTTATAATCTGCCAACTCCACTCGAAGTACCCACATAAGAGAGATGACAGCACCCACACTGAAATGTGGAACCAACATCCACAGCAGCTAGTACCGGGGACAGCCAAGCGTCCTTCAGTGGGCAAGGGATAAGTGAGGCAGAAAACCCACAGGATGGAATGCTATTCAGTCACAAACGGGAACGGCACCCTCACACCGCAGAAGGATGAACCTTGAAAGCGTTCCTCAAAGGGAAAGGCCAGACACAAAGGCTGGTACTGTCTGTGCCTGTCTGCATAAGATACGCAGAGTGGGCAAACCCACAGAGAGAGAAAGCAGACATCGGTCTCCAGGGCTGGGGGGTAACAGCCCCAAGGGGTGAGCTTCCCTTCTGGAGTTGGATTTTGATGGCGGCTGCACCACTTTAGGGACAGTGAAAGCGACTAAAGGGATACTGTAATGGGTGGGCTGGATGCCGCGTGGTCACGGCTCGATGGAGCAGTTCCTTTTTTTCTTTTAAAATAACATGGAGGGCTTCCCTGGTGGCTCAGTGGTAAAGAATCCATCTGCCAATGCAGGAGACAGGGGTTCGATCCCTGACCCAGGAAGTCCCCATGTGTCGTGGAGCATCTCTGCCCCTGCGCCACAACTACGGGGCCTGCCCTACAGCCCCTGCTCCGCAACAAGGAAAGCTACCGCAGGGAGCAGCCCACACACTCCAGGAAGAGCAGCCCCACTCGCCACAGCTAGGGAGAGCCCGTGCAGTGAGGGAGACCCAGCACAGCCAAAAAAGAACAAATAGATACAATTTTTTAAAGAAACAGAAAGCGACAGGGATCAGGCGAGGTAGGCTCTGGGACGACACAGCAGTGGGGAGGTGATGAGAATTCCATCCCAGCAGCAATTTGCAGACAGGCAGCCTCTCTGGGCATGGCTGAGGGCAGCGTGGGGGGGTCCTGGCACTGCCACAGGGGTCACAGAACTGGGGGCACCAAGGGCTCCGCATGGGCGGAAGCAGCCCGCCTGTGGGCCAGGTGAGGCCACAGCCACCACTGGCCACAGGGGGCATGAACAGCTGCAAACAGCCCCAGGAGAGACACCAGCAGAGCCCCAGGCCCGGAAAGCGGCAAGGGGCCCCCAGGGAAGCAGCCCACCCTGCGCCCCCCGCCGAGGCGGCCTCACCTGGCACCAAGACGACAGGCTCCCGCTCCCCCCGGTTTCCGTAGTAGCAAATGACGTCTCCCTTCTCCGTACTGCAGCCGAGGGCAGAGGGTCAGCTGCGGCCGCCGGGGCCACCCCTTCCGCACAGGCATCACTGTGACGAGCTACCTGTGCCCGCTCAGCCCAACACCTCTCTGTGCGTCAACACAGGCCTGCCCACAACCCAACTGCTGCGTCCCCGGGGCCCCCGCAGGGCCCAGCAGCCCAGCTCCTGAACCTCACGGCCAGGACGGATGCCCAGGGCTCCAGGGCCCCAACCTCCGTGGGTGAACAGCTCCTCCCGCCTTGGGGACAGGCCTGCCCCCGCCTCTCGCTGTCCCCCCACCCCGGGCGGGTAACATTCCTCGCCCCTCACCCCACGTCCTCTGCCCACAGGGCCCATGGCTGGCTTGGCTGGCATCGCGGCCCCCTGGCGGCTCTGGACAGGCCGACAGACAGCTCCCAAGCCCTCAGAGGACCTGGGGTCACCTCGCTGCCCTCGACCCCATCCCAGGTAGCGCAAGGGGGCATCCCCACCTGAAGACCCACCTCAGGTCAGCTGCGATGAGGTTGAAGCCATTGTACAGGTGGCCTTCAGCCGAGACCTTCTTCAGGTAGGACAAGCTGTCCATGTCTGAGGTCAGGAACTGGGCCACAAGCTCACCTGTGGCAGGGGACACATGCCCATGGGAGGGCAGCAGGACTGAGCCCCTCTCCCGGGGGACGACGGTCCCCCCGGGCCAGCCCCCCCTCACCGACTGGCAGCCAAGGAGGTGAGTGCCGAGACTTCTGACTCTGAACATCCTCCTGCTGAGCCCCCACAGGGAGGTCCAGCACAAGGGGATGTCAGGGGGACAGTGTGTGTACACAGGTCAGGGGTGACCACACAGAGGTCAGGAGCCAGGCCACAGCCAGGCTGAGGTGGCTCCTGGCGTCACCAGCCAGGGGGCTGCAGAGCCCCTCTCCTCACCCCACCTCCCGCCCCTGCAGTTGTCCGCGAGCCCGCAGCCCCATACCTCGGCCCCGGGCATCATGGTTCAGCCGCGGCTGCAAGTAGTTGGTGAGCGCGGCCAGCTTGCCCCGCGTGCTGACACCCAGCCACGTGCCGCCCTCCTTGCCTTCCTCCATGTCCAGCCCTGCAGCAGACGACAGCATCACCAGCAGCCCTGGGGCTGCCCAGGCCTCAAACTCTGAGGGACGAGGCAGCCTGCTTGCCCACAGATCTGCGGGGTGACCTTCATCAGGGACAACACCTGCCATCCCTGGGACCTCCAGCCCCACACACACATGCTGGCACCTGGTGGGCGTCAGGCTGGGGCACACGCAGCACCAGCTCTGCTGCGGGAACCACGCCAGGCCCCAGCCAGGTGCAGGGACACTGGCTGTCGTCCCTGGGCAGGACCAGGCTCCACTGGGAGCCCTCCTGCTACAACCTTCCATGACCATGGGCCCACCCTGGGTTGGCAAGGTGGCTACAGCCACCAGCAATGAGCTCCTAGGCCGGCGGGGTCACTTGCTTGAAGACTGGGGTGAAAACAACTAAGTCACTAACACATTATTATTACAACACTAATAAACTGTTATAGTACACGCTAAGTCACTCAGCCATGTCCTACTCTTTGCGACCCCATGGACTGTAGCCTGCCAGGCTCTTCTGTCCATGGGACTTACCAGACAGGAATACTGGAGTGGGCTGCCTTCTCCTCCTCCAGGGAGGTTACAATAGTTGCACTAAAAGAGGGAAAGATCTGAAAGAAGTATTGAGATAAAACTGCCCTTATCTGTACATGAAAAAGATCCAAAGAGAGTCTAAAAAAAAAGCCTTCCATAACTAATGAGTAAATACTAACAAGAACTGGAAAATGAAAATTTAATTATCATTTACAAGAGCACCAAATGATTTTCAAAACACATAGGAAAATGCTACAGGAAAGACATGTGCTAAGGACACGTGTCAGGCAGACCTGACTGAACACAGAGCCCTGCTCGGCGCCCAGTTGCTCACGTGGTCCAGAGGAGCCCTCTGACACCGCTGGGGCGAGTGCACGCTGGCGCAGCCACCGTGAAGTACAGTACGGAGGTTCCTTAGAACACTAACACAGAACTACCATACAATCCAACAAGTCCACTCCTGGGCATGTATCTGGGCAAATTAACGGGGCAAGACCCACACACCCCAGGGTCCACTGCAGCACTGTTTACAACAGTCACAACATAAAAGCACAGTAAATGTTCATCAACAGATGAATGGATGAAGATGTGGTGTGTTTACACCATGGAATACTATTCAGCCATAAGAAGAACAAAATAATGCCGTTTGCAGCAACATGGGTAAAACCCAGAGACTGTCATCCTTAGTGACGTCAGTCACACAAAGACAGACAAGTCAGTCACACCACCTGGTATGGCCTGTACGTGGACTCTAACATACGACCCAGTGGCTAAGACTCTGTGCTCCCAACGTAGAGGGTGCAGGTTCGATCCCTGGTCGGGGAACTAAATCCTGCATGTGGCAACTAAAGATTCCAGATGCCACAACTAAGACCCAGTACAGCCGAATAAATACTCTAAAAATAAAAATGTGACACAAATGAACTTATCTACAAAACAAGCAGACTCACAGACACAGAGAACGGACTTGTGGTTGCCAAGGGAGCAGGAGAGGAAGTTTGGGTTAGCAAAGGCAAACTCGTGTATATAGGGTGAATAAACACGGTCCTACCACATGGCACAAAACACTATATGCAACATCTTGTGATAAACCATAACAGAAAACATTATGAAAAAATATATATATGCACATATGTAAGACTGAATCACTGTGTTGAACAGGAGAAGCTAATGCAACACTGTAAACCAACTATAGAAAAAAGGATGACGGTTCTCTCCAAATGACCAAGAGTGACCACAATCAAATGAAGACCTGGCAGGCTGGCGTTTCACAGAAATCATAGACCTAAGCATAAACAAAACCAGAAGGCTTCCAGAACCACACAGAGGAAGGTATCTTTACAATCTCAAGATAGGCAAAGACTTTGGGTAAGATGCAAAAAAACCTATGACAAACCTAGACAGCATATTAAAAGCAGAGACATCACTTTGCGAACACAAGTCTGTATTGTCAAAGCTATGGTTTTCCCAGTAGTCATGCATGGATATCAAAGTTGGACCATAAAGAAGGCTGAGCACCATAGAATTGATGCTTTTGAACTGTGGTGCTGGAGAAGACTCTTGAGAGTCCCTTGGACTGCAGGGAGATCCAGCCAGTCCATCCTAAAGGCAATCAGTCCTGAATATTCATGGGAAGGACTGATGCTGAAGCTGAAACTCCAAAATTTTGGCCACCTGACACGAAAAATTGACTCATTTGAAAAGACCTTGGTGCTGGGAAAGATTGAAGGCAGGAGAAGGGGATGACAGAGAATGACACAATTGGATGGCATCACCTATTCAATGGACATGAGTTTGAGCAAGCTCCGGGAGTTGGTGATGGACAGGGAGGCCTGGCGTGCAGCAGTCCGTAGGGTCGCAGAGAGTTAGTGATGACTTTGCGACTGAACAACAGTAACCCCTGAATGTTCCTTGGCTGTGCCCACGGGCTCCCCTCAGTCCTCCTCCAAGTGGCTCCCATGCCTCTGGGAAGCCAGGCCAGCCCAGGCAAAGACCCCACACACAGGACCGCCATGCCCAGAGCTCAGGGCGCAGGGTCCGGCCCGCCCCACCCCACCCCCAGCGCCCTCCCCACCTCCCACAGGACCTGCTCCTCCTTCTGGCGCTCAGCCTCCTCTGCCCAACCCTGCACACAGGAAGCCTCCATGGATGTCCAAGGGCCCTGGCCCGTGCACACACATACGCCCTTTGGGTGCTGGGAGCTGCTCCCAAGGGGCCCATCTGCTCCACAGGCCCCCCATCAGCCCAAAACTCCGGCGGCCCTCCCTGGGGCCAGGGTCGCTGGAGGGTACCTTAACCGCGTGCGGCTGCGCGTGCGCACATGCCACCAGGCTGCCTCAAGGACAGCGGCCGGGACTCGTGCAGGACCAGCCCCGCGGAGGGTGGATCCAGGTACAGCCCCCACCTTCCGGGCGCTTCCCTGGGGCACCAGGAGCGTGGAGGGTGGCAGGGACACTCACCGCTGAGGACCTCGTTGTTGCTCCCCCAGAAGTCTGCGGCCCTGGCCGGCCGGTGGTAGAACTCGTCCCTGTTGGCGGCCAGGATAAGCCTGAGGAGAGAGCACAGAGAAGGGTCTCACGGGAACTGGAGCATCTTGTGTGGGCGGATGGTCTCGGGGGAACTCCGGTGGTCTCATGTGGGCAGACGTCTCTTGGGAACAGCCTTGGTTTTCCTCTCATTACCAAGACAGCGGTGCCTCAGTAGTCAGGACGCAAGCCCACAGGAAGGGGAAAGCGGACTCGGCCCAGCCCCACTCCCCAGTCACCAGGGACAGGGCACCAGGCGCCTCCTCTGGCCCGTGGGCCCCTTCCCCGAGGACGCCGTGAAACCCCCAGCATCGCTGAGGACGTCCCAGGGCTGCTCCCTCCCGCATTCTGGGGCGTCTCTGGGAGGGGGCAGGTGAGGATTTCTCTGTATTCCCTTCCTGTTTAGTATTATGAATCACACAAGTATTTACTTGGCAACTAGAAAACATGTTGATGTTTTCAGAGCACTGGTTTTGAGGTACGAGGTTTCTGGTCAGTTTTGCCATTTAAAATAACTGCGCGGGAAGAGCCCCTGGAGAAGGGCATGGTAACCCGCTCCAGTACTCTTGCCTGGGAAACCCCATGGACAGAGGGGCCTAAGGGGCTACAGGCCATGCAGTCGCAAAACAGTCCCACGTGACTTAATGACTGAAAAACAACAAGCTGCTCCTCTGCCTCCAGTTCCTCCGCTTTCGATCTAGGAAGTCCATGGCCACGACCAGCAAGCACAACCTCCCCAACCGGTCTAAACGAACATTCAAAGCTACCCCGAGCTCTAGAGGGACTTCCCTGGCAGTCCAGTGGTTAAGACTCCGCGCTTCTGCTGTGGGGGGTGCAGTGTGATCCCTAATCAGGGAACTAAAATCCTGAGTGAGGCTTGGCAGGGCCCAGATACCCCAAAAGACAACAGAAACAACTCCACACACAGGTGGTGGTCAAGTGGGCGGGGTCACCCCGAAGGCTCCCAGAGACCCATCGTCTGTTTCTGATGAGGGACCCTGCGAGCAGCGTGGGCTGGTGTGGGGCCGGGGACCAGCCCGTACTCCTCAAAACTGCCCAAGAGCACCGTTCACATGGACGCCTGACTCCATGAACGCTGACTTGTGGGGAACACTGGCTTGTGCACCCCAACACCCACACAATTATCGTCTCAGCCAGGTGATCAGCTTGGGGCCCCGGGGGCAACGCAGGTGCTGGCTGGCGGAGTCTCTGCTGCTGCAGGGGTCAGTCCCCTGAAGCCACAGGACCAGACCGCCTGGTCTCACCTGTCGTGGGCCAGGGTCACTCTCCTCCCAGAGGCTACCTGCAAGCTCTGGCCACAGCCCCATCCAAGAGCAGCAACCCCTTTGAGGTCAGAACCCCCCCAGGACACACCCCCTGTGAACTCGGGGTCACCTGATTCAAGATTTCCATCGTTTGGCAAAATATGGAGGCAAAGTGCTGGGCAACAACAGGCATGGGGGCACAAAGGCCGGGACCTCCCACAGGGGTCATGCCCAGGCAGGGCATGGGGGGTGGGGCGGGCGTGTCGAGCCAAGGGTAGCCCCAGGAAGGTTCGACACCAGTGCATGTGGCCAGGTGCGCAGCCTGGAGGGCGGGTCAAACCCGAGGGCACCTGAGGGGTCGTGCCAGGGGTGATGGCAATGGGAGGTGACGTGAGGAGGGGTGGGCGCCCCAAAACAGAGGGCAGCGGGGCGGCAACGCGGGGCTCAGCACAGGGCACAGACGGGGGGTCCAGACGGCCTCGGCCTGGAGCTGTTCTGCCGGGCCACTCATCAGCCCAGGCCCCTGCACGTGCCCAGCCCCCCACCAGCCACGCTGCCTCCCTCCCCCCACACCCCCGAGGGCGCTCTGCCCAACAGCCCACAGGACACGCGCTCTCACGCGGTGGGCCCGGATCACAGGAGAGCTCGGCAGCGTGGCACCAGCGTCCACCGCCGCCCTTCCCAGAGCTCTGCGGTGGCTGCGGGCCCAGTGTTGTAGCAGAGGGCACTGGAGGGACGCTGCTGGGGAGAGGTTTTCGCTCCCTGACTCGGGGCACAGCCCAGACGGTGGCCAGTGCAAGCGGGCAGGTTGCCAAGTGCCCAGAGAGCTGCTGGCCACCCAGTGTGCCAGCCCGGGCTGGGGCTCAACCCAGGGGTGGAGGGCGGGCTCTGCCCCCGGGCATCCTGACCCCACAGTGGCTAATAATCCCACGTTAGAGCTCCCTGCTCTAATCCCAGTCCTGGGGCTCTGTCCACTGGCTGGACCCCGACTCCCAGCTCGCTCTGCTGGGGGCTGTCGAGGGCCAGCTCCCAGCCCCCAGCCTGGCCCTGCAGCCTACTCCCCCGCAGGAAGGGGACGCTGGGCACCGTTCATTCCCTAACCTGGAGTCAGTGGCCTCAGCCACGCGTCAGGCTCCCGGGGAGCAGCTGAGGTGGCCCGGGCCCTGGGACAATGGCGACTGCCTGGAGTCAGTGGCCTCAGCCACGCGTCAGGCACCCGGGGAGCAGCCGAGGCGTCCCGGGCCCCGGGACAACGGCGACTGTGCAGCAGCTGCACTGGTGACCCGTCTGTGGTCGGGGGTCACAACCCAGCCTCCCTCTCCGTGTGGATCAGTGCTGGGGGTCCCCACCACGGAGCTGTAAGATGGGTGCCCCCCCAGAGCCAGTGGCCCCTCCCTGGCCTCAGCCCCCTGCCTGCTCCGGCGGGTCCCGCAGTGCCCCTGACCCCCACACAGGCGGCCCTCACGATGCATGCTGCCTGCTGGCCCGGGGCTCCAGCCCCCAGGCCAGTCTCCCTCACTACCACTCTGTCCTGCTGCTGCCAGGTCGCCAGCTGGGGGCATGGGGCTGTGCGCACGTCCACTCCATCCTCCGTCCTGCCCACGCGGCCATCTCCAGCGGCTAAGTCTGAGCACCTCTGCACATCGACTCGGGGTCCCGGCCCCAGGAGGAGCCCCCTGTGGGGCCCACTGAGCCACTGCTGTCGGGGGACCAGGGTGCTGGCCTGTGCCCCCACCCCGCATGCGGTGCCCACGCAGGCTCCCGAGGATGGTGGGCTCCCGAGGCCGAGCGGGACAGTGGGTGCAGCCCGGGGGGGTTACCTGTATGCATTTTTGGAAACAGGGCGAGGATCAAACTTAAAGAAGATGATGCACATGAGTCCCAAGGGGGGGCTGGGCTCCACCGGTCACGAGCTCTGCAGGAGAAGGAAACGTGTTGAGTGAATGGCAGATGACAGGAGCACCTCCTGAATCGGCAGGCGCCCCTTGCCCGCACTGAGCCGGGCTTCAGTGCCCAGACCCTTGCTGGACAAGGGACCTGCGAGGTGCAAGCTGCGGTGCTCGCTCGTCTCTATGAACATGTCCTGAGGCAGTGGCCAGACACTTCCCCGAGGCCAGTGGCCTCGCTGGCCGTGGTGGCTGGCGATCGCTCTGGGGTCTGAAACAGAGCATCTCCCGTCTCAGGACTCACAGGAGGATGTTCCCAGCACACCAACCCGCCTTCAAAGCAGGCGAACAGGTACGGGAGCCCTGGCCGCCCTGCTCGGAGACGCCAAGGAGGGCCAGGGCCCACGGCCAGGGCCAAGGCCGCGACTGCGATGCAGAGTCGTGCGGCCCCTCCCCTCACTCCCCTCACGGGTCTGATGGAATGGCCAGCGGGCACTGGATGCACCCGGAACTCTCCCCAACTGTGCCCGCAGACCCAGTGGGACCTCCAACTCAGCCCTGTGCTTGTCCAGGCACAAGGTGTGCTGACGGCCCAGTCCACCGACCTCTGCCCTCAGTAAGGCGCCATGGCCATGCAGGGGAGACGCGGCCATGGTGACCAGTGCCGTGTGTGGGAGCCCAGGGCACCACCCCACACGCAGCGCACACACAGAGGGCCCCCAGGTGGTGTGGACAGGCCGGGTTCCCACCCATCAGGGACCACTGGTGGCCAGCGTCCCGAGAGTGCCCGGCAATCCCCATCCTGTGGGCAGACCACTGGGACCAACCTCCTTGGTAAAAGTGACTCAGAACACTTGAAAATACATGGAAAATCCTCAAAGCCAAGAACTGACAAGGTCATGCAGGATTTAGCTAACATTTGAGAGAACACAGAAATCCAGAGAAGAGAGAGAGCAGAGAACGGTGCCCATTCCTGCCCCAGGGGCCGCCCATGGCACAACCGGGCTCTGGCGGCCTCAGGGATGAGGAGACAGGGGCCCATTGTGTCTGCACGGCCACACAGGGGCTGCAGGGAAGGCGCCCAGAAGTGAGGGGGTCTCTACAAAGCGCCATGTGCAGAGCCAGGGACACCCAGGGTGCCTAGGGACTTGGTCTGAGGTGCGCCTGCACTAGCGGGGCCCCTGGGCACACTGAAGCGTCCGTCTTCATCCCAGACTTCTGAGAGTCTCTGGAGTGATTTCCAGGACAGAGAGCAGCGCGGGGGAAAGACCCGCATGATGAGATGGCGCACCGCGAGCAAGAAGCGGCAGGGCCCCACACGCATCCCACGACCCAGCCCGTCTGAGCACAGGAGGGGGGCTCGGGGCCACGTGTGCGGAGAGGACACCAGGGGCCTCTCAGCACCAGAAAGACCCTCCAGAAGCAGCGGCCTCAGGGACCTCCCTGCACGCCCAACACAGGGGCGCGGGTCTGATCCCTGGTCGTGGAACTAAGGTAGGCGAGCCCCGCAGCATGGCCGTGAACAAAAGAAAAGAAACAGCCGCACGGGTGAGCGTGAGACCTCGGCTGATGGTGCTGGGGCAGGTCAGACATAGAAGATGGGACAGTCAGCGAGATCACCCAGGAGGCAGGGCAGGGTGACGGGCGGCCGCTGGGTGCCTCAGGACCCCAGCATCCCACCTGCCCCATGACCAGAGTGCTGCACCCGAGACACAGACCCCCGCCCACCGGGGGCTGCTCACTCCCGGACATACGGACGCCCCAGGCGGGTCGGCCAGGGCCATCTGCAGCGACCAGGCTGGCCGCGGGCAGCGGGAGGAGCCCCGCTGGGTTCCTGCCAACCCCCAGCCCGGCCAGGACAGAGGGCCGCCTCACCGGGAACACGCCATGCTGAACGTGCCCTCCCTGGACTGCCCTCCCCAGCCATGTCTAGCCCAGGCTGCGTGCTGGGGCCCAGGGGTGGGGGGACACCAGCCACTGCTGAGCACGGACGCAGAGCCCCTCCTCCACTTGGCTACAGGGCCCCCGCGGGGGGTCCGAGCCACCCAGGAGGCGGCGGTGAACAGGGCTCCCAGTACCAGGAAGGCTGCAGCGGGTCTCCAGGCAGGTGTGGACACGGGCCCAGGGCTGCAGCCTCGGTGCAGACGCGGTCATCGGGAGGGAGGGGCCGGAGGAAAGCCAGCCCCTGGGGAGAGGACCATCAGGAACTGCCTTTCTCTCCAGTCCCTCGCCCCCCACTCAGCAGGCCCGCTGCCCCGGCTCCTCCCCGGCCCAAGTCTCCCTGCCCCCCATGCCCTCCTCCAGGGCCTCCTCCCAGCCTGCCCTGACCAGGCCCTGTGGGCTTGTGAGAGGCTCCATATCCGCTCCTCCCTGACAGCCCCGCTGCCATCCAGGGCTCCCAGGGCAAGCCCTGGACACTGCACTGGTGTCACCGCACAGCCCCACAGCAGGCCATGCAGGCGCTCCCCTGTGCTTGCTTCCCGAGACGTCCGAGGCTCAAGGTCCCAGTGCTCCAAGTGAGCCGGGGCTCCTCCTCTCCGAGTGACACCGAGGCCGGGGTCAGGACGAGGTCATCCTGAAGGGCACCAGGCCAGGGGTGTGGGGACGCCGTTCCTGGCCCTCTAGGGGGGTCCCCACCCCGCCCAGCCCAGCTCCACCTGCAGCCCAGGGTGCCCACAGGCCCAGGGCAGCCTGAGATGTCAGAACTCTGCAGTCCTGGCACGGCCCTGAGGGCCGAGTGGGCGCATGGAGGTGGGCGAAGCTGGGGGCACCGGGCGCTGGAGGAAGCTGTCCAGCCTGGCGGGCAGGGGGGCCATGGTAGTGACAGCCCTCTGCCAGGGGTGCCAGCCACAGTCGGACACCAGCCGCCCACCTTCTGCGGGCGAGGGGGCTCGGCCCGCGGCAAGCAGGGTGGCCAGGGGGACCCAGGCCGGGGGGCAGGGTCCCCACTGATGGGGCGGCTGTCATGGAACTCAGCTCTCTGGGCTCAGGACATGCAGATCTGGAGCAGAGCGGGCCACAAGGCCACAGGCGGGGCAAGGACAGCGGCAGCCGGTTCCCAGGCAGGCTCCTCAGGCTCCTCCCACACCAAGTGCCCGGTGGTGTCGTTGCTGAGCCCACATGCATCTCTCTGGGGGTGCAGCCAGGCCCCAGACAGGTCCCTGGGGAACGAAGCCCCCAGACAGCAGCGGCCTGGGCTGAAAGAGGACCAGAGCATGGAGACTGAGAGATGGCTAAACACCCAGGGGGAGGGAGCGGCATCCCCAGGTATCCCAGGAATTTCTGATTGGCTGTGTGCTTCCAGACCTTTCTCAGCAAAGTACAGTGCATACCGGAGTCATCGCTCACAGAGGACCCCGCCACCCCGTCTTCCTGCCCACTGGCCGTCAGTCCGTGCCCCCCGTGGCAGGAGGTGCTCTGTGCATCTGCTGGCCTCTGTCCCTCAACGCGGTGGCCAGGGGGTGGCCCTGCCACTGCCCAAGTTGCCCCCGTGAAAACCTGCCCATCCTCCCAGAGCATGTCTCTGCATCCAAGCTGCATGGCACGTGCCCCCTCGTCCCAGAGCAACACCCTTTTCTCCTGAGCTCCACACACGGCTGCCTTTAGGTTCCATTCTCGGACATGTCTGCCCAGGTGGAAGGCGTGAGCCAGGGACCCCCGTGCTCCCTGGCAGAGGTGTCCTGTCTGCACCACCAGGCCTCCCCAGATGCCCACCACAGGACTCCTTGGGGTCGAGCTTTGGCACGCGCTGCGCTATCTCAGGGCGGGAGTCCCCTGCTCAGCGTTCCACAGAAGCTGCTGACACTGACGGATCTGGCACACCAGGTGCCCGTGTTGGTGAAGGGACATGGGTGAGAAAATCCGCTCCTGGAGCCGGAGGCCAGCCCGCCTGTCTGGGGGCCCACAGGGGTCCTGTCTCAGTGCCCGTGGCAGGCCCACACCCTGGTCTGGGCAGCAGCCTGCGGGGCTCGCTCTGTGCCATCCCACAAGCTGGCTTCTTAGAACAGGTGCCCTTCCTGGGGGGAACCGGAGCACCCTCCCGGAGATGCCCATGAGAAGACCTCAACAGACCCTGCCCTCCTTCCCCACAGGCTCTGAGATGTTCCGGGGGTGGGCAGGAAGAGGGGTTCTCAGTAGACCGGGGACGCCAGATGCAGCCCCGGCTTGGAGCGGCCAGTGGCCAAGAGACTGGCACAAGGACTCGCACTCAGGTGGCCGCTGGCTGGGGCGGGGCTACACCATCAGCTAAAGCAGCACAGAGGGCGACCGTACAAGGGGGCACACCTGGGGCAACAGGGACTCACCTGGGGACGGGGGGCACACCTGGGGACCGGGGGCACACCTGGGGACCGGGGGACACACCTGGGGACCGGGGGGTCCTTGTGCCAGTCTCTTGGCCACTGG
>CM035282.1:187135-210573 GCA_020226075.1 Hydropotes inermis
ATTGGCTGCCCACGCCGTCGCTCCGGGCTGCACCTCCCGGCGCCCCGCCCCCGGGGCTGCGCCAAGCGCCCGGGAGCGACTCGTGACCCCCGCGGGCAGGACGTTGCCGGCCCCCAGCCCTACTCTCGTGGACACGTTCCTGCCCGCCCAGCGGCCAGCGCTGCACGGGGCCCTGCAGGAGGCTCCGCAGGGTGCGCACCTGGGAGCTGCCTCCCTGCCTCCCCAGTCCTTGCCTGTAAACTGGCCATCTTTCCCCATTAGCAGTTCTGACCGCGGACATCCTTGCTGCGCTCAGGACAGACGTCGGACCGGTCACCGCAACCGTTCACCCGCCTCGAGGCTGTTGGCAGGGCCGACCCCAAGATGCAGGGCTGCCGGCCTGATCTCCACATCATCACAACTGAGCAAAAGCCACTGACTAGATCCTTTACCGGAGGACAGAGGCGTTCGCTGCGGCTCCCTGCGCACAGTGTCCTCTGGGCTGTGCCTGGGGTCTGAGTGGAGATTCAGAGGCCCAGGGTTTGCTCCAAATGGGTCCTCAGCAAACTATGACGTGGATGACAATTATATTAAGGTTGCTAATAATGGTGCTTCGCAGGTGGCATGGTGGTAAAGAATCTGCCTGCCAATGCAGGAGATGCAAGAGATGCTGGTTTGATCCCTGAGTCCGGAAGATCCCCTGGAGGAGGAAATGACAACTCACTCTGCTCCTGTATTCTTGCCTGGAAAATCCCATGAACAGAGGAGTCTGGCGGTCTATATATAGTCTTTGGGGTCAGAAAGAGTCAGATAGGACTGAGCACACACACACAACAATGTGCTTTGTTGGTGTTCAGTAGTTAAGTCGTGTCCGACTCTTTGCGACCTCATGGACTGCAGTACACCAGGCTTCCCTGTCCCTCACTATCTTCTAGAGTTTGCTCAAATTCATGTCCTTTGAGTTGGTGATGCCATGCAACCATCTCATCCTCTGTGGCCCCCTTCTCCTGCCCTCAATCTCTCCCAGCATCAGGGTCTTTTCCAATGAGTTGGCTCTTCACTTCAGTGTGCTAAGTGCTTTAACCCAGCATTCCAGGACACAGCTCTCATTTCTCCATTTTACAGATGCAAACATCGAGGCTTAGAGCAATTTTGTGTCACTTGCTTGAAGTCAGAATTAAGTGGCCAGTGGCAGTGGCTGGATTAATTTCACAACCCTGCAGTGAGGATGTAGGTGCCTGATCCTTTCTTGGAGATATGATGCCCTGTGGAAACTGGGACTCAGAGAGGGCAAGGGCCAGACTGGTATTAACCCCAGGCATGATTCCATCTCAAACCTGCATGATACCCCTAAAAGCTCATTCCACTCCACTGTTTTGCTGTGCTACTCCTCGAAGTCCACAGAAGCCCTTTGCAGGCAAGGAAAGCAAGGACTTCCTGTGTCCCGGGGCTCTGCCTGTCCAGGGACTCCCCAGGCCCCCCATGGCCAGGGCTCCGCCTGTCCTTGGGCTCCCTGTGTCCCAGGGCTCCCCCTGTCCAAGGACTCCTCCTGTCCCAGGGCTCCCCATGTCTCAAGGCTCCCCCGTCCTTGGGCTCCCCGTGTCCCAGGACTCCTGGCCAGCAGGTGGAAGACCTAGTGAGAAATACTCAGTCCTCCTCCCGCCACCTGGCAAGAGTCAAGCTGGTTGGTGCCAGTGATTCCCCTCTGGGCAGCTGGATTCTGCAGTCCAGCTGAGAGGTGGTAGTGTTGGATAAGCAGAATCTGGGGCTTGGAGACGAGTGGCCATGCCCAGGGGGGACAACAGGCAGCAGCCGCAGAGTGATCTGCCCCAAACCACTGGGCCCAGAGGTGCGGGACCCCGAGTGGCCAAGCCCTCCTGACCAGCACCTTCCCATTATCTGCAAAGGGGATGCAGCCATGCTTAGGTTGGGGAGGTGGAAATCCCACTCCGCCGTCAGCCAATGAGATGGGTCAGGGTGGGGGGTCTCAGGGCCACCATGGGTTCCCTGTCACCCTACCTCTGAACACATACATCCTTAGATGGGAGCTCATGACCTTGTGTGGTCACCCTTTTGACCTCAAGCAGTTGCAGCTGTTGGGAACGTCTAACATCCAGCAGAAACCTGGCTCTCCCTGCAGCTTTTCACACGTGCCCGAGGGATGGCCTTATAGAACTGGCCAGAAGCCAGGTAGAGGGTGGGTGAGAGGGAGAGACGGGGCTCCTGGGCCCTGTGGTGGTGGGCCAGGGGCAGAGGCCACCTTCCCTGAACTTTGACTCTTTCCAGCCCCCATCTGCAGCCTGGGTCGGAGAGGGAGGCCAGTCCCGGTGTCCTGCAGGGTGGGCGGAGCCCATGGAGTCGTAAATTCACCCCTGAAGGAGGAGAAAAGCCTCTGTTCCCGGAAAGGTCCCACCCACTAGGGCCTCCACAGTGGGAGCCCTGGGGCGATGAGGGTGGGAGACCGCCCGGATGGACTGGGTTGGAGCCCCACCGCCTCCTCCCAGTGACCTAAAGCTGGCGAGAACCTCTCTACGCCTCGGTGGGTCTTTCGTCCGTAAAAACGGGAGAACAGCAGAACGCTCCCTCGCGTACTGTGGGAATACAACTGGTGTCAATGGGCGGGCGCCGCGTGCAGCCAACAGCAGGCGCTGGAGGAGGATACCCGGGAAACTGGGGGTGACGATAGGGCCGACCGGCCCAAGTGCGGGGATGGGGCGCCAGGCCTGCCCCGCTCCCCGCGCGGGCTGCATGGCCCGGGCACGTCCTCGAAGGAGGCCGGGAGAGGGCGGCCGGCAGCCCGGGCCACAGCCGCATAGGTCCCGGCAGGTGCCCCGGCCTTCGCCGCTCCACGAGGGGCCGTGGTCGGCAGAGACGGACACCCCCAGCGCCCAATGGCAAGCCGGCATCTCCCCGCGCTCGTCCAATCGGCGCCGGTTGCCGGGCCTCCCGACCAATGAGAACAGTGGCGGCGGCGGGGAGGGGCGAGGGTCGAGGCGCCGGCAGGCCGGCTTTGCGCACCGGCGGAGCAAGGGGCGGAGGGCTGGCCCCGGTTGCGCGGGGGCGCTGACGGTGCGCCCCGCACCGGCGCGATCGGAGGCCCCCGGACGGTCACCCGCGCCCGCCCGGGGACGCCGCGCGCCGAGAGACAGGCGGACGCCCGTCTGGGGCGGGGGCCGTGCTGCGGCGCCGCCCACAACAGCGCTCCAGGTAGGCTGCGGCCGGGAACCTGGGTCGGGGTCGGGGCCGGCATCCGGGCTGCGGGCCGGGCAGGGGCCGGAATCGAGGTCTGGGCAACGGTCCGTGCCGGGGATCCAGGCCGGCCCCGCTCCACCCGCACCGCACCGCGGTGTGCGAGATGCCGGACCGGCGGGGGCGGGTCTCTTTGTGCGCGGCCTGGGGTCCAGCCCGGCCGGCCGTGCGCCTAGCTCCGCGCACCCCTCCGGTCGCGGCGCAACCTGAGCCGTGTCCGCCCTACCCGACCGGGCGCCTTGGGCCGGCGCTACGCAGCCACGGAAACTTTCCATCGGCCTAGCGGATCAGGGGCTGGGGAACTTTCCCGGGGCGGCTAGCCACCGGCACGGCGGGGAGGGGGAATGCCCCGGCGCCAGCGCCGCACCGCGCCGCGCCCGCCGCCCAGAGGACGAGGAAGGGAACGCTGCCCGGGGTCCCTGCCCGGAGCCCCAACCTGGCTCCCCCTCCTCGCCTCCCCTGCGCCCCGCTGGTGGGGCCCCAACCGCTGGTGTGAGGCGCGTTCCCCCGACCCGGAGTGGGACGGGGCCCAGATCGGCTGTTAACCTGAACGCGCAGCCGGAGATCCCCAGCCTGCCTCTTTTGCTTTTAAATAATTAAATATCGGGTTATTACAACATGTCACCATTTCTAACCTCTGCACAACGTGTCACAGTGAAAACGGGAGTTGGAGACTCCCGTGCCCCTTTCCCTTTAACCCAAAGGTGTTTAGGAACAAGAACAGCCGCTCCAAGGGCCTCGTTCCGTGTGTCCCCGCCCCCCCCCCCCGCACCCCGTTCACAGGTCACCCGAGTCGTCGTGCAGGGCACACACCAGCTGAGGGTCTGTGCGCCCAGGGGCGGTCCTCGCGGTGAGGGCATGCCCAGCCCAGCACCGGGAGCCCCGGGGTCCAGGCTCCCGGGGGTCTGCCCGGCCCAAGCAGGTCCCACCTGCCCTGCCTCAGTGTATCTGGACCCACAGCAGTCAGTTCCCAAGCAGGTGGTCTGGGTCTGGGGTTTGGCCACAGCGTGTGGAGCTGTGAATCTGGCACTTGTGCTTTCCCACAGCCTCGCTTATCCCTTTCACAGTGCCCTGTCTCTCCCCCGTTGCCCACACCCCCGAGTCTGAGGTCCACTGGCACCCAGCCCAGGGCCAGGCATAGAGCACGCACTGCGCTCAGGACTCTGATCTGGCCATGGCCTGGGGAGGAGGTCCCACAAGAACAGCCCGGCCAGCCCCTACCCCGCTCTCAACATGGGTACGATGCCTGCTAACCACGTGCCTCCTGGAGGAGTGGGGCCCACCCTCAGTCCTGCCAGGCTAGAGCTGCCCCCCCACCCAGCCTGGGCGGCATGCCCCCGCCCCGGGTGGCCCCTCAGGTCACTTCTCGGTCCCAGGAGTCCCTCTGCGTCTCCCGGTTTCCTCGGGGGCTGCACCACCAGCCTCATCTGTGCTGCATGGGATTGAGGTGGGTTCCCTCCCCTTCACCCCGGGGCGACCAGTGAGATCCTCCACCTCCAAGAGCAGCCAAGGGCTGGATGGGACCGCAGCCCACCAGAGCCAGTGGGGCGGGGGGGGGGGACAGCCGGGGTGGGGGTCCTGGGGTAAGTGCTGTGAGGTGGGAGGTAGCCAGGATTCCCGGGACTTTCCCCAGCGGTGGCTCAGTTGGGCACCTGCTCCTCTGCTGCCTCAACCATCAAGACTCAAATGAGGTGTCAGCCACTCAGCAGGAACCCCAGAGTCAGAGTGTAAGTGAGAACTCGGGGTCAGTGAGTTACAGGGGGACTCAGGGTCAGAGAGGAACTGGTCAGAGAGTAACCAGCGAGACTTGGGGTCCAAGAAGAATAAGCAGGGGGACTCGGGGTCAGGAGCCCCTTCCTGGGGCTTCGCCCAGGAGGGCTGCACAGATGACCTGTCCGGAGCTGGAGGGCATCCGTATCACTCGCGGTGCCCCTCCCCAGGTGTGGGAGGGCGCGGTGGGTGTGAGGCACAGCCCAAACTGCTGCCCTGGCGGACCCTGAATGGCTGGCGCCCTCCAGCAGAGCAGGCACAAGCTGAGTGTGGCCAGCAGAGGGCACCCGGGGCTGCCACAGCCAGCAAGAGCGGCTCCACCCAGCCCCCCAGTGCAGGGGAGGATGAGGTGACCCTTTCCCAGGCGCCCAGAGGCACTCACTGGAGCTTTGCTCTGTCTGGGCCCCCTGCCCAGGGTGGGGAGCTAGAGAGGGCAAGGCCCCTGGGCACTGGGCACAGCAAGGGGAGCAGGCTGCAGCTGGGCTCCCAGTGGCCATCCTGCCATGCATGGCCCCTGGGTCCAGGCCAGGCCTCAGCGCCAGCCACTCGACACCAGGTCGTGCCTCTCTGCCTCAGTGTCCTGGGTGGCACAGAGGGCGCAACCAAAGGGGGTCCTTTCAAGATGCACAGAGTGACAAGCGGCCAGCAGGAGTTGGCCACAGGACTCCAGGCTAAGTGCAGGGCAAGCTCAGGCTCCTCACCACCTCCCATGGTCCAGAGCTGCCTGCCTATTACCCCCAGCCCGAGCCCCCAGCCCACCTCCCCCCATCCCCCGCCCCAACCCTCCAGCCTCCCAGCCTGGGCCCCCTCCCCCCAGCCTGGGCCCCCTCCCCTCATCCCCCCAGTCTGGGCCCCATCCACCATCCCTCCGGCCCCCCAGCCTGGGGCCCATCCCTCCACCCCCTGCCCCCAGCCCGAGCCCCACACCCCTCTGGACTGGGATTATGCTGTGGGGGCTCCCTCTCACTGCCAGGCATCTCCCGTCTGTGCTTGCTGTCGTGGCTCTTGGCCAGCCTGTGCAGACGGCTTCTGCCCAGATGGGGACACTGCAGGCCTTTCTGGGGCAGGGGCAGCCCCCTCGGCCCCCGGGCTCTTGGTGCAGGGTCCTTGTTCTGCAGGGAACCCCGAGCCTGCCGACTGGCTCTGAGGGTTGCTGAGGAGGGCTCCCTGTGACAGGCACCCTCAGCCTTGCAGCACCAGCCCTACTGCTGCTTCTGCCTTCAGGTCTCAGGCCTGCCCATCTGTCTGTCCATCTGTCTGAGACCCTGCCCCCAGCGCCCCAGCATACAGTGCCGTGGAGGCAAGGCGCCCTGGGCACGCAGACCCCGCCCTGGTCCACGCCCACCATGCACCATCCGGACCCTCCCGGGCCTCAGTCCTTCTCGTCCTGAAGACGCCTCCCACCCCCACACTGGCCTGTACCTGGGTTGCCTCTGCTTTGGTGGCTTTTTGGCCTGCTGGAGCTCCTGAGGTGGGAGCCACGTTCTTCCTATGATTGGGTGGTTATTAGGACTGATAATAAAGACACGTTGTTCTTGTGGGACGAGGTCTTTGTCAACGCTTAAGCCAGAAGCAGGCGTGCCCCAGACATACCACATTCGGACCAAATGTTGATTCCTGACTTCAGGGTGGGGGCCGCAGCTCCTGCCGCGGGCAAGCAGACTCCCAACCATGCCTCCCTCCCAGGCACTCACATACACACGTGTACAAGCGTACACACACACTCCTGGCTCGAGCACCCACCCCCCTGCTCCGCCTTCTTCCTTGGCTCTGGCCCTGGCCTCCTGCTCTCCTGTCACAATCCTGCCCCGACTAGCAGCCCTTCCCCTTGTTGAAGGGGCTGCCAGGAGACAGAAGGCCGCACCCTCAGGTCCCCGAATGATCCATGTCCACAAGGAAAGGCTGGATGGAGGCTGGGAACACTTGGGTGACACTGCAGAGCCGGGGGGAGAACTCCTCTCACTGTGATCCCCGGAGGGGCCTCCCGCCTGTCTGTACCACCCTGTTTTTCATTTTTTCAGCAATACTGTCAGGCCTAGATGCAAGCACAGGGGAGGTGTCCCCAGGCCTGGACACAGGTGGAGGGGAGGTGTCCCCAGCCCCCTGGCTGAGACAGGCACCTCCAAGGTCCTTGGTCTGGGCCTGGGAGGCTCGCTGCCCGCCTAGGAGGCACACGGATGGGGCCGGCCTCAGGGGACCTGGGGAGGTGGGGCACGGACCCCTGCACTGGCCCTGGTGTGGGAGCTTATCATAGCAGAGCACGCCCAGCCTTGGGAACCCAGAGACGTTATCCACTTACAACTCTGAACACTCTGGGTTTTGAAGGATAGTCAGAAGCGTTAGAAACGCCAGGCAGCCAAGGCTAAGTGTGGATGCGACAGACCCAGTGGGAGGGGGGACGCGAACGTGCTCACGGTCCTGTGGGGCGGGCCCCTGTCGGCGCCTGGGCCGGGATGACCAGGGATGACCAGCCAGGGTCTGACCCCGCGTCCAGGAGGGACTCGGCCCCACAGATTGGCCTCAGCAGGTGTCCTCTGGCTCCCTGCTGGATGAAGAGCCCGCCGATGGGTATCTGGACGTGCTGACCTCCCCGGGGACATTCCATCCTCACATGGGTGGTGTGCAGGGTGGCTTGTGGTCAACAGAAGGACAGGCTGTGGCCTGAGTATATGTGTGCGCCTCTGGTCAGCCTCAGCCCAGGTGGGCGCGGCCCCCGGGCTGAACAGTGAGGCCTCCCGCCAGCCCTGCTTGAATCCACCAATGGGCTGGGCGTGGACCACAGATGCTGGCTTGTGGGACGCCCCCACATTGGGGACAACCCACCAGAACGTCAGAAGGGCAGGTCTGCACTGCCCTGACGTGGATGCCCGGCAGGTCAGCGCCCACATGTTGCACAGGCCGCCAGCTCCGCTCCTGCTCAGGGCAGCTCCTGCTGAACCAGAGAGGCTGGAGCCACCAGCACTGACGGGCAACGGGCCCACGTGCCGCGGGAGGCTCTGTCCTCTGGGGCCAGGTGGCCTCCAGCACACACAGCCGCGCCAGGCCACAGTCGGGGGGAGGGGCTGTGCCCGGCGAGTGTCAGCCCTGCCTCAAGTGCTCCTCTGCAGTGACAGCTCCAGGGGCTCGGGGCGCAGCGCCCGGGCAGGGAGGCAGGGACAGAGGCAGAGGGAGCCCCGGGCCCGCGGGGCCGGGTGGTCTGTCTGCCGCGCCGTTGGACTCACAGAGGGTGGCGGCCTCTGAGAACAGCAATCGAGCATCTCCGTGGCCAGGCCGCAGGGCTGCGCAAGACCTGCTTGGTCGGGGTGAGGAGGCTCGACCCCGTCCAGGCTGTGGGCCTCTTGGGGTCAGGGCTGCAGGCATCGGCCATGGCGGGCTTTTTACAGCCTTTCAGTGTTTGCCCGTGGCTGGTGACTTTCCATTCGAGAGAGTTTCGAACTGCACATTCTGCGCGGAAGCTGTGGAAGTCTTCTTCTTCCAACGGTTCCACGTCCCACGCATGTCCTCTGAGCATGGCTGGGCGAGCTCACGTTCGCCCAGCCCGTTGGTGTTTGCAGGTCGGCGTCCACACCCAAGATCTCACCCACCTGGAGTCTGCGTTGATGCAGATGGGAGGCGAGGGCCGGTCTTGGCTGACACAGTCGTATGTGAACCTGAGCGACGTGTCCTGTCAGCGGAACCCCCAAACAGTACCCCTGGGTCCTCCTTGGCAGCTCCGCTGACCAGCCTCCGGGGGACAGTCCTGGGCGGCCTCAAACTGGCCCCACAGGTCTGGGCTGGTCCACGCGGTCAGCGGGCCCCCACCGTGCTGGCCCGTCTGCACGCAAGTCCCACTCTAGTCTCCCTGAGTCTCCAGCCCCTCTGAGCCCCCTTGGTGATGGAGAACAGGTCCCTGCTGTGGGGAAGCCTCTCGGAAGCCCCCACAGTGATGCGGGCCCCCTGTGTGGGGTCCCACCTCTGAGCATGCGGTTGCCTGCAGCTGGGTGGGCCTGGGTGGTCCCCCAAGGCTCTCCCGCTCCCTGGCGGCCTGCAAGGGAGTGTGTGGGTCTCTTCGGTGTGGGCTTGGCACGCCTGTGACCTCCAGTGGATGCAGTGCCAGCTGCACCCACACCTGCTTGTTTGCGTCTCAGCTCGGGGTGGGGCCTCGCCCTACCAACCACAATCAGCTTCTGCCTGTCACCCGGGTGCTCTGCTCTGCTCCCAGCCTGGAACAGTCTGTCAGCTTCCTTCCCCAGGCCCGGAACCTGTGCCCATCCCAGCCCGGCGTGACCCTCCGCAGGGCACCAGAGTCGTCCACTCCACCCTGAGTTCGGCCTTGTGCTCGGCTCTGGGGAGGGCCCTGGTTGACGTTTGCAATCGATGAGTTTGGTATTTCAAATATGCCTTTAGTTAAACTTTCTCTTTTCAAAATATTTTCACTCTCCATGAAATCCTAATTAGGCCATTCATTCGTCTGAATGTACTTGCTGCTCTCTGCATTTTGCAAGATAACGAGACTGGGAGCCGGCTGGCAGCCTGTCCTCTGGGGCCTCCACTTGCTCGTGCCCAGCAGGGAGAGCCTGGTGCCCTTGGGCCGTGGGTGGGGGTCAAGTGTGCAGGTGGGCACACGGGGCCTGGGTGGCATGCTGGCTCTGACAATGGGAACGCTGCCCGATGTTTCCTTAGAACGTCCAGAGCTGGGTTTACCCTCGAGATATCGAGACACGGGAGAAAGGGAGGTGCCTGTTTGCAGAGCTGTCAGCTGGTCCTCACCGTAGAGGAGCGTCTGTCTGCAAATAGGGTGGGTGGGCCGGGGGGTGGGGGGGCTGTGCCAACATCACAGACCGCCTGGGGGCACCGTGGACCCCTTGGTGCTCCCTGGGATGGCCCGGCGCCCAGTGGCCTGAGGAGGGGCGGCAGCCTGGTGGCCGGGGCGCAGAGCCCGGGGAGAGCACACCATGCAGCCCCGTTGGTGTGAGCACAGCGTTCCCAGCTTCCTCCTGGGCAGGTAGCTCAGGCCTGCCACGCCCCCACAGCCCTGCTGGAGGCCTCTCTGTGGGGTGGCTCCCGGCTGGATCTGGGGTGTCTCGGGGACACCCTGCGCCGGCGGCCGTGGCCCCAGCGTCCCAGTCTCACCACCGCTGTCCTCCATCCTGACGGCTCTGGGTTGTTCTCCGCGGTTTGGCAGGTGTGCCTCTGGTCTGTGTCCCGTGGCCTCGGACAGCATCCCAGCCACCAAGCCTCCACTGTGTTTTTCTTCCAATCCCCACAGGGTCCATGATCAGTCTTTCTTATAGTTTGTTCCCAGTTCATCAGATCAAGGTCGTCGTTCACTTCTCAAGGACGTGTATCAGCAGCTCCCTCAGGCTTGCATCAGTTACCTGCAGCTCTCTGGGGCCCTGGGGCAGCAGGGGCGGCCCCGGATGCTGGGGTCTCTGCTGCCCCAGGGCTTCTGTCCAGGGTCCTGGCCCGGCCACACCCACCCTCCCGTCACAGGGACCTCCGGCATGGACCGAGGCTGGGCGCTGCAGGCCAGGCCTCACGGGTCTGCCCAACCCTCCAGGAGCCAGACTCCTGCCTCCCCCAGCACACGGATGTCAGAGACCACCCACCACCCATTCCCCAGGGCAGGCAAGGCTGCTCAGGGCAGCTTGGTGGGCTCATAGCCACACAGCGTGGACGTGCGTGTGTGCACGTGACCTTGTGGGTGGCTGTGGGCATGTGCCCGCAGGGGGGTCCGAGGAGGCCCCCAAACTGCCAGTCGGCCTGCCGCAGTGATCCACATCCTGCTGGTGAGGCCAGGGCACACGCCCCCTTCGGTCTCATGGGATGGGGGGTCAGGGAGCCAGGCAGGGGCAGTGAGGAGGGGCGGGGGGTATGGGGGCAGAATCTGCACTGGATGGGGTGGGGAGGAGCCCCCTGCCCCTGCTGGGGTGTTTGCATGTAAAATATGAGACTGCACTGTTGGCTGGAGGCTGTTGGTGGCTGGACCTGTTGCCATGGGCACCCCTGGGCTTCGGGCACCGGTCTGGCTCCCAGGGTCCTGGGGGAGGGGGAAGGGCAGTCTGGAGCAGAGGAACTGGAATTCGGATCAGCTTGTGGGGGGAGGTGGGGGTTCCAGGGCCCCCGGGAGGGGCCGGTGCCGGCTGGAGGCCACATGGGACCCTGGGCAAGGGCAGACCAGTGGGGCCTTTAGATGCTGTGGGCTGGGGGCGAGGCTGGAAGGGCCCGGGGCCCCCTTCCCGGGGCGAGGTCTGCTCGGTCACCCGCTCATTCACGCCCAGGTGACCCAGCTGCCCTGCCTCTGCCCACAGCCACTGGAGGGTCTTCTGACACCATCACCCCCCCCCAGGCTGTGGGAGCAGTGTCTGCAGGGTCCCCCGTTATTCCTCGATGAGGGGATGGGTGACCCGTTTCCCACCCTCTCACTTCCTGGGGAACCTCCCCGAAGCCAAGCCGCAGGGCCACGAGGCCCCGGGCTGGGCTTGGTGGGGGGGGTGAGGGTGCCGGGACTGCTGACAGTGGTCCATGTGAGCCCGTCTGGGAGCCCAGAAGAGTCAGCAGCTCCCAGGAATGCTGGCAGGGCAGCCGGCCAGGCGGGCGAGGGGCCCCCGCCCCTGACCATGGGGGCCGCCCCTGGGCAGCCCGCGCCCCTGCCCCGTGTGGGTCTGCCCACAGAGGACCGACCTTCCCGGACCAGTGCAGCCCCGAGCTGCCCCCAGGGCTGTGGTCCCTGCTCCAGGCGCTGGGTTAGCAAAGCTGCAGGGGTCAGACTGAGGTCACCCGGGGAGGGCCGCCGGGCAGGGTGCCCAACACATGGGGCACTGCCAACTGCCTGGTCAGCAGTGGCCAGGGTGGCCGAGGTCCGCAGGGATGGGGGCGGCAGGGACCAAGCAACACCCTAGGGGGGCTCCGCGTTGGGCCCACACCGCCCCGAGGGTCCCATCTCCCCTCCCCGGCAAGGCCCCCTCCTGCCCGTCTGTCCTGAGCTCCTGGCTGCGGCAAGCCTGTCCCGGGCCAGCCCCTGGCCCAGCTGCACATCCTCGGGGCAGGCGGGTGAAGGTGGGGTGGGATGGGGACAGGGCTGGCCCGGCTCCAGACCTGCGCCCTGTGTCCCCCACCCCATCCTGAACCCGACTTCCCCTCTGGCAGGGGACTTCCCTGCTGCTCCCGCCCCCTCCCCTTATCCAGGAAGAGCAGGTCTTCTGTCAAAGGTGGGGAGGCCGTGGGAAGTCCCCAGACCCCCACTGGAGCCCCGCCAGGCGCAGGGGCTCACCACAGGGACCCCTCTGCAGGCAGGCAGTGCCGGGGGTGGTACCCTGAACTTCCAGAGTCTCCAGCTGCCTCTGCAGCCCTGGGGCGGGGCGGGGCTGAGGGGCCCGGCCGTGTCCCCCAGAGACTCACTGGCCGCAGGCTCCAGGGGCTGAAGCCTGCCACCCTCAAAGGGCCTTTGTGCCGCCACAAAGAGGCTCTGTCCCTCTCGGGGAAGCTTGGGCATTGCCATGGTGACATGGTGCCTGGGAAGAAGGGGTCCTACGTCTTGGTGGGGAAGGGGTGTTCCCGGCAGAGGGCGCTGGTGCACACGGGCCGCAGCCCTCTGCCTGGACAGACAGCTGCCCGGCTGTGCCTCGCTGGGCTTGAGGTCTCAGTGACCTCTTGGCCGTGGGGCAGGAACTGGGCTCCCAGGCCTGGGGGCCAGCGGAACCCTCCAGGTTATGTCCCTCCTCAGGAATGCCTTGGCCTGGTGCCCGCCCCATGGCACGGTGTGGAGGGGTTCTCTCGGGGTGGAATGGTGGTGGGGGACCCTGGGGGAGGTGAAGCAGACAACAGGCTGCTCCCCCACGCAGCCCACCATGGGCTCCACTTTCGTGGCCGGGCTGGAGGGAGTGGGCCTCTGGTGCAGAGAGCAGTGTGCCCGCCAGCCCCGTGCCTCCAAGCCCTGCCCTGTCCTGCCCTTGGGGCAGCCCTGGACTGGCCGCTGCAGCCACCGTGGGGAGGGGTCCTGGGTGCTCAGCACCCCCTCGGAGCCTGTCGGGCTTCACCCTTTGGCTGTGTTGCACCCAGAGTCTGGGGCAGAGGCAGGGGGCAGCCGTCCACCAAGTCTCCCCAGAGCGGCAAGGCCCCCGTGACTTGGAGCACGAATCTGTAACCCACCCCAGCAGGAATCTCAGACCAAGACCCTTCTGGAGTCTAATAGGGGCTCCCTGTGGCCCAGGCCTCCCATCCCAGCAGCTGGCATGCTCACCCACCCTCCGGCCAGGGCCAGGCCTGTCCCTGCCGTGTCCAGCCTGCGGCTACCTGGCCGCTCCCAGGTCCCGGCCCTGGACCCAGCCCTAGGCTCTTGGATGCTGGACCTCAGGTTCCACATGCCCCAGAAAGCGTTCCACCTTAGCCTGCCTCCAGGCCTCCTGCGACCGCCCCTCACATCCTCAGTTCCTCCCGGACTGCCCGTCCAGCAGCCCCCTGCCCTGCAGCTGGCCAGTGCTGCCCGGGCCCCAGGCGTCCCCTTCATACAGGGCACGAACCCCTCAGGAATTGCCCCTTCCCAGAGCGGCCATCCTCTGTGTGGTTAGTGGGTGCTCCTGGGTGTTCATGGGGACGGCCTGGGGGCAGGAGGAGGTCACTGAGGGGCCATCTGTGTCCATCTCCCACCCCCACAGTATCTGGCCCAGGTGGGAGCGGGGCACCTCCTCTGCTGGGCAGAGCTGACGTCCAGCCTGACTCCCAGTTCCCTGAAGACCTGGCTGCTTCCCTCGGGGCCCTGGGGCGAGCTTCCGGGCCCTGCCTTCACCTGCCAGGCTGCTGCGGGGAGGGCGCCCGCCTTCCCAGCTCTTACCTGCTTCCTGCAGTGGCTCGTGTACCCCTCCCGAGCCCCACCACAGCCCGTGTGTGTGCTGATGAGCATGCATGTGACCATTTCCACATTCATCCTTTGCACAGCATTGCTGGGCCACACACCTGGTCTAGTAGGGTCTAGTGAAAGTCAGTTGTGTCCAACTCTTTGCGACCCCATGGACTATACAATCCATGGAATTCTCCAGGCCAGAATACTGGAGTGGGTAGCCTTTCCCTTCTCCGGGGGAATCTTCCCAACCCAAGGATTGAACCAGGGTTTCCTGTATTGCAGGCAGGTTCTTTACCAGCGGAGCCCCCAGGGAAGCCCAGCATGCCTGGCAGGTGCCTTCTTCACTCCCGGGCTGGGCTCGGCTTCTGCTGACTCCCAGGTACCGTGTAGATGGCAGGGACCACTTGTCTACTGGACGTTGTGAACCCTTGGTCCCCACATGTCGACGGTATCTCGGTTTTGTGTTTTTTTTCCTACTGCCTATCATGGAAAATTGGAAACACGCAACAGTGGAGAGCGTGGCGTGTGTCCCCACGTGCCTGCCCGGCTTCCGCAGTGGTGGCCGTGTGGCCCACTGGCCTCCGTCTGAGCGCTTGCTCCTGTTGGACCAAGCACAACCTCGGCCCGGGGCACTTTTTCTGGATGTTCAGAAACCCTTCTTTCCTGAGAAGGCAAGCCCTTCTCCTCTGCAGTTTTTTCCACGGCCTTATGGTCGAGGACAGTCTCTTCCCGCCCAGGCCTGCCCCCAGCCCTGCACCACTGCCAGGTGACCCCGTGGGCCTCGCCGTGATGGCGGGTGCAGACCCCGCCTGGCCGTGGCCCCGTGCCATCCTCCTGGCTTTGGCCAGCAGCTCTCCGCAGGGCTGAGGGCGCCCTCTGCCCCCGCGAGGTGGCGGGGTGAAGGCAGGCCCCTGCAGGGCCAGGGCCACACGGCGCCCTCCCAGGCAGTGGGCTGTGGCCCACTCTCCTCCCGCCCAGGGGAAGGGGCCGGTGCGGAAGCAGAGCCCTGTCCTTCCCTCATGGAGGTCGCGGGCGCTGGGCAGCGTGCCAGCAAAGGGCCTATGAGGGGAGGGCCCCGGAGCCCCGGCCTCCCGCCCGCCTCCCCGCTGGCCTGACCCATCGGAAATTCCTCTAATTCCTCAGCCCAGACTGGACTCTATCCCCATAATTTGATTTCTGGATCCGGGTTTGGCCAGGCCTGTGAGGAGGAGGAGCGGCTGGCTCAGCACGAAGACAGACGCCCGCGTGCAGGCACGGTTTCAGGGGACAGTCAGCGCCCCCCCCCAGTCCTTCTGGGCGCCCGCGCCCTCCTGCAGGAGCGAGTGCTGGCCACACTGCCGCCCCAGCCGGCTGGGAGCCCCTTGGGGGGTGTCTCCGCCTCACTCCTTCCCACCCACTCAGCCCCCGGCTGCCTGTCCCTGCCCTGCTGTGGCCAGCCTCCCTTCCTCCCCGAGCTGCCCCCTATAGACCCCCCCGGGCCCCCCTTCAGCATCCACGTGTCTCCTCACTGCTCCCCGTGCTCCCCTCACCGCTCCCCTGTGCTCCCTTCCACCTGCTTCCTGCCCTTCCATCCCTCCACCCACCCTGGATTCCTCCTGAGGGGCTCAGCCTGGATACCTGCCCCGGGATAGGCGAGGTGGTCTCTGGACAGTGCGTCTGTCCCTGTCTTCCTGCTAGATGTCCCCCCACTCCAAGAGCAGCCCACACCTGGGACTCAGGACTCTGGGGTCAATGTCTGGGCGGGGCTGTGAGGGGTCAGCCCGGCGGGCAGTGCGAGGTCTTCACTGGTGGACGGGGGCAGGGAAGGTGCTAGCCAGGAAGGAGGACGGTCACCGCAGTCTCACAGGGCACACTGCGCCAGCCCCCAGGCCTCCCGGGTCAGCAGAGAAGTGAGCCTGGCTCCCACCTCTCCCCAGAATCTGCCGTAGAAGGCATCGTCACAGTTTCACAGTCCAGCTTAAAAACACGTGGCCTGCTGTGGCCCACCGCCCGCGTTGACCGCTGTCACGGCAACTCCGCTTGCTGCTGTCATTGATGTGACAGGCGCTAGGCAGGCGAAGGCCAGCTCCGGGACCCCGCTGACCTCTCCCCTCGTGGGGCCGTGGTCTGCCCATCTGCCATGGGCGTGGGGGGCGGTCTCTGAGGTGTGCCCACGCTCCTGGCCCAGCCACGCTGGTACAAGCCGAGCCCAGGGCTGATCTTTCTTCAGGGGCGCCCAGCGGCCCCAGGGCAGCTTCCTACTCCCTGTGCGCTGGCGCCCTGGGCCTGCCGGGCCATTCCTGTGGCCACAGAGGGGCCTCCCATGCTGTCCGGGCCCCAGCATCCACCTCTGAGCTGGGCCTGCACGGAGGCCGTGAGGCTGGGGTGAGCTGGCGGATGCCGTGGTCAGCGGAGGGCCCGGGAGGTCTGCGAGCTGGTCACGCCTATTCCTCTGTACTTTCCCTTCCCTCCCTGGTCCTCCCCCGAGGGCTCAGGGCGGGTGGTTCTGCCGGGCCTGGCAGGAAGCAGGGAGCCTGGGTCAGAGCCCCGCATGCCCCGGGGAGGGAGCCGGCTGCTTCCGGCCAGCCTTGGATTAATGGCTTTTAATTTAGAATTTAATCAATGTGGCGTCTCTCCAGAGGGCTGCACGCTCTGGTTCAGTTGTGAGTCACGTGCTCTGAGAGTGGGGTGGGCAGGGGGCCCACAACGCCTCCCCGGGCCCCCACCCTGGCCTCACCCTGACTTGCTCTGCTCTGCCCACAGCTGGTGCCCCGGGCATGGAGGACTGCAGCGTGCGCTCGGCCGCCACCATCCTGGCCTCGGTGAGAGAGCAGGAGGCCCGCTTCGAGCGGCTGACGCGGGCGCTGGAGCAGGAGCGGCGTCATGTCGCCCTGCAGCTGGAGCGTGCCCAGCAGCCTGGTGCAGGCGGTGGGCAGTCCTTGCCTATGGCCTGGCAACAGCTGGTTCTGCAGGTACTAGCCCCGGGACTCGGCCCAGAGAGAAGACAATCACGGGACCCCGGTGGACCACAAGCCTGCAGGCAGCGGCTTATTTTGAGGCCGTCTGGGGCCTCAGGAGGGAAAGGGAGTGGGATTCCCGCAGCCCTGGGTGTGCAGGACATCATGTGACAAGGGGGCAGGACACAGCCAGACCCTCAAAATGGCGCTTTCCACCGGAGGGAACCCCCGGGGCCCAGGTGGCTGGGTAGGGTCTGCCCTGGGTGGCTCAGAACTCAGCCTGGGCACGTGGAGGGTTCGGCTTTCGTGGAGTCTCCCTGCCTTTGCTGCTGCTGCGTCCGTCAGCAGGCCAGCTGCCAGCGAGGCTCAGGTAAGGCTGGGCCCTGCCTGCTGCCCGGAGTATGACGGCCATCGCCCCTGCGCAGCCTCAGGAGGGGTGAGCCTGGGCTGGTCTGGCCTGAAAACTCTGAATTGCGGGTGGACAATCTGGTGGGGCCTCCTGGGCTCCTCCGCATGTGAGCTGTGCCCCACTGCCAAACCCACAGGTGGGGGCTGGCTCCTGGGTTGTCGGCAGAGGAGGGAACGCTTTGCATGGAGGTCGCTGTGATAGGCTGAGGTGCAGGGCAGGGCGCTGGCAGGGTTCAGGGGAGCCAGACTCACACTGGCAGAGTAGGGACCCGGGGCCTCTGTGGCTGGAGAGAGAGGGAGCAGGGTATGGGTCTGGCCCAATACTGGCCCAGCAGGCTCGGCTGCCCAGCCTGGGCATGTGGGACTCAGAAGCAGCGGCCTGTGGTCAGATGGGCGGCATGGCCAGTGACTTCCCCAAGCCTTGATGTCCTCATCCGATGGTGGGCAGTCCACATACACAGCCCAGCTAGGTCCATGGTCAGAGCCAAAGACACCTCTCCACCGACCGAACACATTGGGCAGCTCTTTCCAAGCTGGCTGGCACTGACGTGGCCGCACAGTTGGTTCACAAAGGCTGGAGCTGAGGCCAAGTGGGTCTAGGTATGAGGGCCGCCCTGCGGCCCCCTGGACCCTGGGCACTCCAGACAGTGAGGCCTGCACCCCCAAACTTGGGGAGCAACACAGCCGGCTGGGCCTCATGGGGACAGCAGCAGCCCACGACTCCAAGGTTACTCTTTGGGCACCAAGCACTCTTTCCAGGCTCCAGCCCTCCCAGTCCGGAAAAGGCTCTGGCGTCCAGTCCAGAGGGTGCGCTGAGGGTCAACTACCCTTCAGGAAGACATTCCCAGAGCCTGGAGCTGCCCTGGCCTGAAAGGCCACTACCCTCCCTGGCCACCGCCCCTCCCCACCCTGGGCCCTCCAGGCCTGCCCCTGGGATTCTGTCTCTTGGCAGGAGATGGTTTCTCAGGCTAAGATCAGACTAGCAGGACTGATGGGGACATGGGAAGTCCAGGCCACATGTAGCCAGCCGGGCCTGGCAGCCTCCACGCCGCACCTGCTTCTCAGCCCCGTCTCAGCAGGAGGTGCCTGGTGACCCACCTGTGACCCTCGGCTGCCTGGACCTGGTCCTCGGGGTCAGAGCCCAGGTCTATGAAGCTTGGAGGCTGGTGGCCAGGCAGGCGGCTGGGGCTGGCGAGCCAAGGGGTGGGGGCTGCCGTGACCCCGAGGCTAGGCCATAGCTCTGACTGAAGGCCAGGCCGAGATGGGGATGTGGCCGGGGCACTAGCAGACGGTGAAATTTGGGAGAAGGAACTACTCACACAGAAGCATCCAGGTTCCCTCAGGGCAGTGCTCCCGTCTTCTGCTCCTGTCTCGCGTGGCTTCGAGTTACAGGGGCCAGTGCTGAGGAGCAACGCAAGGGAAACTGAGGCTTAGAAGGACATGAGCATGAGCATGCTGTCTGCGTGGCCCGTGTGCTGCTGTGACCTGGAAGGGGCATGGGGTCTGGGGAGAAGTGGGTGGAAAACCGCCCCCAGGCCAGGGCCCCCTCTAGTGCTCAGCCCCCTGAACCTCCCCCAGGTCTGTGTTCTCTTAGGGGGAGCCAGACTCCCGGGGTGTGGCCTGCTGGGGGCGGAGAGTTCACGCCCAGACGGGTCGGAAGCCCTGATAACCGCCCCCGCCCCCGCCCCCGCTTAGTACATCAAAGACGGGAGGAGAGGATCTGAAGCCAGCTAGGCCCGCCAGCCTTCACCCAGCCACCCAACAGTGGTGCTCCCCCCGCCCTGTGATAGGACACCGCTCAGCGGCCGGGGGACCGCAAGTCTCAGAGGCCTCTGGGCCACCTGCAGGGGTGGGGAGCGCTTGCACTGGGAGCAAACCGAGGCTCGGGAAGGGTTCAGCGGGAAAATGCCGGCCCCGCGGCAGGGGCGTGGGGACCCGGAGCCCTGACCGGCCACAGGGGCGGTGGGCGACCCCGGCCCGGCCCCTCCCCGCCCCCTCCGGCGCCGCCCCTCCCGATTGGCTGCTCGCCGCCCCGCCCCGGTTTCGCTCCGCCCCACCCCAGCTTGGCCCCGCCCCATTGGCTGTTCACCGCCCCCGCCCCAGCTTGGCTCCGCCCGATTGGCCACTCGCCTCGTTGCCCCGCCCCGCCCGTCGGCCGCTAGCCGCCGCTCAGCCAGGTCCGCCCGCGGGGAGCGAGTCCGCCGAGCCTCAGCCGAGCGGCCGAGGCACCGGAGCCGATCCCGGTCCAGCCACCGCCGCCGCCCCCCCGCGCTCTCCGCGCCCGGCCGGATGCCGGCCGAACTCAGACAGGTTGGAAGGAACTTGGTCCCGGGCGGGGGCTCCGTCTCGGGGGCCGGTGGCGGAGGGCGGGGCGCTGGCCCTCCGGGAGGACCCGCTTTTGTTTGTGGAGCCGCCGGCCGGAGGCAGCTATTGTCTGCGCCCCCGGGGCCGGGGCCGGGAGTGAGGGCTGAGTGGACGCGCCGCCGGGGGGTGCGGAGAGCGGGCCGGGGCCGGGGCCATGGAGGCGGGGGGCCGCGGGCGCACCCCGGCCAGCGCCCCGGACAGGTGCCTGGGACAGGGTGGTGGGCAGGGCCTCCCGGAGCGGCACCTCTGCTGCAGGAGGGAGGCCGCGTCTAGAGAGGGCGGCGCGGCTAGGCCTCCCCCACGTTCCTAGGGCTTCGGCTCGCGGGGCCGCGCAGGAGCTTCGGGATTCTAATGGAAGCCGGTCTGCCGCGGCAGCGCACGTGGAGCGAGGGCTGGGGGCCTGCCCTGCCCACGTGTGGAGGCGGAGGGGGTGTCCTGCGAGCACCAGCACCGGGGAAGGCTCGTGGGTAGCCTGCACGCTTGCTCAGAGTATGTGGGGTGGTGCACTTACAGGCACGGAAACTGAGGCAGAGGGAGGGGCAAGAGGTGAGTCTGGATACCTGCCCAGCTGGACAGCTAGGTGCCAGAGACCGAGGGACCAGGTCAGGGGCACCGAGGGCATCTGGGGCCACTATGTGGCTGATGGTTGTGGGCTGGGCTCGGGGAAGCTGGGTTAGGTGAAAGCCCACCCTGCTGTCGCCCACAGGCTGGCTCCCCTAGTCTTCAGGGCACCCACCGCCCCGTGTCCTCTGGTTACTTGGCCTGGGGCTGTGCACTTGCAGGTGGAGTGCTGCTGTGGAGGGGTGAGCTCCCAGTCAGCCAGGCTAGGCCCGCCATTCTGGGCACCAAGGGAGAGGGCATCTGTCGTGGCCAAGAACTTGCTCCCTGGGGGCAGAGGCTTTGCGCGGCCTGGCCTAGACCCTACCAGGATGGCCACGCTGGGTGAGGGGCTGGAGGAACGTCATCCAGCAGCCATCTCGTGCTCCGGGGCCTGGACAGGGGGTTGTTACGCCTGGACACCGGCTATAACCCATCCCCTGTGTGTGCCAGTGGGGTTGTGGGCACCCCACATTCTGATCTTCATGACGGAGACTGAGTGCTCCTCTGGGGAAGGCAGGCAGTGGGGGTGGATCCGCACATCCGGGACCCCTGTCCAGGCCCCCGGCTGTGACTGCACTTGTTTCCTGGGCCCTCCTGCCATCGCCGCACGTGGCCCCAGAGGCTGCTTTGGGCTTTTGCCTTGTCCCCCAGGTCACTTTTCTATGCCCCGCACACCCTAGATCTGGTCACAAAGGCAGGACTGGCATTATCCCCCTGTCCCACAGCCTGGACACCTGGCTTTCTCCTGTTTCCATGTGAGGAAGCTGAGCCTGGATGTGTAGCCGGCCCAGGGCCCTCTAGCTCTGGGCCTCGGGGAACCTCTCGAGAGCAGTGGGGTGCTGGTCACTCTGGCCCCTGACTTGGCATCCTGGGCCAGGCCCTGTGCACAAGCTCCAGGAGCTCATGGGAAGCTCCAGGAGCTCATAGGAAACCCCAGGCCTGGATACAGCCCCTTGCTGGGCCAGGCCCAGGGGCTGTGGACCCAGTCACTATGGACAGGAAGACCATGGAACTGATCTGGGCTCAGGGGAGAGGTGACAGGAGGCTGGACAGTTATCCCAGCATGAGAGGCAAGGGTGGGGCCCAGGCCAAGGATGGGGTGAAAAGGCGGTGGACGGGACTGGCGGGATGAGGGATGGGGGGAGGGGGGCTCTGTGTCTAGGGTATGAGGGAGGTCTAGGGCTGCAGCGCTGGGGGTCCCTGAGGCTCAGCTGGCCTGGGTAGGTGGACACAGGACATGGGGCCCTGGAGCAGGGTCTGGAGCCAGACAGGGGTGCAGGCAGGCTGGTCCACAGCCTCTGGTGAGTGCCGACCATGTCCTGGAGGGCAGTCAGTGACCCCATGCCCTCACCCCAAAGCTGTTTTGGAGGCACCAGCCATGGGTCAACCTTGGGTCCCCACAGCTCCCAGGCCTTGGCTCCCTGACCTACCAGCTCCTATCGTCCCCGTGGTGGATGCCGGGGGTGCTGAGGGAGCCTGGAGGCACAGGTAGAAGGCGGGGGGTGGTGGTATCATGGTGGTGTGTGTGATAGGTGCTGTTGGGAGAGCCCAGGATCCGGATTGGGTGCTTTTGTACGCATGTGTGAGTGTACACGTTTGTCCAGGTCCCTGTCTGCATGCGTGTGCCTAGGCGTGTTTACGGGGGCCGGGCCTCCCCATGCTCCCTGGCTGACTCAGGCTGCCGCCTCCATGCCCGCCTGCCCCGGTGAAGTCATCGCCGTTTTTAGCTCCCTGAGGTCACTTGTCAGCGGGGGCTCTCGGGGCCTCGGGATCCGGCCACCGGGTGTTGGTGGGAGCTGCCGCAGGGCCGCCAGGCCTTCCAGGGCTCCTGGCTGCCCTGGATCCCACCCCCTCAGCCCCCCGCGCACTATCTGCAGGCTGGGCAGCCAGGCACCAGTGGCACTGAGACCCAAGGGGCTCAGCCCCTGTGCCCTCCCAGCAGCGCAAGCCCGGCGGGGCGGAGCCTCTTCTAGGAGAGAGTTAGCATACGCAAATGTACACACACCTCCCCAAGGCCCTACCACACAGGGTCCTGGATTCCCTGCCCTCCCTCCTCCAGGCGCCAGAGCCTGGGGCCTCGCTGCCCAGCCCAGCCCCTAGCCCCCGGCCCCCTGTGCCAGCAGAGCGCCCACTGCTGGCCACACTCATGCCCCTCCACTGTCCAGCGCAGACGCGGGGGTGGGGGAGTGCTGAGGGTCTGCAAGTCACCCCTGTACCGCCCTGGCTCCCCAGGGCCCTCAGACAAGAGCCAGGCCACTCTGCTGGGCCAACAGCCCGTGTCCCCACCCCAGGCCTCTGTCTGCTTCTCTTCCTTGGGGGGCGGCCTCCATCCTCCGGGCTGGGACCCCAGCGGGCATGCTGCTTGCTCTCTAGGACTGTGGAGGTGCCGCCAGGCTGAGGTCCGCGAGGGGTGACGTGTGGCCAGGAAGCCTCTCCTGGGGTGCTGGGGGTCCTGCTAGCAGTGCACACGTCCTGCTCATGCTCTGCCCTCCATCAGGCCTCAGCATCACTTTATAAAACCACACCCATCCTCAGGGCCCTGCTTCTGGAGGAAGGGCACGTTCTGTGGCCCCTGGCATCAAAGCCTGCGGGCTGGTCCTCCAGGCTCCCCCTGGACCCCGAGGAGGCCCCAACCCCCGCACTGTGTGCAGCTGGGGGACATGCATACCTTTAGGACAGGACCCCACCCATTGGGCACGGGCCTGGCAGTGGAGCAGGGCCCGGTCTCCTACTGACCTGGGAGTGTATGCCCCCACACCACCCACTAGGGCTTGGATCTCAGCTGCTGCCCCTCCTGGCCAGAGGCTGGTCCTTGGGTGCTGGTGCAGGCAGGGGGGACCTCATGCTGCTCAGCATGGCAGGGGTCCGGCCCAGCCGTGCTGTGGGCTGACCTGTCCTCTCTTAAGTTTCAGTTTATCCTCAAGAAAGTCTGACCTGCAGGCCCATGGCCTTCAGAAGTGCCCCTGTGCAGCGCCATCTTGTCTGTGGGGATGTTGGCAATGGGGGCTGAGAGCCAAGGGCCCGGCTGGGGAGACCGGGGCAGGGAGCAGGGAGGGGACACCAGGGCTCCCTTCCTGGGTCGGCTGGGCCCCGCTGCCCTGGATCCAGCCTCTCTGGGCTCTGACCTGGCACCAGGTCTCGGGGAGTGGGCACCGGCCCCTGGCCCGAGGGAGGCCTTGCCCCTGCAGCGGGCCCCAGCGTCCGGCCGGAAGGACCCAGGGTATTTTGTTGCTCCGGGTGCGCAGGGCTTTCCGGGAAGTGGGTATTTCTGTCCTGCGAGGGCGTCCGCGGGGGGGGGGGGGGGGGGGGGG
>CM035282.1:210673-234474 GCA_020226075.1 Hydropotes inermis
GTGGCAGGAGCCTGGGTGTGGCCTCCAGGAGCTGGTGAACGGTGCCGAACCTGCAACCCTCTGCGCTCAGGGCTTCTGAGGTAGGCAGGGAGGTGGCCCCCGCCAGGGATCATGAGTGTCCCGCTGGCGCCTGAGCCTCCCGGAGCAGCAGCAGCCCAGCCTCACAGCCCCAACGGGCCTCCCACCCCCCCCACCACCGGAGGCTGCACACCGCCCAGGGGGCTGGGTTTTACCCACTTGCTCAGCCCTCGGAGGCTCGGGCGGGGGCGGAACCAGCCCCTCCGCTGTCAGAGGCAGGAACGTGCCGCCCCGGGCTGAGAAGGGCCCAGGGCGGGAGGCGGAGCGGGGAGGCGTCCGTGCCCAGGGCTGGTGAGCTCGGGGCTGTCCTGCCGACACCTGCCCCCTCGCCCAGGAGCAGAGTCCGGGCAGCCAGGCCTCGCTGGCCACGATGCCGGAGGCGCCCGAGGTGCTGGAAGAGACCGTGACGGTGGAGGAGGACCCGGGCACCCCCACCTCCCACGTGTCCATCGTCACATCCGAAGATGGCACCACGCGCCGCACGGAGACCAAGGTACGTGGCACCCCGCCTCCCGCGCGGCCGCCGGGCGTCGGGCGCAGGGCCGAGCCGCCCTGGCCTCCCGGGCTGCCCGCCCACTGGCCGCCCCCTTGCCCACCAGGTCACCAAGACAGTCAAGACGGTGACCACGAGAACCCTGCGCCAGGTGCCCGTGGGCCCCGACGGCCTCCCCTTGCTGGACGGCGGGCCTGCCCTGGGCCCTTTCACCGACGGCCCCCTGGACCGGCACTTCCTGCTGCGTGGGGGCGGCCAGGCGACCACGCTCTCCCGCACCTGCCTCGGCGGAGGGGGCGGCTTTCCCGAAGAGCCCCGCGACGTCCCTGGCTACGGAAGCCTGTCTCGAGGGCTGGGCATCCGGCCTCCACGTGGAGGCCCCCCGGGTCCGGGCCCCGGCGATGGCTGCTTCACCCTGCCCGGCCGCCGGGAGGCCTTCCCCACGGGGCCGGAGCCGGGGCTGCCGGCTGGCCGCTCGCAGCCCGAGCGGTTCCAGGCGGAGCCGTATGGCTTGGAAGACGACGCTCGCAGCCTGGCTGCCGAGGAAGAGGGGGCTCCAGAGCTGGAGCCGGACTACGGCACCGCCGCGCGGAGGAGGCTGGACTGTGGGCGGGGACTGCGCTCCAGGTGAGCCCTGTGCCCTGCCGCCGCCTCCAAGAAGTCCGCCCTGCACCCCCTGCCAGGGTACCACCTGGGCAGTCTCGCTGTGGGGTCGGCCTTGGCTCTTCTCAGGGACAGCGGCGGCAAGGGCGGGTTCGGGTCTGGGGGGCTGCACTGGGTCTCCTCGTGCGGGTCTGGAGCCAGAGAAGCTGGTGACACAGCTGCACCTCCCGTCCCCGCCGCAGCTAGATGGCCCCGGAGACATGAGCTCAGGGTGTCTGTCTGAGCTTGGGCCAGACCCCTGCCCATGCACAGGGGTGCCCAGAACCCAGGCCTCGGCCCTTCCCTTCTCTCCAGCGCCTCTGGTTCTGTCTCTCCCGCTCTCAGCATCTCCATCTGCGAGTGGGAACAGGCCCACAGGCGAGACACTTGCCTAGCCACAGCCCCTCACCTGGAAGGGGGTTGGACATCTGACCCTGGGCCTGGTGGCCACTCACGTGGTCCTACCAGGAAGGCTGTGTGCAGGAGGTGCACGTGGGCCTCACGGGAGGTGGGACCCCATCCTGGTGTTTCACAGAAACATTCAGCCGGGAGTTGGGGTTCTGCCTGGTGGCGGGAGCTAGCGAGCTCCCCGGGTCTGGGGACAGCCTGCCCGACAGCCAGTGCGATTGCTCAGGGGCAGGGCCGCAGCCGCGAGGGGATGGTCACATGCGTGCTCGCCCACCCAGGGCCTACGAGGACGTGGCGGACGACGGCGGCGAGCTGATGGAGGAGCGGCCGCCCTTCCCGGCCGCCGCGGCACCCCTGGCGCAGCCAGAACGCGGCAGCCTGGGCAGCCTGGAGCGGGCAGTGCGGCGCTCGCCCTCGGTGGACAGTGCCCGCAAGGAGCCACGCTGGCGGGACCCCGAGCTGCCCGAGGTGCTGGCCATGCTGCGGCACCCCGTGGACCCCGTGAAGGCCAACGCAGCCGCCTACCTGCAGCACCTGTGCTTTGAGAACGAGGCCGTCAAGCGGCGCGTGCGGCAGCTGCGGGGGCTGCCGCTGCTCGTGGCCCTCCTGGACCACCCGCGCGCGGAGGTGCGGCGCCGGGCCTGCGGGGCGCTGCGGAACCTCTCCTACGGCCGGGACGCCGACAACAAGGCCGCCATCAGGGACTGCGGGGGCGTGCCCGCCCTGGTGCGCCTGCTGCGGGCCGCGCGGGACAGCGAGGTCCGCGAGCTCGTCACAGGTGAGGCGCCCGCACCCTCGGCTCCCGTGTGCCCGCCAGGAGTCCTCCAGCCCTCCCTCCCTGGTCCTCCCCTAGCAGGGAAGTGGTGGACCCGTGACAGGTGGGGGTCACCTGACAACCACCTCTTGGCCCTGGAGCACAGTCCCAGCTGCCTGGGTGGCTGGGAGGGGGTGCACCTGCCAGCCCCTCCCATGTCCCGGCCCCTGGGGGTTCCTTCCCCTCCCCCCTGTGCCAGAGTGCCCGCAGCCTCTCTCCATGGCTGATGTGAGCTGGGCCAAGCTGGGCAGGGAGGGGGGTTCCTGAGCGGGCCCCCTGGGAAGGAAGGGCAGACAGAGCCTGCAGTCAGCCGAGACGGATTGATGGTGCCCACAGGCACGCTCTGGAACCTGTCATCCTACGAGCCCCTGAAGATGGTCATCATCGACCACGGCCTGCAGACGCTGACCCATGAGGTCATCGTGCCAAACTCAGGTTGGGAGCCAGAGCCCAATGAGGACTCCAAGCCACGGGACGCTGAGTGGACAACCGTCTTCAAGAACACGTCAGGCTGCCTGAGGTGTGGGCCCTCACAGCTGCCAGGGCTCTTCCCTGCCCAGGAGATGGGAGCCGGGTGCCCAGCTGGCCTGTGCCCCAGGATATCCCCGTGTCCCGGATAATGTGCAGGGCAGCTCGCCACCCAGACCTCGGCCTCAGAGCTGGTCACACCGGTCACGGCGCCTGCCCGGGTCCGAGCAGGGGCCTGCTCTGCACATCTGTGTCTGTCCACGGAGCCCTGCCACAGTCAGGCAGAGTGTTGTGGCTCGCAGATCCAGATCCCCTCTGTCCTGCCTCTCCTTCGGGGTAACCCCCTGTGGGGTCCCTGAGAGGTAGAGCCCTGAGTTGCACAGACTTAGGCATCTGGAAGTCAGAGGAGCCCCCCCCAATGTGGGTGCAGGTGGGCCCCTGGCCCAGGCCCCGCGGTCTGCCATTCACTGCCAGGCTCCCTCATCTGCTGGCAGCCCTGACTGTGTGGGGCATTTCTGCAAAGACCCCAGGGCTGGCGGGGGGAGTGCCCGCAGGAGCCAGGCCTCAGGCTCACTCTCGGCCTCCCAGGAACGTGAGCTCGGACGGCGCAGAGGCCCGGCGGCGGCTCCGCGAGTGTGACGGGCTGGTAGACGCCCTGCTGCACGCCCTGCAGTCGGCCGTGGGCAGGAAGGACACGGACAACAAGGTGGGCAGGGAGCCCCGGGAAGGGCCAGACTCAGCCCCCACAGAGGGCTGGGGTCTGAACAGGAGCCCTGGAGCGCTCAGGCAGCAGGGGGCGGGCACGTGGTCCACGGGGGGGAGGTGCTGCCCTCCCCCTCAGATGCGCCCTCGGGTCCCACCCCAAGGGCCCCCGGCCGGCTCCCCGGGGGTCAGCGCCCCGCGCCCCCTCTGCCCACAGTCAGTGGAGAACTGGAGCGCTCAGGCAGCAGGGGGCGGGCACGTGGTCCACGGGGGGGAGGTGCTGCCCTCCCCCTCAGATACGCCCTCGGGTCCCGCCCCGTGGCCCGGCCGGCTCCCCGGGGGTCAGCGCCCCGCGCCCCCTCTGCCCACAGTCAGTGGAGAACTGCGTGTGCATCGTCCGGAACCTCTCCTACCACGTGCACAAGGAGGTGCCGGGGGCCGAAAGGTACCAGGAGGCTGAGCCCGGACCCCCAGGTAGTTCCGGGAGCGCCCAGCGCCGGAGCAGGGAGGACGCTGGCTGCTTCGGTGGCAAGAAGGCCAAAGGTGTGTGGGCGGCACTGGGGTTCGGCTCTCGGACCCAGTCCCGCTGAGCTGAACGCCCTCCACACCCATGGGGGTCACGGTCAGGGAGCCAAGCGGGGCACCCAGGGGCAGGCAGGAGGGAACCTGTGCAGTGGTCTTCTTTGGTGCCCGGACCCAGACCTTCAGCTCCAGGAAGGGTTCTGGGGACTCACATTTGGACATCACCGCCTTCCAGCATTGGCAGGGTGCCCAAGGACCCCAGGGGGGTAGCACCCAGCCGCCTCACTCCATCCCCGCCTCCGGCGCAGCTGCCAGGGGTCCGTGCCGCGCTTGCCCGCACATTGCGTGGCCTTTTCTGACCCCATTACCCGTGGGGTCACTCCCCCAAGAGTGATCAGGCTGAAACTCCCCGTCCCCCACCTGACCCTGGGGGGGCATGGGGTGCTGCCCACTCAGGCTCCTCTCCTCTCTCCCGTGCTTCCTCGGCCGCCCAGAAGAGTGGTTCCATCAAGGTGAGTCCCTGCTCGGCCTGCACGCAGGCCTGGCGGGTGCAGTGGGCACCAGGGACCCCCCATTGCTCAGGCAGCCATCTCCATGACAACCGCAGGACCTGAGTCCGCAGGAAGTCCCCTCCCTTCTCTGGGCAGCCATCTCCATGACAACGGCAGGAATGTCAGCCTGGGGCTGGTTGGGAGGCTGAGGGGCTGTCCCTCTAAAACCTCAGCCACGGCCCTGGGTGGGGGGAGCCCAGGGTGGACAGGGCCGGACACGTCCATCCCCAGGGCCCTGGGGAGAGAGTCTGCCCTCCAACAGAGCAGCTGAGGCATGGTGCAGAAAACGGGAGCACGCAAAGGCCCCAGGAGGCTAGGCAGAGCCAGCCCCGGCTGTCTGATCTCAGCTCCGCCTTCCACGAAGGAGGGGTTCCTCTCTGGGTGGAGGGGCTGGGAGGTGGTTAACTGGCCCTTGGCTGGCAGGTTAGGGGGGTGTCTCCTGGCTGCCAGAGCCCAGGGCTGGGCCCAGCCACCACGAGTGGCTCTGTTGGCCCCAGGCCTGCTTCACTGCAGCCCGGCACGCCCTGACCCCGTCTGTGCCTGCCCAGCCTGGGCTGCTGGCCCCTCAGTTCACGCCCTGGGATCCCAAGGAGGCTGTGGGGCGATCTGAAAAGCAGCTCCCAGCACCCAGTAGGAGACGAGTCCTGGCCACCACTGCCCTCTGGGCCAACGTGTCTGCCTGAACTCAGGATGGCGCCCTGCTCCCAGCCTCCTGGTGCCCGTCTCTGACCTGGGGGTGTCTTCTGGGCCTCGCCTGACACACACCTGTGCCCTGCAGGCTTCATCTCACCCTCCACTGCCCTTCTCTTCCAGGGAAGCGGGATGGGGAGATGGACCGGAACTCGGACACCCTGGACCTGCCCAAGCGCACTGAGGCTGCCAAGGGTGAGTGCGGGGAGGCGGAGGCCAGGCCGGTCCAGGGGTGAAGGTCTGTGCCCCTGAGCTTGCCTGAAGGGCCTTGGGGCCCAGTGGGGAAACTGAGGCCCACAGGGGCGGGGCTCCCAGAGGACTGTGCCAGCCCCGGGCTGTCTGCTCAGGGCTGGGAATCAGGGTCTGTGCCAAGGTAACTTCGGGCAGGTATGGGGGTGGGGGCGTGGAGGAGCGGGTGGGGATGGCAGCGAGGGTCTTCAGTGAAGGGCAGGGCTAACCGGCAAGGCCTCCTGTGCCAGCCGAGGCACCGGGGGGTGTGGTCAGGTCCGGTTTGGAGGCTGATTCAGAGCACCCTGGCGCGTTGGGGCAGAATCGGGGAGGGGTGATGACATGCAGGGTGAGGGACGGGGGTAATGCCCGGGGACACAGGCCGCAGTGTGGGGACAGACCTGGAAGGCTGTTCCCTGCTCTGCCCTGGAGCACTGTGGGGCGACTCTGCTGCTGGGCTGGGGCCTCCAGTGATGCGGGGCCAGGAAGGGTTGAGCGGCTGCGACTTGGAGAATAGGCCTCTAACATAGGATGCGTGGGTGGGGGGCTGTTGCTAGGCAGTCTGAGTCCTGTTGGCTAGGGGAGCAGTCCAGGCTGCTGCCCACGCCCCGCCCCCCGACCGGGTCCCATGACCTCTCCCATCCTCCGTTGCTTCCCTGTGAAATGGGAAGGCTTTTCCTTTCGGGTGGCTAAGGGGTGAACACGGCGGTGCCGAACGTCCCCTGGTGACGTCACAGCCGCCCTTGGCCCCGGCTCCGCTGCCCCGGGAGCGTCGAGGAGGGGGAGGGTGACAGGGCGGCCTGCGTGACCGCGGCGGGGGCGCTTCGTGTCCAGGCTTCGAGCTGCTGTACCAGCCCGAGGTGGTGCGTCTCTACCTGTCCCTCCTGACGGAGAGCCGCAACTTCAATACCCTGGAGGCCGCGGCCGGCGCCCTGCAGAACCTCAGCGCTGGGAATTGGGTGGTGAGAGGCCCGTCGGGACAGGGAGGCTTGGGGTGGAGCTTCTGGGGGCGGGCTTTGTCCGCAGCGGAGGGCAGGTCCGGCTCGAGGGGGCGGTCAGGGCGCCGCTGGGCGCGCGACGCTGCCCCGGCTGAGAACGCCGTCCCCCGCCGCAGTGGGCCACGTACATCCGCGCCGCGGTGCGCAAGGAGCGCGGGCTGCCGGTGCTGGTGGAGCTGCTGCAGTCGGAGACCGACAAGGTGGTGCGTGCAGTCGCCATCGCCCTGCGCAACCTCTCGCTGGACCGGCGCAACAAGGACCTTATCGGTGAGTGCGGGCACGGGGGTCTGGGCCCGCCCCCCTCCCCCGCGCTGGCGCGGCCTCACCGCCCCCGCCCGCTACCCGCAGGGAGCTACGCCATGGCCGAGCTCGTGCGAAACGTGCGCAGCGCGCAGGCGCCCGCCCGGCCCGGTGCCCGCCTGGAGGAGGACACGGTGGTGGCCGTGCTCAACACCATCCACGAGATCGTGTCCGACAGTCTGGACAACGCGCGCTCGCTGCTGCAAGCACGCGGCGTGCCCGCGCTGGTGGCACTGGGCGCCTCCGGGTGGGTGCAGGCGCGGCCTCGGGAGGGGCGGGCTGGGGGCGGGGCCTGTGTGGGCGGGCGGGCGGGGCCCCGGGTGGGGGCGGGGCCTGTGTGGGTGGGCGGGCGGGGCCCCGGGTGGGGGCGGGGCCTGTGGGTGGGCGGGGTGGGCAGGTGGCGGGCGTGGCTTGTGGTGGGCAGGGCCGGAGGTCCGGGCAGACGCTGATCCCCGCCTGGGCCGCAGCCAATCGGTGCGCGAGGCGAAGGCCGCGTCGCACGTGCTGCAGACGGTGTGGAGCTTCAAGGAGCTGCGCAGCGCCCTGCAGAAGGATGGCTGGAGCAAGGCGCGCTTCCAGGTTAGGCCCGCCCGCCCCTTTCTCTCACTTCGCCAGGCCGGGTACCCCGCGGCAGCGCCCCGACCCATGCCGTCTGGTATGTGTTCCCCCGCCGCAGTCAGCTGCTGCTAATGCCAGGGGCCCCAAGGCAGCCCCGAGTCCGGAAGCCTTGGACGACAGCACGCTGCCACTGGTGGAAAAGAGCCTGGGTGAGTATGGGGCCCGGGCCCATCCCGAGGTTCAGTTGTGCCCCTCCTCCAGGCAGAGGGCTGGAGGAAGGTGGGCCTTCCTCCAGGAAGATGGCCCCCACTCTTCTCGCACCCCCTCCCCCTGGGGCGTTCACCTTGGCACCAAGCTGGGGACGGCTGTGCCAGGGAACAGATGTTGGTGACAGGGTACCTAGTGGCTGAGGTCATGCCTGGGCCCCCGCCACCACCTGCAGTCAGCCACCCCACCCGCTCATGCCTTGCAGACGGTGAGAAGCCAGGCGGCCGGGACATGATCCCCATGGAGGCACTTGGTCCAGGTGCGGGCAGGTGCAGGCTGCTTGCTCCTTGTGTGGGGAGGGCCTTCCAAGGAGGTGTGGTTGGAAAAGTGATTTGGTTTAGGGGTGCTCAGGGAGTGAGGGACGGGGCAGCCAGGGAGAGGTCACTGTCCAGCCAGACTGTTTGGTCTGCCACTTGAGGGGCGGCTGGAGAGCTCTGAGCTGTGGGTGGGGGGCCAGCAGGAGGAGTGGGGACAGATGAGAAGACCCAGCTCAGCAGAGTCTGGGCGGACGCCCTCCCCGGTGCACCCTGGACACTGAGGGACAGCCACAGCTCGGTGCCTGCCTCAGGGTCCCCTCTGCCTCCGCCCCGCAGATGGCTACTCCACTGTGGACAGGAGGGAGCGCAGGGCTCGAGGCAGTGACCCCACAGGGGAGGCCTCTGAGAAGGAGCCGCTGAGAGTGAGTGGCCTCGGGCAGGTGTCCGGAGAGGTGGCATGTCTGGGGGGGGGGCTGGGGCGGGGCTGTGGCTCTCCTGCCTGGGGAACCCTTGCGCACGCTGGGAGGGCGGGCCCGGGCCAAGGCTGCATCCACACCCTCCCTGCTCGGTCCTGCCCCAACGGCAGCCCCGCCGCCTGCTCTGCGCCTGCTCCTGCATCCCCAAGCCCCGTTGGCGCTCAGCCCTCCCTTGGCACCCACCCCTGCCCTGCTGACCAGCCCAGCTCCCACCCGCCAGCTCATACTAACCTGCTGCGTTCTGCCTCTAACACCCGCCTGCCCACTGCCCGCCCGCTGCAGCCCGACCCCAGCAGGAAGGCTCCTCTGCCCGGGCCCAGCAGGCCTGTGGTCAGGCTGGTGGACGCCGTGGGGGACGCCAGGCCTCAGCCTGTCGACTCCTGGGTCTAGCTTGCATGCCCGGTATGTCCCCTCTGGGCTCTGCATTGGGGTGGGGCCTCCTCCTCCTGCTGCTGCCTGCCCGCCCCTGCTCTCCCTGCATGCTTCCTGCAGGGCCGCCAGAGCTCAGGAGAGGGAAGCCCAGGGCGGGGGGCAGGTGGGGGGCCCTGGGCCATCGGAACCTGGAGGTCACAGGGCGAGAGCAGGGCTGATCCCCCCACACCTTCCAACGGCCCAGCACAGGGACCCCTGAGACCCGCCTTCCCCCAGTGGCCATCCCCAGGGCTGCTCAGGCTTCCCCTTTCTGTCCGCAGGGTCTGGGCCCGGCCGTTTGCTCTTAGGGTCTGACCTCTGAAGAGACCACGGGAAGGGGCCTCTGGGTGCCCATGCAGACCCCGCTGTGGAGGTGGAAGCCCTCTGGTGGCAGGGCAGGCGGCGCCTCCCCCTCCGGCCTGGCTCCCTGCTCCTAACTCCCAGGCGAGTTAGCTTCCTGACATGGTGCTGTGTGCAGTGCACGCCCCGGGAGGCCCAGGCCAGGGCACCCGGCATTGCTCTGGGGCCAGCGGGGCCCCTCAAGGAACGCGGACGGGCGAGGAGGGGGCTCAGGGCAGGGAGTCTGGCCCCAAGGCTGCAAGGGCTTCCCTGGGCCCTGAGCGGGGGCGGCGCTCAGGGACAGCCCGCGCAGAGATCCTGGAGGCAGCAAGCGGGGGCTGGCTGCACGTGCCCCACCCGCCCGCCATGCCTGGAGCCCCTCCCTAGGCACTGCAGCCCTTGAGTAGCACCTCTGGGACTGGCCTTTGGCAGCAGTGGGGGACTGCTGTTGAGTGCCTGCTATTTGTGACTTAAAAACCAGAAAAACACTGATAAAAAACATTAATAAGAAAACCAAACTAAGACTGTATTGGTAAACATCTAAATTTTTGTAAGAAAAATTAAAAATTATAAAAAGCAACAAAGAAACTTCCCGTGTCTGTCTCCGTCCACAAGCCACTCCCGTTGTTTACTGGCCCCCGTGGGGGTCCACTGCATCCAGGCCCCCGGAATGTGTCCCCCACGTGGCTCCTCTCTACACAGTGTGTGGGCTCGATCCCGGGTAGTTAGCGGGGCCCCGACGTCTGTGGCTGGTCTTGGGCACAGGTGGGCTCGGCCAGAAGGGGTGATCTCGGGGTGAGGGACCCGGGAGAGCCTCCGAGGTGGCCAGAGGTCCAGCCGGCCGCTTGAGGGCCTTGGGGCTGGAGGGCCAGCGTCGGGGCCGCAGGCACCTGTGGACGTGGGTGGGCGCCGGCCGACGTCACGGGCAGCCGGGCCACCACGGAAGCACTGCAGCTGCTCCGACTGCACCATCTTGTCCCCAGGCCAGGCCGAGTGGGACGCCCACTCGCCCAGAGCCACACCAGGCCCGAGAGGCTGGGTACTGGGCATTCCGGACCTGGCCCAGCACTGGTTGCTCAGAGCAGCCTGCAGGCTGCCTGGGTCCCCAGTAGGGCTCAGCCTGGCCCACAGACATCCCCGTGGGCCGTCTGCAGCGGCCGAGGGGAGTGGCGGGTGCCTGTTGCGAAGCTGGGACACGGGGGCAGACGCAGCAGCACTCAAGTCCTGTCTCACCTAAAGAATCAGGTCCTTAATTTCTACCTCATTGTCTTCTAAACAGGGTGTTAGTCTGTGAGATTGGTAGCGGCTGATTGTAGAAAAGTTGCATTTCATTCTTAAAAAGCAGGCGAAAGGAGTGTGAGTTTTGGGGGCGGCGGTGATCACTGAGGCACTGCTGCCACCTGGTGATGGCGAACACAGGCGGATGGGGTGGGGGGAGAGGGGAGAGAGAGGGAAGGAGGGAGGAGGAGAGAGGAGAAAAACAGGAGAGAGCGAGAGGGAGGAGAGCCAGGCGGGGAGAGAGATGCGGGGAGTGGAGAGAGAGAGAGAGTGTGAGGTGGTGTGAAGCTGAGATGCTGTGTGAGTGTGTGACACTGCACGTGTGTGTGTGTGTGTGTGTGCGCACGCGACACTGTCAGGCGCACTGCTTGCCTAGCTGGTCTTCACAGGCAGGCACCTTCTAGATTCTGGAAGGGAAGCTGGGCATGCTCGGGGCAGGCCAGCGTGACAGCCTGGAGCTGACGAGAGGCGGCCACGGGGCTGCTGGCCTGAGGACAGGCCAGCGCTACAGGGCTGGGGCTGCCTCACCCTTCAGGGCCGGGCGTGGCGGGGGATCCTGCACGGGGCCGCCCGGGCCCTTGTAGATGACCTTCTCCAGGCCGTCTACCACCTGGGAGTACTCCAGGTACGAGCTGAAGTGTGAGCACTCAAAGCGGCCGCTCCCACGCACATACTCCAGAAAGTCGGGAGCCCCAGGAAAGATGACGTTGTCGGCCAGCAACACTGTCCCCTTCCGCAGCAGGCCGCACTCCTGTGGGACAGGCAGATGGCTGGAGGGCGGCCTGAGCGGGCAGGGGGACCCTCAGGCCCTAGGACAGAGCGTGGCACACAGCAGGGGCTCACTGCACCCTGGGGGACGTGAGAGTGCAGATGGCGGGGCCCGGATTGTGGCCAGTGGGTGCCAGGAACACGGGCTCCTCTGGGTCACCGAGATGTCTGGTGACCTGTGTGGGGGCTGCTGGCATCAGTCACTGGAGGTTCAGTAGGGTCCGACCAGGGGGACCCTGCAGGGCTGGGGGGCAGACCTCCACACCGACAAGCCTGCCCCTCAGGTCCACCCTGAGGCACCCCAGTCTCCACCAACACCTGGGCAGTTGGCCAACATGTCAGGCCTGGCTCTACAGAGGGAGGGGCAGCTGAACTTCTGTGCCCACCAACCTCCCCCCCAGTCTCTCTGAGCCAGAGGAGGAGCTGCTTGGTGTGTGTGAAACTTGCTCAGTCGTGTCCAACTCTCTGCGACCCCAAAGACTGTAGCCTGCCAGGCTCCTCTGTCCATGGGATTCTCCACGCAAGAAACTGGAGTGGGTTGCCATGCCCTCCTCCAGGGCATCTTTCTGACCCTCCGATGGAATCCAGTTCTCCCACATTGCAGGCAGATTTTTTTTTATCATCTGAGCCACCAGGGAAGCCCTGCTTAGGTTACATCAAAAAGCAAGAGGAAATGTTTCCCTGACGAAGGAGTGAAGGGACAGTCCAGCTGCTGCGCTAGATCAGAGCTTTCTCTACATGATCAGTAAAGTGGGAAAAAAAAAAAAAAATCCCCCAAAAGGAAGGTAAAATCAAGCAAGAGGCCCCAGGCGTGTCTTAAGTTGCCAGTGGGACCCCAGGGATGGACGGGCACCCCCTGGTGGCTTAGGAACACGGGGGCCACTGGAGTGGGTGCAGCCCTCAAATCTTCCTGGTGGTGGTTGCCTCCCTTCTGTCCCTGGGCCCTGAGGCTGGAGTGGAAAACACAGCTGTAGAGGTCAGTGAGATTGGGACAACCCATGAGCCAGAATGTAAAAAAGTGGGCCTCTGAATCGTGGAGCATTTCTCCTAAAAAAGGAACTTCTCCGTGATACTGATGTGGAAGGGCCGCTGGGAGCAGCGGCCCGGGCTGCTCAACCCTGGGAGGAAACGCTCAAGGTGATCTGGGGCTCAGCACGTGGGGCACTGAACCCATGGGTCAGCCTCGGAGGAGAGGATGCAAAGGCCGGCTGTCTGCGCGGGGATGAAGCCCTGGAGTGTCTGACCCAAGCCGTGTGCCGGCACTCAGAGGACCAGAGCAGTGTCCCCTGTTCCTGACCCCGGTTCCTTCCGCCCCAGGTGCGGCTTCAGGTCACAAGGGTGCCAGGCCTCCCTCTCCGTCTCCGGCCGCCCTGCTCTAAGAACACCAAGCAGCCCGTGGAGAGGCCTGAGCGATCGGGACGAAGGCCGCCTGCCCTACCAGCCCCTCGCCCGAGCGAGGTGGTGTGGCCAGGCCAAGGCAGGGCCAGCTGCAGAACACGCCTTCCCTTCTCTTGAGATGATGAGCAGCCATGAACAAGCGGCACTGAGAAAGCTATTAGGCTCCTACTTGCCAAGGGCAGCAGGGCTTTCCTGGTGGTTCAGATGGTAAAGAATCAAGCCGCACTGCAGGAAACCCGGGTTTAATTCCTCGGTCAGGAAGATCCCCCTGGAGAATCCCAGACAGAGGAGCCTGGCAGGTACAGTCCATGGGATCACAAAGAGTCAGACACGACTGAGAAGCTAACACCTCCACTTCCAAGGGTGGTATCTGCTGCTCTCTACAGATGCAGGCCATCCAGGGTGCTCCCCGAGGCCCGCCCGCCCGCCCTGGCCCAGGCCCCCACTCCCCTCTGTGTCCTGACTGCACACAGGCCAGCCCATGGCTCCCTGGCCACCCTCCGCAGGGCCTGACCCAGCCAGCACGCACAGGGCTCACCTCCAGAAGAAGCGTGTCCGGCAGGTAGCGGTCCTTCCAGTGGTCGATAAAGACCATGTCCAGAGTGTCCACGTCATATTTCTTCTTCAGCTGGGGGATGATGTCCTGGGATGCTCCAAGAACAACGGTCACCTGGAACAGACCCCTACCCAATGAGCCTGGCAGTTCCGGGAGACGGGTCCCTGCTCTGCCCCACCGCCGGGAGTCTCCCGCTCTGCGGACGGGGCTGCTGGCCAGCTGGTAAGCATGGCCTGGAGCCGCTGGGATGTGACCCCAGCCTTCCCGGCCCCTGGAGCCTGTGCCCACATCCGCCATCTCAGGGACAGTGCCGCACCTTGTCCTGCAGGCCTGCAAACTCCACCATCTGCTGGGTGATGGCCGCATATTCGGGGTTGAGCTCAATGGTGAGCAGCCGGGCGCCAGGCAGCAGCAGGCGGGCCATTCGCACTGCCGAGTAGCCACAGTAGGCGCCCAGCTCCAGCAGCACTGATGGCCCATGCTCCCTCAGCACGCTGTCCATGATCTGGCCTGGGGGGAGGGGGGTGGTGAGCAGGGGGCTTCCGCCCCCCATACCTCCTCCCCCCCCCCCCCCCCCCCCCCCCCCATGCTGGCCCCAGCGTCCTCCAGCCATCCGCAGGCCCCACCACGCTCAGCCCGAGCTCCCGCCCCCAGGCCTCTAAGCTTCTGCACGAGCTGGTCCTCCCCTTCCAGCATTCCCGGCTACCCTCAGCCTGGCCCCACCCAGAGCCGCCCTCCGTGGAAGCCCCACCCCACTCCCGCCCCGGGCTGCACAGAGAGCATGCCCGCTCCCTTCAGCTAGACACAGTCGGAAGGTTCAAGGCTGCTGGACCGCTGGCTGCCCTGACGTCCATCCGCAGGGTTCACGTCCGCTGCCCCGACTCGTGGGGGGAGGGGTGATCACGCGTCGCCTGCCTGGGCCCCCCGCTGGAGTCCAAAGGTCGGGAGGCGGCCCCGGAGGCGGGGCGAGGCCTGGCGCCCCCGCAGGACTCAGTCCAAGACTCTCCATGCACCCTGGGGCCAGCCGGGACACCCAGGGACCCATGGCCCGCCCTGGGGGGCACCTGGCTCTGCCTGGCGGCTGTGAGCGACGAAACCAGGCAATGACTCTGTTGTTCCCCGTCCCCTCCCCCTCCAGCACTGTCCGGGGCTCCCCGGCGACACCTCCGAGAGTGGGGGGCGGGGCTTCCCCTACGGCGGTCCTCCCGCCGGACGGCGCCCGAGCCGCCCCGCCACCCACCTTTCTTATCGCCCACGTGCATGGCCCACTCCTTCTCCGAGCTGTAGCTGTCGATGGCGGCCAGCACGCTCTGAGGGTCCCCGGGCGCCGCGTGCCGCAGCACGTGCTGCAGGATGCGCTGCTCCTTGCTGCTGCCCATGAGGAGGTTGCGGACGGGGTTCACGACGAACTCGTTCCAGCCGATAAAGGCCAAGCCGAAGAGCCGCAGGTCCAGTGGGGCCAGCCACCGCAGTGCGAGCAGGGCCAGGCCGACGGCACCAGCGGCCAGCAGCAGGGGCGGGGCCTCCAGCATCTGCGGGGCGAGGGGCGGGGCTTAAGGGCGGGGCCTCCAGCCTCTGTGGGGCGGGGCGAGGGGCGGGGCGGGCCTTCCGGGCTCTGCGGGGCCCGCCGCCCGCAGGACCCGTGGGACCACGTGGGCATCACGGTGTTAGTGACCGGCCCGCCTGGCTGACCGGCCCGGGAGGTTCAGCCCCGTGAGAGGCCAGCCCCGTGCCCGGTGGCCGGACTCAGGGGATACGGCCGGGGCCCCGCCCACGTGCAAACCACGTCCCCCAGGGACTCCGCCCTGGGTGGGGAGACGGGGTCTCGGCAGCCCGGAGCACAGCTGGCCCGAAGCTGGACACTCCCCACAGGGGCGGCCAATCGCACGCAGAGCCCCCTGGGGCACACACTGGGGACAGCCGGGAGCTCGTGTGGCCCGAGAGCTTCCGGGGACGGACACAGGCAGCCCCAAGCCGGCTGTTCCACACGGGCAGTCTGTCCCGCGAGGAGGGTGCCGACCCTGCTGCCTGCCTGGCACGATGGAAGCGAGGCTGGTGCCCTCCCCCTGGCTGGCCACCCTTTGGGCGGGTAGCGGGGTCCCTGACACAGCCGGGTTGGGCCTGCACAGGGCGGAGGCCTCAAAGTGGGAAAGCGTGGGAGCCTCCAGCGGGGCTGTGGCCACCTGCGGATCACGCACAGGGAGGGGCCGCACAGGACCGGCTCCCTCAGCAGCGCCTGCTGGGAAAGGCGCGTGGGCGAACAGGCAGGCTGAGGCTCTTGGAGGGGTGACCACCTCTTCCTGGACAGCTCAGAGCTCCAGCAGACTGGACCACGATAAGGGTCTTTGGCAGGCAGGGCAGGAGGAAGAGGGGAGCACGGACACCCAGACTTGGAGCGGCCTGGCCTGCGTGGCCTATTCACACCAGGCATAGCAAGCACGTGGTCAGCAGGTCAGGGCCCCACCTGACCCGCCTCCCCTACGGCCACGCCCCACGCCCCTCCTCCGAGCTCCGCAGAGCTTGTGCCGAGTTCTTCTGCCTGTAAACAGTTAATCAGGAACCACAGATTGACAGGGACCAGAGTCCTGGCACAGGGGTCTGCCGCAGGCCGGCCCTGCCCTCAGGGGAGAGCAGACAGGCAGCGAGACGCCGCTCCGAACGTCCCTCCAGCCCAGGACACCACGGCAGTCTCCCTGGTCCCGGCGGCACTGGCCAGGCCAGCAGGTGCACCACAGGGCGGGAGGCAGGTGGGGTAGTCTGGAGGTGCGTGGAGTGGGGCCAACCGCACTTCCAGGATGGGTGGCAAACACAACAGGGCGCGTGGCCTGCAGTTGCCAGCACTGCCCGCTGGGCTCCGTTCTGCCAGCTCAGGAGCCCCAACCACACGCCTGTGTGACTGTATCATCACTGTGTTCAGCAGCAGTGCAGAGAGGCTGGGCCACTCTGATGTATTCTCTGGGTTGATGAAAAAAACTAATCAATGTTACATGTAAATATAAATATAAAAAAATAAAAAGTAGTATTCCGTTTAAAGACCAAAGTCCTTGGTGGACCCTGGAGTTGTGAAGGATAGCTTGTAATTCCCACAACAACTGAACTGTATAAAAATCGGGCGAAGACTCAGCCGCCTGACGGCCCAGGTCTGCCGGGAGCTTCACGAGGTGCCGTGCACCAAGAACAGACCCGCCGACGGAACCAGGCAGCCGTGCTGGGAGGAAGCCCCCCAGTCACCCCTGTGCTGCAGCGCCCATGGCTCTGCCCTTCAGAAGGGCCACAGTGGGGTCCCTCAGTGCCCCCGGAGGTGGCCTGAGGTGCCCGCCGCCCTGCGTGGCTCCGGGCCCCGGGAGGCTGAAGGGCCCCGCTGCCCTGAGAGGAGGACGAAGGAGCCGCTGGCCAGGGGTGAGGGCTGGTGGCCGAGAGGCACCTTCAGACCCCCTGCCTCGCGTGTCCCACACACAGCCCCCTGCTTCCGTGCGCTCCACTCGCATCCAGAACCTAATTTTAAGAAATAAAACCATAAAACTCTCAGCAGGAAACACAGGAGTAACTCTTCATGACCTTGAATTTGGCCCTGGATTCTCAGACACGACGCCAGAAGCTCAGGCAACAAAAGAAAAACAGAATTTCACCAAAATGAAAGCTCTGTGCATAAAAGGACACCATCAAGAGAGCAAAGGACAACCCAGGGGGTGGAGAAAATATCCACAAACCACCTATCTGATGAGGGTTTAAAATCCTAAATATATATAAGAATTCCTACAACTCAGAAAGAACCCAGTTAGAAAGGGGACAGAGGACATGAACAGATATTTCCCTAAAGAAGACACACCAGTGACCAGGAAGCACATCACTTGGGAAGTCTGATCAAAACTTCAAGGCACCACTTCACATCCCTGGGATGACCCGCCCCGCACTAGCGGGGCCACGGAGAAATCGGAAACTCAAGCATGGCTGGTGGGAACCCAAGACAGAGCAGCTGCTATGGAAAACAGTTGGCGGTTCCTCAGAAAGGTAAATACAGAGTTACCGCATGACCCAGCAATTCCACCTCTGGGAGTGGACCCAAGACACCCGAGAGCGGCGGCTTGAACCCATATTTGTCCACCCACGTTCAGGACAGTGTGAGGCACAGTGGCTGCGAGGGGACACGGCCCAAGGACAGACGAGGTGTGGACTCTCCGCACACTGGGGCATCCCTTAGTCACACTAAGATGACCTGCACCCTGACCCTGTCCCACTGGGAGGGACGTGTGGACACCTGTGACTTCACGGAGGGACCAGGGGGACGTCACGCTCAGTGGGATGAGCTGGACGCGTGAGGATCAATTCTGAATGATCGCACCCGGATGAAACGCGCACAAGGGCCAGCTCACTGAGACAGGAGAACAGAGGCTGCCAGGGGCTGGGGGCCGCGGGGTCACTGCTGAAGTGGGCAGAACTTCTGCCTGGGGCAGGGCGGGAGCTCTGAAGACAGAGGCAACAGCTATGCAGCCACGTGGACGCTCGATGCTACCCAACTGAACACGTGCACGTGCTTAGAGTGGTGAATCTCAACTCATGCACGTCTCACTGCATCAAAACAGCGGAAAACCAGGAAAACAAGCAGCCCTGTTTCTGGTCCTCTCTGTTCCCAAAAGAAAAAGGAAAATGGCACCCCCACTGGGAAGCAGGATCCAGAAAAACCAGCCCAGCTCCCAATCTGCCTGTCTGCGGGCCTGCCCCCTGAGCCTGGGCACCTGCCCCACCCCACCCGGAGGCACACACTCACCCCCTCTGGGAGGAGGGGAAGGCAGTAGAGTCCCCCGCTTCCTCCCCAGGCTGGTGTGTGTTCCCCGTGCCCTAGACATAGAGCACAAACCTCTCACAACAGCAGCCACAGCCCACCCCCAAAGCTTCCTTATTATAAGCCCGTTCTTAACTTTCTCCTTGCAACCCCAAGCCAGACCCTCCATCACCTGGGATCACCACCTATGCTCCTCCCGATAACCCCCAAGGGGCTGATGGAGATGCTGGCCATAGCCCGGCCCCCTCAGGCCCAGGCGGGGGCTGCAGGCTACCCACAGATTCTTCAGTCCCTTGGTGCTGAATCTGCTAGGGCTCCGCATGTTGGGGGTGGGGGGGTCCTCACCAGGAGTCACACAGCCCAGCCCCGCCTCCCCAAGAAAGGCAGGCCTGAGAGCGCAGGGGACCGTTGGGGGCAAGAGGGGCAGGCAGCCCCGATCCTCACGAAGGGGAAACCTGGCGGCTGCCCAAACTAGCAATGCGCCTGGGCTGGGGCCTCTGCGCTTGGGTGGCATGGGGGATGGCATGGGACACAGAGCCCCGGGGGGCTGTGTCCTCGTCTCCTGTCCCGTGTGATTCTGGCTCCAGACCCGCAGACCACAGACAGGACAGCTCTGCTCCTAGGCTGGGGGCTCCCAGCAGCCTCTCGGACAGGAGCCGCCCAGCTGGCTCCACCCAGCTGGCTCCATCCACTTCCTCCCGGTCAGCACCAGAGCACATGGGCCTCAGGGGCTGCCAGGCCGCCAGCCCACCACGCCCTCCTCCCCCAGCCCCTGACTCCTCCACCCTCCTCCCCGGCCCCTCAATTCCCCCAGCCCCTGAAACCTTGGGCCCCCTGGCGCCTCTCCAGGGACTCAGGCATCCCCCAGAAGCAACTACCTGATGCTGAAAAGGAAAAAGAACAGTGAATTGGAAGCATTCAGTCTGTACCTCCCTGAGATGACACATCAGGGTCCAGAGGGGCTTTCAGGCGCCACACCGCACGGGTGTCAACCTGCCCCACTTGCTACAACACGATTCGGACTAAGAGACCAAACGAAGCAAAGACATAGTCCAACTCTTACATAAACTAGTGGGTTTTATGCAACTGTGTTTACGACTGATGCATAGCTAGGCATAAATTTTTATGTACAGTTTTGTTTTTTTAATATACATATGCTCCTTCCCCACCTCCAGATGGTATGACCAGATCAAGTTCTGCAATGCCTTCCAGGGACTCTATCCTGACTGGCTTCCAGAGGAACAGGCACTTATGTAAAGTAAACCTTCCTAAACTCCCAGAGATACAAGCACCAACTCAACTGTTTTTCTAGTTCATGTACTTGGGTAAATCTTTGCTAAATAAAACCAGCTTAATAGTGTTCATCTCATAAAATAGGTGTCTCTTTAGAGTTGTCAACATTACATACATTGCAACACACTTAAATCTCCTTGGTTGACTAGTCAAATAAGCTAGTATTATATTGATTAGACATTTAAGGTTATAAATTTGATTTTAATCAAATCTAGTCACTATTCTCTCTCTCTCTCTTTTAATGTTCATTTATGTATTTGGCTGCACCAGGTTTAGTTGCAGCGTTTGGGATCCAGCTCCCCGACCAGGGATCAAACCCGTGGCCCCTGCATTGGGAGCGCAGAGTGTTAGCCACTGGACCACCACGGAAATTCTCCAGTCACTATTCGGACAAACTTTCTTTCCATAATGACTGTGTTTCAGTCTGCCTAAAAGCAGTTTCCAAAATCTTTTTGGTAACTTGAAACCTTAAGAGTTCTACCAAGTTAAGTTAAACAATAGATATCCCGTTGTTTTGCCAAAAGTTTTCCTTTCATTTTAGGTTTGAGGCATTCATCAAAAAGAGAAAGCACTCGTTACACACAAACAAACAATTTCACTTTTTAACGGAAGATTATCCAAACTTAACCTCAATATCCAGGGACTTGCCTCGTGGCCCAGTGGTTACGAATCCGCCTGCAAATGCAGGGCACACAGGTTCGATGCCTTGTGCGGGAAGACTCCATGTGACGTGGAGCAGCTGAGCCTGCATGAGCTGCTATGGAAACCCGCGTGTCCTCTCCAACAGGGAACCACGGCAATGAGCAACCTGTGCTCCCCAGCTAGGGAGCAGCACCCGCTCGCCGTCCCTGGGGAAGGCACGGCAACAAGACCCAGCTCAGCCGAAAGTAAATAAATAAGACAATTTTTTAAGCATCCCCAAATACAGTCATTAGGAAAAAAGAAGTAAGAGAGAAGTAATAGTGCATACACCACCAAACTGAGCCTACATCTGCACCCAGACTTTAACAGTGTGGGGAAATCCCACGTCACGGCAGTCTGGAGTCCCAGAGGGGAGGGTCCTGGGTGGTGCATCCACTGCACAGGCGAGACTTCAAACAGCTTTGGGGGCTCCCACTTATAATCCCAGGCAGCAAACTGACAGTATCATTGGTTTGTGCACAAAAAAATTGCAGTTGTGGTTTAAGTTTCACAATGCTGTTTGTTTTGCCTTGTGAGTCCTAAGATTCCTTAGACCTCAGGAGGCTGGCTGGGTCCACAGGGGCTTAAGAAATTCCAAGACCAAGTCCCTTTCTTATCAGTGCTGCCTGCCTTGCTGGTAGGACCGATGTGCCTGCAGACAGGTGGTCCAGGAAGGGTCAGAGGTCAGTCCCCTACTCCTGATGCCTGAACAAGACAACCTCCATTTAAATTTCCCTAACGTCACTGAATATCTGTATAACTTCTACATAAGATAAAGTGCTGAAACACTCATGATTAAGACGGCATGAGTTTAAGTTTCTATACTTTGGCTTCTGATGTTTATATAACAAAGAAGCTAAAGACATTTGAAGGTGAAAGTGTCGGTCGCTCTGTTGTGTCCGACTCTGTGCGACCCCGTGGATTGCAGCCCGCCAGGCTCCTCTGTCCATGGGACTCTCCAGACGAGCACTGGAGTGGGCTGCCATGTCCTCCTCCAACCTTACAGATTATGCAAGCCTATCTTCACAAAATTTGCTCATCTGCTACAAAATACTGGGATAAGACAGATAATGTGCAGTTGTCTACTTCCTTGTTCTCTATAAAATAAAGGCTGCTAATGGTTACAAACTTCAATCAACACATGAGAAAAAAACTACTACTAGTCCGAACAAAGGAAAACAACTTTGTCCACAAGGCAGGAAAACGAAGATATGTTCTTACCCGAAAAGCACGCAGAGAATGTGGAATACGTTTTTGTTGAGGGAGGAGAGTCATTTTTGTCCTCAAGCAAAATCATAAAGGGAGACAGGGTTCCCCTGGTGGCTCAAGGGTAGAGAATCTGCCTGCCAGCACAGAAGGCACGGGTATGACCCCTGACCCGGGAAGACCCCACGTTTCTCGGAGCAACCAAGCTCTCGCACCCTTGAGCCCGCGCTCTGCAACAAGAGGCCCGTGCACCAGACCCAAGAGTAGCCCCCGCTCGCTGCAACCAGCAAAAGCCCATGCAGCAATGAAGACCCATAAAAAGTTTAAAAAAAAAAGAGGGAGACAAACCCTTGTCAACTACAAACTCACCGTCTGCCTCCACAAGGATTAAGTCACGTGCCGCTGCAGCTGCTGACCTCCAGCACCCCCTGAAGGAGTTCAGGGCGGGGACCAGAGACAGGCCCTCAGCGCTCAGGGAAAACCGGCAGGACAGGTCTTCAGAGTCAGTTATTCTCAGGAGCTGATTTTATGAGCCCAGTGCTGGCACCTTCTCACATCTAGAAAAGCACTAGATTCCTTCCTGGCAACAGCTGCTCCTTGTGACCAGCAAGCTTCTGCAAACAGACGTGGTTGACTGCAAATACTCCCCTTCATCAAAATCACATGTACACTGACCTTTCCCCTTCCTCTTTCGAGCACCTTCTCGAGCTGTCTGAAATGCTGTCTTCCAGGCTATGGTCCTCATTTTGTGCCAAATAAAACATAACTCACAACTCCTGTGTTGTGCCAGAGGACGACATGGTTGGATGGCATCAACGACTCAATGGACATGAGTCTGAGCAAACTCCAGGTGTTGGTGATGGACAGGGGGGCCTGGCGCACTGCAGCCCATGGGGTCGCAAAGAGTCGGACATGACTTAGTGACAGAACAACAAAAAGAGAGACCAGAACTATTTTGTAAACATGAATACTCTTCAGTTTACCACTGATCAAAAATGGAAGTGACCACAGAAAGAAATTCTGTTTCAGTAGGGAAAACAATACACCTTGTGGGTCATCAGAGTCCAGTCCTGCCCAGTCGATGCCTTTGAGGTTTTATCACCACCTGCACGTCGGGCTGCACGGCCCGCTTTCATGTTTCGTCATCGCCGGATCCTGAGTCCTTCCCGTTTACTCAATACCTGGTATAATGCTCCAAACCTCAGTTTTCCCCATTTTCCTCCGTCCCTCCTGGCCGGGGGCTCAGTCCTGTCACTGCCCGTGTCCTCCTCAGTCTGACAGAGCCCTGCACGTCGAAGGGAGACACGGTGGCGGGAACTTCAGATGCGGGCCACTGCACGAGCCATGTGGTGCCTGCACCTCCCGAGCTCTGCTCCAGACCTAAGTGGCCTTGCCACGCAACCCTGATGTCTCCACAAATGTTCAATCACACGGAAACTGGAGAAATCCAGCAGATGGCCACCGCGGCCTCATGTCACCATCTAGAGACCTGAGAACTCGACATCTAAAATCTACTCAACTGATCTCCCTCAAGGCTCAAAACCCCGGGTTACTGTGGCCTCTGATCATCCACCAAGGAGACACGGTCCCTGCCAGACCCAGCCACCAGACCTCATGCAAAGACTGGAACAAAGAGCTGACTGTGTGTCAAGGCTCGAGGCCACGTCCCTACAACACCCCAGCCCCACATGGTGTCCTCCCAACAAGCTCACAGCTTCCGGAAGAAGTGACATGTCCAGCCACACTGACCAGCTCCGCAGGAGGGCAAGAGGCCAGGTCCAGCGGGCGAGCTCAACTGGGGGTCCCAGGGACCCGTGCCTCCTCTGACTCCCTTGGGCCCCGACACCCCACCTGCATCTTCCCTTTCAAAGGCCCAACGGCCCCTGAGCCAGTCCGGTACCGTGCCATGTCTATCTGACCCAACAAGCCCAAAGGAAGCTGCTGGTCAAACTTCAAAGACGGCAGCGGGCCGAGGGGCCCAGGCTTCTTCCTGGGGAGGCTGCCAGTTTCACAAAACGGGAAGGTCCAGGAGGCTCCAACCTGCCGGCAGGACGGGGAAACGGCTGAGCCCTCGCCTGGGCCCCGGAGTGCTCCCTCCCCGGGGACCCGAGGTGCTCAGACCCTACTCTGCAGCCTGGTCCCAGGTTCACACTCTCCCAGAAACCACGACCTGGGAGTCCGGGTCCCAGAGCCCTGCGGTGCACACCCCCAACCCTGGCCCCGCCACGCCAAAGGGGGGACCTTCTGCAGCACCGCTCCCTGCCCTCCACCAGCCTGGTGTCTTCGCTGCCACCTCATCAGAGCCCCCAGCCCGGGTCAGAGGCTCTTGCCCGGGTCAGAAGCTCCTGCCCAATTAAGGTCTGGGGAAGCCACCTCATGTCGGGAGACCCACTCTAGTTCCGGAGCCTCTCCACCATAGGGCTGGGGATCCCTAGCCCAGGTTAAACACCCCCTCCTCTGGAGACTGCACCCCAGGTCCTGAGACCCTCACAGCAAGTCGCAGCCCCACCCCAGGTCAGAGGCCCCCAATCCAGGTCCAGACGCCCCCACCCGAGGTCAGAGCCCCCATCCAGGTCGGAGCCCCCACACCAGGTTGGAGCCCGCGTCCGGGGAGGATCCTTCCCCCGGGTCCTACA
>CM035282.1:244237-267590 GCA_020226075.1 Hydropotes inermis
TGTGAGAGCATGTGTCTGAGTATGAATGTGTGTCTGTGTGTGTCTGTAAGCGTGTGGCTGTGAGCAGGGTCGCGCTGCCCTGGGACTGCCCTCTGCCTCTCCTCTCTCTTATCTGCCCACAGCTTTGCTGTCAGAGCTAAAATCTCCTGTTGTTTACAATTGCAGATTTTGTCGGCTTGTCATGTCTTTTAACTCCAGTAAGGAACCAGTGTTTTGGGTTTTTTAAGTGTGGCTTAGGCTCTTTTACGCTTAATTGCTGTTAGATTTATTGCATGTTCAGGAGAGCCTCCCCCAACCCAGCAAGATGGTTTTTGACAAAAGCCCTGGATTTCCTGTGGGTCCCAGGGCCTTGGTGGGCGTCTGCAGCTCGTCTGCATGAAGATGGGGCCCCAGGCACCCACCACGAGCGCCTGCCGTCGGCCTGGAAACTCCTCTGAATGGGGCCCTGCCCCGCTCTGGCCCTGATTCACTGTCCCGTCCGCCAGGCTTTGGACCTGCGTCATTTTTTGGGGCGTTGGTTTCTGGGGGTGACGCAGACGCTTCCCCAGCGTCTCTGCGGGGGGCTGTGGAGACCGTGGTGCCGGCGGCCTTCACGGCACAGCTGCCTGGACGCTGGCTCGCAGCTCAGGGCCTGTGTCCTGGCCGAGGCCACTGCTGCAGCTCCGTCATGTCTGCCCACTGCCAGCGCCAGTGCTTTCTGAATCTCGGGCTTTCGTTGACTTCGTTCCTGCGTGTTCTCTCTCGTTTGTTATTTCCGCATTGCCTTTTGAAGGCCGAGTCCAGCTGCCAAGAGGGCCCGCTGTCTGCTGGTCATCACTGCCCACGGCTCGCACGGCAGGGGTACAGCAAGGTCCGGGCACAGGGCCCCGCGCAGCCACCCTGCTGACCACGTGTTGGGGCCGCGGCATGCAGGCCGGGGAAGACAGCCCAGATATCGGGGTCAGGAAAGTGTTTATTTTCCTCAGGAAAAAAAAAAAAAAAACCATTTAGAAGACTTTTTTTTTTTAGCTCTTTCGTTTAGAAGGAATCTAGGTATGTTATTGTTTAAGGGAAAAAAGTGTTTGCAACGTATCAGTCACCCATTCCGTTCTGAGCATGATTTATGTGAGGAAATGGTTTTTTTAAAAAAATTAAGCTGGAGATACATCCCCGAACGATGCTTCTGTGAAACGCAGCTTTTGTGCCGAGCTGTGAATGCAAGTTGTAACAGTGTGATACGGGAGGCAGTGTTTACTCGTTACATTCCTGTGCGCAGTCAAAATAAGCCCGAGGGCCGACAGTAGCATTTCTGTATTTTATCAGCTCTGGCCGGGCTGGGGGCCTCGGCTCACACTCTGAGGGGCTGTTTCTACCAGATTTATTTGCCTTATAAATATTCCTGGTGTTTATTTTAACTTGCCTTTAAAACAGAGCTGAAATGAATATGGGCCTGAGGGCTGCCCCCGCCCTGGAGGCCTTTCGAAGCTGGGCAGGCCGTGCCCCAGGGCCTATCCAGGAGGCCAGCCTGCCCGCAGGGTGCCCAGCGTGCCCGGGCTTGCCTCGGCCTGCAGCTGCGGGGCCTCCGCTGGCCAGCTCCCCATGGCCTGTGGGCTCCGGGGCTGTCCGCCCTGCTCCCTGTGTGGACCAGCTTCAGGGTCACCTGCGTGAGGCAGGGCAGCCAGCGGCCTCTGCGGGTAGCCCACCTGCTTTGCCCCCAGGGGTCTGGGCGCCCTCTGGACAGCCCTTGTCCGGCTGCTCCCGGGCCACTGCCTGCGGGGCCCCAGCGTTGCCTGTGCTGGCGGGGTGGCCACAGGCCCCTCGTGCGGTGTGGGTGCTCCCTGCCCGCCGGGAGCAGACTGGGGCCTTCAGACCCGAGAGGCAGGTGGAGACCTCCCTAAGCCGGGACTTCACACCTGGGGAGGGCTTTGTTGCCACTTCCTCTGCCTCCACACGCGAGGCGGCGGCCAGCCTGTGGTGGGTAATCCGGTGGCAGCTACACCTCGGCGTGCTGTGTTGGCGGCACTGGGGCACGCGGGGGGCTTCCCGAACACAAACGCCGCCGTGGGGCCCTGCCTCCAGGGCCTGCCCCCCACCCGGGCCACGGTCTGCTTGGGGGCCGGCAAAGCCCACGTGCAGCTCAGACCCGCCAACAGAAGCGTGGCACCTGCCGGCCCCCAATGCTGGGGTCCAGCCCTGGTTTGAGTGTCTCCTCATCGAGTCTGTCTGAAGGGCGTTCTCTGGCTAAGACCTTGGATCCTGCCTTTTTCAGATAATTTTTGTTTGATAATGAATTGCTTATTTGATGAACTGGGGGCCGGGGTGAAGTGAAAAGCAACCCCGTTGAGGAGACCAAGGTGACCATGGGCGCCAGCACACGCCCGCCCCCTGGGAGGTTTCGCCCGCTCGCGCTTGGTCAAGGACGTGCCCTCCTGGTGCGCCCCTGTTGGCGGCTGGGAGCCAACAGCCTGCGGGTGGGGCCCCATGACCTTGAGGGGGGAGTGGGACGCCCAGGGCTTGGGGGCATGCTCAGGGGCTGCGGAAGCAAAAACGCCTTTGCCAAAATCAGGAGACCACACTGCTGCCCTGCCTGGAGCTGGGCTGGGGCTTCAGGCTGCAGACCCCCCACCAGAGTCTGCTCTGCGGAGGCAGGAAGACTCAGACAGTGGGACTGTGCGGCGGGTGGTCAGCGGGCTCCCCGGGCCTGCACGGCTCAGTCACCCAAGCTGTGGGCACCCTGGCGGGGGCACAGGCCACCACCACGAGGTCCATACGCATGCCCTTCATGTTCAAGGCAGCCCAAGCCTCACAGTTTCTGTCTTGAAGGAAGGCTTGTCCCTTCCCTGTTCACATCCAGACGGAGGGAGTGCAGGCCATCTTGTGTTGTGTGTACCCACACGCGGACGTGTGCGCATGCCTGCGTGTGAGCCCCGAGTGCACATGCCTGCGTGTGCACCCTGTGTGCGCGTGCCTGTGTGTGTGCATGCCTGCGTGTTTGCCACGTGTGCGTGCCTGCGTGTGCCCCGTGTGTGCGTGCCTGTGCATGTGCGTGCATGTGTGTGTGCCCCATGTGCGCATGCCTGTGTGTGCGCCCTGAGTGTGTGTGCCTGCGTGTGCTCCCGATGCGTGTGCCTGCGTGTGTGCCCCGTGTGCACATGCTTGCGTGTGTGCGTGCCTGTGTGTGTGCCCCATGTGCATGTGCCTGCGTGTGCACATGCCGAGCTCTCCCCACTCACCCACATGGACGCCCCCAGCCCCGACCCGTCTCGAGGAAGCTGGGTTCCAACAGCTCCCCGCAGGGCGCCAGCGGTAGTCCTCCCAGGACGAGCGTCTGTTTGAAATGGAATTATATCATTAGTACCTGCCGGGATCAAGCTGACATCTGCTGATCCACCCCCGCGTCACCTCTTCTCCTTCAAAGGCTGAGGGTGATCTGACAAGCCCACCCACATGCTACCTGGGCGGGGAGTCTGTGCTCAGGTTCAGCTCTGTGCATATGTGCAAGCATGTGTGTGCACATATGTTCAAATGTGTGTGCGTGTGTTTACATATGTTCAGCTGTGTGTGCACGTAGGGTGTGTAACAGGAGAGGTCTATGGGGTCTCATGGCCCCTCCCTGCTGCCTGTGCTGACTCTCCCAGCCTCTGTGTGCGGGGATGCGGGGCAGGCAGGCATGGGTCCTCTACCCGGCCTCCGTGGCCCCGGAGCCTTCTGCCCATGTCTGGCACCTCCCTGGTTGTCTGCAGCCTGGCGTCAGGGGTCCAGTGGGACCCTCGGCAGAAGGCACTCAGGAGTCAAGGAGAAGCTTGCAACGCCTAGGTTTGGTCCACGGCGGTCCTGCCTGCGGGCCCGTCCCCGGACCCGCTGGTCCCTTCCTCGCCACCAGGCAGTTTCCCGATCTGGTGGCTGGTTTTCACTGTGGCAGGAGCCCTGGGGAGGGGGTGTCGTCCCTCGGGACAGCCTGTTGGACAGTTCGCGCCAGTGGCCCAGCGGTAGTGGTGCATCAGCTGCCGGGTGCTCACACGAGGCCTGGACCTTGGAGCCCCAGGGGCTGCTCGTGGCCAGCAACCCCTATGACCCATATGTCTCTCTGTCCGTCCCTCCAACAGGTTGGTGGTCGGAGCCAGCTGTATCCTTTGCTGCATGCAGGTGATGGACAGAAGGACGGCTCTGCTCGCCATCCTGAGAGTGGGCGCTCGGGCCCGGCCCCTGCCCTCGCCCCTCCCACAGGGGCTGCCCCCTGCAACCTGTAAAGGCCTGCTCTGTCCTGTTTGCTCAGGGGACACTCTGAGGTTGACCTCTGAGTCTGGGGCTTCCTGGAGGCTCTTCCCGAGCCGCTCGCTGGCCGGGCAGCTGGACACAGCCGTGAGACAGGTGGTCCTCCCTGGAGACCAGCCCCGCTCTGGCCAGTTCCTTCAGATGGAAAAGTAAGATGGGGGGCCAGGGAGGGGCCAGGAGGGGCGACTCCAGGGGAGACGGAGACATGAGGTCCAGGCGCCGCCTCCCAACCGTCCCCACGTGGCCCAGGGTGAACCTCCGGGGGCGTGGAAGGTGCCCGTGCGTGGGGCCCCTGCCTGGCCCTCGACGTGCGTCTGAGATGGGTGCCGGGTCGGAGCCTCCTCTGGGCTGGTGGGGATGGGTGGGGTGTGGGCCTCTAGCAGGGCGCGGGGGTCTTGCTGCCTGGCCCCGACATTGCCATCGTTAGCGTTCCTTAGCCGCCTGGCAGACGTAGCCCTGGAGTGTGCAGGCCTCCTCACCGGGCTTGGCTTGGATACCACCGTCATGATACGTAGCGTGCCCCTCCGGGCCTTCGACCAGGTAATGCCGGGTCGGACCCCCCACCCAGGCCCCTGCTGTCGCGAGAGGGCTCGCCCACCCCACTTCCCGGGCAGGAGCAGGTGTGGGCTGGGAGCGAGGTCTCAGTCTTTAGTAACCAGCCCTTGAGTCAAGTGAGGAGACTGTTGGCCACATAAACACCTGTTGGCAGGAGGCAGCAAGGGTCAGCACACGGCGGCCACAGCGGGTACCGGGGTGCAGGGCGGGCACAGCGGCCAGTCCCCAGCTGGGAGGGCAGCGGCTGGTGAACGTGGGCAACTGTGCGTGGGCAGCCACGCCGTCCCAGCTCCCTTGCTGAGCTCCTGGGGCCCGAGGGGCATGTCTCTCCAGGGCCAGCGTGGTGGGGAGCAAGGCCCTGGGTGACCGTCGTGGGTGACAGCAGCCTGGCCACCATAGATGGGACGGACAGGACGCTGAGCCAGCCCCTACGTCCCCACCACCTCCCCATCCGCCACGCAGGCAGCCCATGGCCTCCCAACCCCGGAGCACGGGCACCCTTGCAGACGGTGGACGTGCCCACATGATGAGCACGTGTAGTTTCTTTTTAAGCCACAGTCCTTCCGAGGAGATGTCGCTTTAAAGCCCAGGTCTGTGTTGTCACTGTCAGAACACCCAGTGTCTGCACAGCGATGGGCTCCGGGGAGATGCACCCCCCGAGGTCCTGTCAACCCCTGGACAGACATGCCCGAGCGCCCACCTCTGGCACACACATCCAGGGACGGCCTCGAGCCTCGGGCTGGACACAGGCAGAGAGGGCCTGAGAGACACAGGCCCGGAGGAATGAGAAGGGGGGCAGAGAGGTGCCCACGTCTGCTCCCAGCTACCCGGCTGCCGCGCCTGGCAGGACATGGCAGACAGAGCCAGGGGCGGGGGGTGGGGGGGGTCTCAGCCCCTTTAGAGAAGACTTGGTTCATTAACATCTAAGAAGTGTCTAGAGGTCACATACCCCAGCCCAAGGGCCTGGGCCCGCAGACTTGTGGGGGCGGGGGGTGCCAGAAGCTCTGCTGGCTTAGTCCTCAGCTCTGCAGAGAGCAGGGTCCCCGGAGTGGGGCGTGAGGCCCACCCCTGCCCCGGACGGCCCACTCTGGCAGGTCCTTCATGCAGCCCTGGCGCTGACCCTGCCCCCAGCACCGGGCCCTCACCCCGCACCCTCTCCACCCTCTGCAGCAAATGGCTTCGCTGGTCACCGAGCACATGGCCGGCCATGGCACCCGGGTCCTGCGGGGCTGCGTCCCCGAGAGGGTGGAAAAGCTCCCAGACCAGCAGCTCCGCGTCACCTGGGTGGACCTCGCCTCGGACAGGAAGGACATGGGCACCTTTGACACCGTGCTCTGGGCCATAGGTGAGGATGTGCGTGCCACGGGGCCCAGGCGCCCCTTCCCAGCCATGGGGCATCTGGACCCCTCCCAGTCCCTCGCGCCCCCTGGGTGGCGACGCAGAGAGCTCACGGGTGACCATGTGGGACACACTCCCAGGTTTGGCCCCTCCTGCAGCCGGCTGCCCCTGCGGAGGGTGTGGGGGCCCCTGCAGGGCCGGGGATGGCCAGCCTGGAGGAGCAAGGGTCCTGGGGGCACAGCCCGGAGCCCAGAGCCGTGGGAGGTGGGCCTGCCCCAAACAGAGAGCGCTGGGCCCACCTCCCTGGACGCCGTCCTGCCCTGGGGCCTGTGGCCCGCGCACTTGGAACTTGTTTTCCCAACCCATCCGTGTGCACGTTAGACCTAGAGACAGTCAGGGTCTTCCCTCCGTGTTTCCAGCCCACAGGCCTCTCATGCCCCGACTCGCCGGGCCTGGCTTCTGAGTCTCTGTGCCCATCAGACCCCACATCCAGCTCCTCAGTTCTCAACATTTCCACCGAGCCCTCAGAGGGCCTGTCCCCCGTGCTTGTCCACCCAGGCTGCCCAGGTCCCCACGTGCCCCGAGGTGGGGCCAGGGTGGGGGTGCACTTCTGAGAAGCCTGCTGTTTCTGAAATGCTGAGAATGGGTGGAAATCAGAAAATGAAATAAACCCCGGAGCAGTCAGCGCCAGGCCGTGGAAGCTTGACGTGAGCAGGTTTTAGGAATGAGGCAGAGATCTAAGACACCCCAGAGCGAACTCTTGGCCAAGATTGGCTAAATTACCAGAGGAAATGTTCTTGATCAAATCTTGAGAGTAGACCTAAAGGGGGTTTGTTCTGATGAACACTGAAGGGTCGTCGAAGTGTTCAGATCCAGAGAGGCAAACTGACGGCCGTCGTTTTAAGCTCGGTTCTAAAGACCGAGGTGGCCGCCCCCCTCCTGCCTGGCCCCTCGCCTCTGGCCCCTTGCCTGCACCCCCCGGGCCCTCGGGGTCCTCCCTGCGTCCAGATGGCCCTGGTGGGCTGCACGCGAGGCCCTGGGAGCCCTCCCCCACCGGGAGTCCGTTTTGTTTTCTGTATTTTCAAAACGAGTGTCCCCCAGACAGTCTGCTGGTGTGATTGATGCCGGGGGTGGGGGCTTTTCACAGTCCTTGGCCTCTGACCTTGCTTCCCAAGGCTCTGCGGCTGTTCCCAGCATGCCTCCCGGCCGCGGGCAAGTGCTGGCGGGGCGCAGCTCACGGCGGGTTTTGTAAACATCCAGGAGCCTCGTCCAGTTTCAGCAACTGAAACATTCTCTGCCCTTTACCTGGAGAGCCTGGAACCGGGCATTACTTCTGCATGCGATAAAGGGTGGTCCCGGGGGTCCAAACACCATACCCACCAGGAGCTGGCAGACCCTGGTCTGCCCGGGCGCCCACTGGACCCGATGTGTCACGGATGAGATGGGCGGGCTGCGGCTCGTGCCCGTGGACACCCGCGGATGCCGGCGTGGGCCTGGCCTGCAGCCTGCCAGCCTCTTCCGCGGTGCAGCCTTGATCCCCACGAGGTGGATTAAGCACATTAGCAGCTAAAGCAGTTAATTGCTGTGCAGGGGGCCGGCTCATTGTTTGTCTGTGAATCACCCGCTCACACCAGGTGTCTTAGATAACAGGCCGGGAGCTGGGGAGGAGGATTTCCTGTCTGCAGATGCGCCGATTACTGTGCTGAGTGAAGACAGTCAGCCCGCCCCACAGGCTCGGGCCGCCACAGTTAACCACTTGTGGCCTGGATCCCAGCTAGGGAGGGGACAGTGCGCGGAGCAGGACTGGTGAGCCCTGTGGATACCTCTGAACAGGGACCCTTGGCTTCGCTGTGACTTCCTCTTGTTTTTAAGAATGGTCTGAGCGCCTTGGCCTCGGAAAAACCTGGAGCCAAAACAGTCCCCAGCACCGCCCCCCACCAGAATCGGCAGCCTCCAGGCAGGACTCCACGTCCAGGGTAGACAAAGGCTCGGGCCACAGGAGCCCCACCCACAGGCAGAAGCAGTGGGGCACTGTGGGCAGTCAGCCCCTGAAGTCGGCGCTTTTTCTTCAGGCGTTTCCTTTGCAGCAGGCCGTTGCCATTCACCTGTGTCACATGGGCGCCTCTAGCGTGGGGGGAAGCAAGCCCGTGGGTCCCAGCCTCCCCACTCTGGCCGACCCCCATCCTGAAGGCCCCAAGCCACTCTGAGCGCCGTCCCTACGCTGGTGCACACGTGGACCACGGCCCAGGATGAAGGCGGGCCCGAGGAGACTGTGCCGGGCCCGGGGGTCTGTGGCTGCGGCCGGGGCCCCTCCATCCAAGGCCGCCACCTGGAGGCCGCGGAGGTGCTGGTGGTCTGAGCCACCTGGCCTGCCCCTGGAACTGCGTCCTGCTGCAGCGGCAGGACACCTGAGTGTGGCTCTGTTCTTCCAGGCAGGGGCCCCACCGCAGCCTGACCAGGCTCCCAGCCTGGGCCCCCGCCCAGCCTCCCAGTACCGCGCCCGGGCCTGCCTGTGCGGCCTCCCGGGTCTGTCCGACTGCAGCCCGCGCTCACCTGTCAGGCTCCTGCCGGCCCTGAATCTGCCCTTGTTACGCGATCCCCTGCACATCAGCACGTGTGCTCCAGGGAGGCATGAAATTGCAGGGAGGCCCGTCTTCCTGTGACGGGGCGTGTCTGCTCTTCTGTGTCCCCGTGTGCACGAAGCAGGTGGCAACGGCCAGCAGGTGGTTCCCCCAGCACCACCAGGGGAAGCTGGCCTGGCCCAGCCCACCGAGAGCTCTGTCCTGGGTGGTCAGCGCTGGATGGGGGCCGTCCTAGCTGTGAGGGTCACACGGTCCCCTGAGGAACTCTGGCCAGCAGGCGAGGGGCAGCCCCAAGCCAGGGTGTGTGACTGGAGTCTCAGCGCCCTCATCTGTTGTAACCGCGGCAGCAAGTCACGCATGTCCTAAGAAAGACGCTCTCAGGATCATACAGACGGATGAAAAGGGCCGGATCGGTGATCCTCAGGAGGAAGCCCAGCTCACTGACACGCGGCCGAAGGACACTGCATTTTATGAATCATTGAAGAAGCACACGTTGACCATTCCCAGCACCCCACCCTGAGAAGGAGCAGAGCGCAGAGGGAGGGGGCCGGCCGCCCGCCCGGAAGGGCCTCCCCCAGGGACCAGCTGCCAACCCCACCGGGGGCGAGGAGTGGGTGGCCCTCAGGCTGGACAGGGCGCCGTGTGAGCCGTCACTGGGGAGGACTGCTTGCCCTTGGAGAGGCTGTGGAGGATGGCGTGACCGCTGCCGTTCAAGCCCAGCCCAGTCTGAGTGGGCGTCTGAGCAGCCCCACTGTTCTCCACCTCTGCCTGCCTCTGGGGCTCTGGGCCAGTTGGACGGGGAGCGTGACCCCCGGCTCAGAGCACACGGGGCAGTGTGGCGGAGGCTGGGGCCCATCCACCCTGCCTGACCCCTGTCTAGGGTCTCCCTTCCTCTGCTGTTGGCCCTGGAAGCCTGCTGCGTGGGCCCGTGCATCTTACACTGCCGCCCAGCGGTGTCCAGCCGCTCATTCTCTGAACCCGTGGCCTGGCTCACACGTTCCACGTACTTTCCCAGCTCACATAGGCAGCGCGTCCTATAAAATCCTGGCTTTGAAATGGACCATGGAGGCCAGCATGGCCGCCATCTCCTACTTCTGCCTTCGACTTTATCTCTGTATCCTCGGGGACCTGAGATGTGGTGTGCTAGCCTCTGCAAGGTGTGCAGTTACCATGGTTACCACAGGCCCAGGAAGAAGCGCTGTTGACCTCCTGCGACCAGCCGGGCTGGGGTGCAGGGTGAGCTGGGGGCAGCATGGCCACATCAGAGCGCCTGGCCTGAGCGCTGCCCGCCTTGCCTGCGGCTCGTCGGCCCGGCCCAATGTCGCCGGGAGGCTCAGGGCCCAGGACCTGGGAAGAAACCCGGGCTGACCTAGGAGCCCCTGCCTGCAGTACTGGCAACCACCCCCAGCACACAGCCCCCCGTCCCGCCCATGGGGCCCACTTCTTCCTTGCTGGAGCATTGGTCCAGCCCCCTCCCAGGTGCCCGCTGGGCCCCTAGGCCCAGGGCAGGATGTTTGCAGGTGGCACATCGCACTCTGCAGGCTCATGGGCTTCCATCAGGGCTGGCATGCCAGCATTGGTGTGGCCAGAGGCGGGGCCCTCCCGGCCTCATGGGGCCCATGTCTGGTCTGCTGTGAAGGGCGCCAGCCCTCAGCCCCTGATCCCTGGGGCCAAGCCGGAGACATCGCTGAGAAGGAGGTTTAGCTGAGCCTGTGTTTTGACTTCCCGCGGGGAGAGCAGCTGGAGACTTAAGGCTCCCCTCCCCGGCTCCACCAGCCCCTGCCGACCCCAGGGGCCTGAGCCGTGGGAGCCGTGGGATCTGTGCCTTTGAAGCCGAGCCTCCCGCTGCCAGATCCCCCGCCTGGCCCCAGGAAGACGGGGCGCCCACCGCCACCCCCACTCGAAGAGGCCTTGTCGTCTGAACGAGGCCCCGAGCTGTGAGCACATGGGCTGGCGGTGGTGGGGTGTCCGCCCAGCAGCACCCTCTCCCAGCCTCTATCCAAGGGCGGAGTCCACAGGCTGACGGCCGCCAGGATGGGCGACTGTGCCTGCGGGCCCTGGACCCTGGGCAGGACATGGTTGTGCGCACCATCTGCCTTCTCTGGGTCGGCTCACCCTCCTCGGGCATTGGGGCGACTTCCCTGCCAGGGGCTGGGGACATGAGGCACCGCCTGTCCTGCACACGTAGCCTTGTGGCAGGTGGGATAACCTGGCAGGTAGAGGGCAGGGGCCCCAAGAGGAGTGTCGGAGGGGTGCCCTGGTCCAGGGAGACCACCTGAGGGCCCCTGAAACGCCCCCACCGAGGGGTGCATGCAGGGATGGGCTGGAGTTTCCGACTTGCCGGAACTTGCGACATTCCGACTTGGCCGATGCCTCGGAAGCTGCGTGGCCCCGTTGGGCCATGTGTGTAGCCGAGCTGATCCTTCGCCTGCATCGCTCCACCACATGACCTGGGGTCCCTGGCCCTTGGAACGCAGCCCCGCCAGTGGGGAGGGGCTTAGGGATCCGGTCTGGGGCTGGGGGCATGTGGCATGCACTTGGCTGCTGCTTCTATACCATTTCTGTTGTCAGAGCCAGGCACTTTTGAAAGAAATCATGGCTCTCTAGCACAAAGTCAGCATTATGGGGCTTGAACATCCTCTTGGAGTGACACGTAGGGTCTGTTAGCATCTCACTTGCTGAGATGTGACCCGCGGAGGTGCAGTTCCAGGGTGGGCCACCGGGGTCTCCTGAGCAAGTTATCTGTTACCACAGGCCACTTTGTGGACTTCACTGGTAGTCCAGTGATTGAGCATCCACCTGCCAATGCAGGGGACACAGGTTCGATCCCTGGTCAAGGAACTAAATCCCACGTGCCACAACTGAGATGTTGCGTGCCATAACTAAATACCCCACGTGCCACAAAGAAGGTCTGGTGCTGCCAAATAAGTAAATATTTTTGAAAATAAAAAGTAAATAATTTATACAAAAAAACCAATAAGACCCTTTGTTTCTGGTTGTTCACCAGTTACAGGGATTTTTTTCCATGCTTGATTTATTTTTTGAACAAGTATGACTATTAACTGTATAATTTAAAAAACCAAAATTGTATCATACGCTGTGTTAGGGTTTCTCATTCCTGACTGCACATCTGCCCCACTTCCTCCTGTCCTTGCACTGTCCTTTCATTTTCTGTGCAGATGTGTGTGTGTGCACAGACATGTATGTGTGTGTGTGTGCGTAAACAGCGCGTGTACACACTGCGTGTATGCGTGTTCATAGTGTGTGCACACTGCGTTATGTACACGTGTGCATGCACACAGTGTGCTTGTGCAGCATGTGTGCGTTTGCATGTGTGCGCATGTACATGCGTGTGCATGTGTGTGCACATGTTTGAGCCCCTTGGCACTGTCAGTGCTTGATGTTTTACCAATTCTAAGTGGACGTTCTGAGAAGGGTTTTAAATAACCCCAGAATCTAATGGAAACCTTCCACCTTGCTCTGTGTCCTTCAGGCCGAGTTCCAGAAACCTCAAGTCTGAATTTGGAGAAGGCTGGTGTGCGTACAAACCCCGTCACTGGGAAGATCCTTGTTGATGCCCAGGAGGCCACCTCTATCCCCCACATCTACGCCATCGGCGACGTGGCAGAGGTATAGCCAGCACCCACTGCTCCTTGTCCCTCTGACCCTGGCCACCTCGTCAGCCCACTACTGTGGACGAGGCTCACGCATGCTTGGTGCCCTGGGACCTGGCTGCTTAGGCAGTGCTGTGTGTTAATTAAAATGTGTGTGTGTGCCCAGTTGCTAAGCCGTGTCCAACTCTTTGCGACCCCATGGGCTGCAGCCCGCCAGGTTCCTCTGTCCATTGGATTCCCCAGGCAAGAATACTGGAGTGAGTTGCCACTTCCTCCTCCAGATCTTCCTGACCTGGGGACTAAACCTGTGTCTCCTACATCTCCTGCATTGGCAGGCGGGTTCTTTACTGCTGAGCCACCTGGGAAGACCATTACTTAAAACAGTCACGACTAAAGTCACTCTGAGCAGTCAGAAGGGTTCACCCCCAGGGTTCGGCTGTGGTTCAGGGAGGCGTGTGTGCTGTGTGGGCCGCGTGTGCATTGGCCAGGCTGGTGGGGTGCTCTCTCATTGCCAATCCCTGTCATTTCCAGAATGTCGGACATCGGCGTTTCCTGCTGCTGTGGGGGATTAGCCCCTAGTCTCAGGCTGACACGCGTGGGGACACGGGGCTGTGCCAGCTCTGCTCCCTGGCAGGACACCCGGGGCAGGGGCCTCCGCAGGACGCGTTCCGATCCAGGCTCTGTCTTGGGCTCGGCGTGTCAGACCAGCTGTGCGTCGGGGCCCTCGGGTGCTCCTTGGGCCTGTCTTAGCCCGAACCCCAGTCAATGGGAACTAGTGAATGGCGGTGGGTCTCGCTTGGGCTTTGCTGTAGGAGTGCTCCCCAAGAGCACTGGCATGAAGCAGGGCCCTGAGAGAAACCCCCAGTGGGTGTGGGAGGTGCCACTGGTATGGCCAGCGTGGCTGGCATGGCTGGGCTCGAGAGCAGCCCGCCCCCTCTTCCAGGGAGACCGGCAGCTCTCTAGCGCGTGATGGAGGGGAGCACATGAGAGCAGGAGGCAACCCGCATCTGGGGGGTCTCTGGAAGGCAGAGGCCCCACTGCAAAGGCGGCGCCCCCACCATGGGCCAAGCTGGAGTAACCCATGCTCCCTGCTTCCAGGGGCGGCCAGAGCTGACGCCCACGGCCATCATGGCCGGGAGGCTCCTGGCCCAGCGGCTGAGCGGCCGGACCTCAGACCTGATGGACTACGACAACGTGAGTGCCTCTGCTCTCCAGAGCCCTGTCTAGCCCGTGTGAGGCTGCAGCTCGCTCTGGGGGCGTGTATGTGTGTGTGTGTGCATGTGTGCAAGCGTGCACATGTGACCGGACACTCTTGGTGTCCCTGGGGGATCTTTGCCCTGGGCCCCCGGGGGCCTGCCCTCTAGGTCCCCACGACCGTCTTCACCCCCCTGGAGTATGGCTGCGTGGGGCTGTCAGAGGAGGCGGCCGTGGCTCGCCATGGAGAGGAGCACGTGGAGGTGAGTCTGGGCCCCGGGGGGGTAGCATGCAGGCCTGTGTGACCCCCACCCCCATGACGGCTGCCCTGACAGAGGCCGGAGGGCCAGCGGAAGCACTGGAGCCTTGCTTCCCAGGGCCTGAGGCTCAGCAGGGCGGCATGGGGCCCCGCGTGATGGCTGCGACGGGCTGGGGGTGTCGGCAGGCATGGCAGGGACCAGGGGGCCTTGGAGCAGTGGCCCTCTCAGTGGCGAGCGTGTCTACCACTGTCTGGAAAGTCTCCTCCTGCCCTCTACCCGCCTCCCCCGCTGCTCTCCTGCCCACTTCTGGTCCTCATGGGCCTCTGCCAGCCCAGTGTGGGCGTCACCCCGGAGGAGGGCTTGGTCACCAGACGGGTGCCTCTGGGGTCTGCTTTGGCCGCAGCGCGTGCCCAGAGCAGCTTGCAGGTGGGCCGGGGGGCACCAGACCCCACGAGGCCACCAGCGCGGCCGGCTTCCCTCTGGGAGGGAGCCCTGGGCTCCAGGGCCTGCCCCGTCCTCCATCAACTGTGCTTTATTTGCTATTTTTGTTTAATTCATCACAAGGGCCCTGGGACATGTGTCCATGGCATTCCGTGATGTTGTTTTATGTTTCACAATGTTGAATGGCCAAATGCCCTTTGTTTGTTTTCTTTTCAATTCTGTCTTCGTTAGAACAATATTCTCTGAAGCTGCATTAATTAATAATGGCTGTGCAGCACATGTGAGCACCTTGCTCATTTTTTACACGGCCACAGCCCCGACCATGCTGTCGGCCCTTCTCGGGCTGAAAGACTTTGTCCCACAGTCGGTGGGGGCTGTGGCTGCCCCCCGCCCCCGCTGGCTGGAGGGAGGGCCTGGAGAGCACTTGGGGCTGGGGAAACGGGACAGGCGGCTGGGCCCCTCCAGCGCCCAGTCTGGGCAGTGTCTGCCTGGGTGGTGCCTGGGCCCGCTCTGAGCCCCGGGCTCTGGGGCAGGTCAGAGGGCAGCCTGCCTCGCTGCCGCAGTTCTCCAGGGTCTCGGGCCTGCTGGGAGACGGTCTGTCCACAGGCTGCCGTGCCCAGGGGGCGGGCGCCTGCAGGCCAGTGGGGCCTTGTCCTCAGCCCGGATCACAGCCTGCAGGCCCAGTGGGTGGCTGTGGCTCCCCCACCGCGCCCACAGCCTGACCAGCTCAAGGAGGCCCAGGGGCTTGCTGTGCTGCAGTCAGTGACCCGGGAATCCGTGTCTTGCCGCCTAGGTTTACCACGCGTTCTATAAGCCACTGGAGTTCACGGTCCCCCAGCGGGATGCATCTCAGTGCTACATAAAGGTGAGCGTCCCCCCCGGGGGCCTGGGTGCACAGGCCCCGCCGCCCCCACCGACCATGTGCCTTTCAGATGGTGTGTCTGCGGGAGCCCCCTCAGCTGGTGCTGGGCCTGCACTTCCTCGGCCCCAACGCAGGCGAAGTTACTCAGGGATTTGCCCTGGGGATCAAGTGAGTCCGCAGGAATGTCAGCCAATACGCCACTCGCAGGCCGCTCAGCTGTTGAGTCTGCTGCTTCAGACCGCTTGTCCGTGGGGTGGTGTTTTCAGAGAGCGTCCACCCGACGGGGCAGGTCCAGTCACGCGAAGCGTGGCCATGTTCATCTCTAGGACAGGCTTGTGGTCCTCGGCCAGCCAAGGGGTCCCTGTGGGTCTTCTCTGCTTAGAATGAGTGCCCAGGCGGTCAGGAGCAGCTTGGCACGCATGTACTGGGAGGGCCGCCCAGCGAGCACATGTCCTCTGGAGCCAGCCCTAGCTGCAGGCTGTGCACCGGCGGGGTCCCAGGGCCTGTGCTGTGGCCGCTCCTTCGGGGCTGGGTTTCTGGGAGTGAAGGGGCTGGGCAGCTGGCAAGGGCTTTCAGATGCAGGAGGGCAGAGGGGAGCGGGCTGGACTCACTTAGGGCCGTGTGTGCCTGGGGGCGGCAGGGGGCCTGGCCGGGCAGGTGGGAGGTGGAGTTGGCAGGTGTTCCTGGCTGCTGGCTGGAGAAGAGGGTGGGGGCCGGGGCTGGAGGGCAGTGAGGAGACTGACTTCCGGGCCCTCCCCCAAGTCCTGCCATCAGAGACTTCTCGGCGGTGGTGGGGAGGGGGGTGGGGGCAAACATGCCTCCCTGGACTAATTCATCCCCCACTTCCATCCCACTGTGCAGGTGTGGGGCCTCCTACCCGCAGGTGATGCGGACAGTGGGCATCCACCCCACCTGTGCGGAGGAAGTGGCCAAGCTCCGCATCTCCAAGCGCTCTGGCCTGGACCCCACAGTGACCGGCTGCTGAGGCTAGGTGGCCATCCACAGCCCAGGTGCTCGGCCCACTGCTGCCCCGTGACCAGGTGTGTGTGCGGGGCCAGTCCTGTGTTTGAGGGGGGCTGGATGCACCGCCCACTGCTCTCCAGCTGCAGGTGACCCCGGAGAAACGGCTGAGAAGGGAGGGAGGCCACTCCAGACCCCAGCGGGCTGCTGACAAGCAGGGGTGTCTGGAGGCCAGGTGCACCCACAGCACCTATCCTGGGGGGTGGGGCGGGGACACAGGGTGGGGAAACTCAGTGATCTCCCTCCTGCCTGCCCAGCCCAGAGCCACCAGGTCCTTTCCCTCTGCTCAGAAAGTGGACACACAGTCTCATTCTGTTAGGCTTGGCAAAACCGCCAGGTAGGCGGCCAAAAGCCCTGGTGTGCCATTGGTCCTGAGCCTCTTCTTGAGGAAACCCCCTCCTTGCCCCTGGCCAATGGGGTGCCTGTGGTCTGGGCCTTTCCACCTGTCAGCCGGAGGGGCTTCCCCCGGCCTTCACCTCCTCCTGGGTTGGGGTCCCTAGGGCCCCGGGGGGCTGTGGACAGAGCAGTAAGTGCCCATAAGATGCTCGCGGGCCAAAGGTTAGTGGGCCAGGCCCCGGCCTCTCCTGGGCATTCAGACACTGGTGCCTTCACAAAGCCCTATGACAGCCTCTGAGGAGCCTCATCGACTTGGCATTTCTAACAATGGTGCCCCACCTGATCTGGCAGGGCTGCCCTCGCCTGCTCTCTCATCCGACCCCCCAGAGGCCCTCCGTGTGGGGTGGGGTGTGGGGATGCGGGCTGCCCCACACTGACCCCCACCTTGGGCAGGACACTGGACTGACGCCGAGCGCCCGGCAAGGATGGCCCAGGCTGGCACCGCAGACCCCAGACCCTGCCAGATGATGAGGACCTGTGCGGAAACCCCCTGCGGGCTGCCCATGTCTGAGCCCCTGGCATCACCTGGCGTAAATAAAGAGGCTGTTTTCCGGAAGCGTGCCTGGCCTGTGATGTCTCCCACAGGCCCACTTCCCCGCCGTGGGCGCAGGGGTGGCGGCGTGTGGATGGGGGCAGTGGGCTGCTGGGATGGGGGACGGCGGGGTCGGGGGTCGTCCCCAGCCGGTAGGGTGGGGGAGGGTGGGGTCGGGGGTCCCCAGCAGCCCCGCCACGGGGGACCTCGGCCCCCTTCCCGGGAACACGGGCTCTGTGCAGAGCCACCCGCCAGTGGCGTGGCCGGTGACAGGCGGTGGCCGGCGCTGAAGCCCCGTCCCCCGAGCGGCTTGCTCCCCCGGGGCCCCAGCCAGCTTGTCGGCTGGGCTCAGGCTTAATCCCGCGCACGGAGGCCGACGGGGAGCGAGGCCCCCGGCACCTGTCAGTCAGGCGGAGAGGGCTCTGACAGGCCAGGCAGGGCCCTGCATTGTGCTGGGGCTTTAGCAGCGGTTAATCTCGTGTCTTCCCTAAGAAAACATCGTTCAGTCTGCCGCCCGGGAGCCCTGGGTGGGACCCTGCTGGTAGCGAACAAAGGAATGTCTTTGCGCCTGGATGGGCTCGCGTGAAGCGCGCGCGACCGCCTTAGACACCCGAGCGAGACGCCGAGGGCCGGGTCTGCGGCTAGAGCAGCCGACCGTTTAACGCCCGGCGGGCGGTGCCGTGGGAGGGGCCCCGACGGTGGGCGTGGCCTCCGCCGGTTCGAGGTCTACGAGTCAGCCGACCGGGTGGGCGGGGCCTCCGCCACCTCGGGGTGGGCGGGGCCCTGGGCGCCGGGCTGACCGCGTGGGGCCGGCGAGGCACGCAGGCGGCCTCACCGCTTCCAGTGATTCCGCGTGACGCAGCCGGGCGGCCGCCTCACCTCAATGCCCCACAGGCCCTTTCCCCAGCTGGGCGGCCTTGCTCCAGCTGTGCCTGTGGTACCCTCGTCCGGGCCAGTTGACGTGGTTGGTGTGGCTGTGGAGGACAGAGCAGAGCCCCCCACAGTGCTCGGGCCAACCCTGGGGCGCCGCCTGTTGGAGGCCCCTCCCCAGCGCGGGGCTGAGCTGCGCCCCCGCCCCCCAGCGCGGTCACGGGCGGGGGGCCTAGCCCCTTCGCAAGCCGCAGGGCCGCAGTGGGCCTGGCCCCATCCCGGTGCACCCTGCCCTGGGGGCTCCAGCGGGGCGGGCCTCGTGGACCCAGGCCCCCCTGCCCGCGCCCAGCGTTCGCGGAGGCTCCCACGTGCTCTCGGGTCTCACACCTGAGCTGGGCCGCAGGGGGTCCTATCCTGGGCATCCATCAGGCCAGCCTGGCTCCAAAGTTGCTCCCCAGCTGGCCCAGCCCCACCCCTCCCCACGGAGGGCGCAGGGAGGGGCCAGAACCCCACAAGCCAGGTGCTCTCCGCCTGGGCCCAGGGGCTCCTCCTGCGCCTTGGCATGTTTTTATGGTGCAATGAAAATATGACTTTAATTCCTCAGTTGTTTCATGTAACCTACAATTACCCCCAGGACGTCCTGCTCTCCTCCCCTTATGGCTGCAGGTTGTGCAGGGATGTGAGACGAGTTGCCAATGCTGGGGCCAGCCCACCCCTCCCCCGCCTCACCCTCTAGCCACCGCCGTACTCCTCCAGCCCTTGGGGGTGCTGTCCCCAAGGTCCTGGGTCCCCCGGGGAGGTGGATAGTAAGACGAAAGTGACCTGTCCCCCAGGACTGTGCTGAGGACTCACAACCTCTGCATCCCACAGCCGTGCTGGGACCCCCAGCATCCCTGGGTGGGTAGCAGGGAGCACCCACCCAACTCGTGCTTCAGCCATGCTTTCCTGTGGCCGGAGGCCTGGCCGAACAGGCCTGTGCCAGGCACGTCCAGAGTCCCTCCAGACGCAGACATCCTGTGACAACAGCTGGTATCAGGCAGCACCTGCAGGTCAGGGTGTGTGGCCACACGCCAGGCGGCAGCTCAGAGACATGGGTGATGCCCTGGCCTGAAGCAGGCACCCGCACTGGGCCCGAGATCCTCACCCACTGCTCATCACCTGACGCGGAGCTGCCAGGCGGCCCTGGGCCCTGCAAGAAGGACTCGTGAGTTGGCTGAGCAGTGTGCTCATCCAGAGGCCAGGCTGCCAGGCCATGTGACTGAGCCTTGCAGACCCTGCTCAGGCTCTGGGCGCCCCGCTCCAGTCAGGGCCCGACCCGCTCACATCACTCTCAGAAGCATCCGATCCTTAACGAGTCCTCCATGAGAAGCTCCTGCCAGGTCAGGGGCTGTCCCCACCTGTCCCTGAGCCCCCTGGAAGCCACTTACCTCCCCTGCCTGGCCCAGGGTCCCTGGGTGGCCTCACCTGGGCCTGTGCCCGCTGGTCCCACTCAGCGCACCCTTGGGTCCAGGTCATTGCCAGAAACAAGTCGGGAGTTGCCTCCACCCTGGCAAGCAGGCCAGCAGGATGTCTGGGCCTGAGGTGACCAAACCCAGACAACCCCATTAGTGTCCCTGTCCTGCCCCCGCCATAGCGCTGAGGTCCCACGGCACGCCATGCCACTGGCCTGGCCCCATCGGGAGGCATCTCTGCTGGAACCAATGCCCCATCCCCATGGCCACGGACTGCACCCCTTGGACCTGATCTCCTGCAGTGCCTGGGGACTGAGAGGACAGCAGTGTGCGGCCTGCCCCCAAGGGTCCAGGGTCCTCCTCCTGCTGACCCGTCAGGTCTCTGGAGCAACCTCTGTGGTTGCTCTGGTAGGGAGCAGACCTCTGGTCGGGTAGGGAGGAGACCGCGAGGTGCCCGGTCTCAGGACAGGTGGGCCACAGCCTTCAGACCTGGGTCTGACGTCTGTCAGGGAGCGCAGCGGGTCCGCCCCCTGCAGATCCCCCATCTCCCCATCTTCCCTCCCCCAGCCCACTCCTCTGTCGCCAGCCCCTGGAGGGCTCTCAGGTTTCCCAGCCTGCCCCAAGGGCTCTGGAAGCTCTGCATGCCCTGGGCCCCAGCCAAGCACCTGTGCCTCCCTGGGGCCAGCAGAGCCTCTTAGAGCTGAGCCTGCCTAATCCCTTACGGTGCTGGGGTGTCCCTGATCCCAAAGACCAAGCTGGGATCCCAGCGCTGTCGAACCGGCAGGAGGAGGACCCCCACCTCCCTCCATGTGCCTGTTGTCTGAAGCCAACCCCCGGTGGGATCAGGGCACCTGCAGGGTGAAGACCCAACCCTAACGAACTCAAGTGAACTCAGGAATCGTGGAGCCCTCGCTGCCTGGTGCGTCCTGCCCCGTCCACTCCTCAGGCTGCCCAGTGGTGACAGCAGAAGCAAACAGGAGACGGAAGTCTGTCTCAGGCGTCTGTACCAGGCGCAGTGGTAAAGACCTCACCTGCCAGTGCAGGAGACTCAGGAGGTGTGGGTTCAATCCCCAGGTCGGGAAGATCTCCTGGAGGAGGGAATGACAACCCCCTCCAGTATTCTTGCCTGGAGAATCCCATGGACAGAGGAGCCTGGTGGGCTAGAGTCCCTGGGGTCACAGAGTCGGACACGACTGAGCATGCACAGGCCTGTTTCAAGCCTCGAGGCTCTGGCTCTAGGGTTTCATGGGAAGGTAATCCTGCCTTGCAATTCCACAAGATTATGTTTGTTGGTTTTTTTTTTTCCCCTAATAAAATCAGGATCTTTATGGCATAAAACTGATGATCAAGTAACACCAAAAGCTTGGGAATAAAGTGGGACCAAGAACAAGAGGCTCTATGGGCTCGCTACGTAGCAGCTGGTGGTCAGGAGCCCGCGGGCCCCACTCTCTGCTCCAGCTGCCAGTCACTGACCCAGCAAGGGCTCCAGGCACTGGGCATGCCCTCCATGGGCCCTATTTCATAGTGATGTTAGCGAGACAGGCAGCCCGTGATGGTGAGCATGGCGAAGAGGCCCTGGTGCTCTTCTTGTCTTTGAAGACTTTTTCACACCCGAAAGTTTCCCCAAACAGACCTAAACTGCTCCTGAGGTCCCAGCATGGTGGAGATGTGGGACAGAACAGGAAGTAGTCAAGCAAGACCTGGACGCATTTCCTTCGGGCTCTACCAGACAAGACAGACCGATGAGCAGACCTTCCCTGGGCAAAAGCACCGAGGGGCGCATAGGTACTGCCAGGCCCCTGCCTGTGGGAGAGGGTGGACAGGAGGCGAGTCCGCACGGCCTCAAAGGTGCATTGTCCTGCCCTGGTAGCTGAAATCGGGCCGGGTAATGGTAATAATAATGTCCTGACGCTCAGCCAGTGGTCGGGTTTCCATAGCTCAGGGAGTATCTGGTTTTCAAAGGGGAGACGTCATACAAGTGCAGTGTTGTTCCCGTAAGCCGTTCTCTGCAGGTCAGAGGCCCGCCCGGCGCCTACCTCCTCCCAGAGGCTCGTGCCCATCAGCGCCCGGGCCTGGGCACACCAGGGGAGGAGCTGCACTGGGAGGCCCTCCCACCCACCCTCCAGGGCCACCAGCACCAGGTCCTCCTGAGGAGAGGCCCACACCGGGGCCTGGAGCCTCTGTCCAGACGTGCGTGTCCCTCCTTCCCAGCTGCCCTGGCTCTGGCGAGCCACAGACCTGACACCAACTGAACACATGAGGCTGACCACTGCCTCTGGGCCTCCCAGTCCTCACACACACACAGCTCCCATGAGCACAGGAAAAGATGCTCAAAATCGCTGGTCACTAGGGAAATGTAAATCAAAACCACAAGGTCCCACTAGGCCAACTATAATTAGAAAAAAAATAGGTGTGAAGATGCAGAGAAACTGGAACCCTTGTGCACTGTTGGTGGGAATGAAAAATCATACAACCACTGTAGCAAAGTTTAGCGGTTCCTCAAAAAGTCAGACATAGCGTTACCACGTGACCCAGCAATTTGACTCCTTGGCATACACCCTAAAGAAATAAAAACAGGTAATAAAAATAAATGAAAAAAAAATACAAAAAAAAAAAAGAACTGAAAACAGGGACTCAAACAAATATTTGTATACCCACATTCACAACAGCATCAGCCACAACAGCCAAAAGATGGGAGGAACTCGAGTTTCTACCAACAGATGAATGGATAAACAAAATGTTATATACATATACAAAGGAATACCATCCAGCCCTAAAAAGGAACAAAAATTCTGATAGGTGCCACACCATGGATGAACCTTTAGAACATTCTTCTAAGTGACATGACAAATACATGAGACCATTTACATGAGATACCTAGAAGAGGTAAACTAACACAAAGTAGAATGGAGATTCCCAGAGGCTTGGGGAGTGTTTAAGGGGGACAGAGTGCCCATTTGGGGTGATGCAAAAGTCCTGGAGGTGATGGTGGTGAAGTTTGCCTAACAATATGAATGTACTTAATGCTACTGAATGTATACTTAGAAATAGTTATGATAAATGTTAATTATTACATTTTACCACAATTAAAAATACATATACATAGATGACCTGAACAACAACAAAAAAGCGTTCTGGACCCAAGAATGTGTTTTCTGACCGCATGGCCCAGCTGGATGAGTGCCCTGTACAAAGCCAGCTGCCCACTGTCTCCACTGACCTCCCTGAGCTGCCAAACTGTCGGGAACTCCCCCTCTCCTCTGAAGCAGGAAGTTTAAATTATCAGGTCAATTAGGAAAGACACAACCGAAAAATACAAGTTTCATTCACACTTCCAGGAGGCGTTTCCTGGCTGGGTGCCACCTCTATTATTTTTGGCGAGGCTGTTGAAAGGCCCACAGACCCTGAGAAGGTACAATGTAACCTTTGATTCCGTTTCAAGGATCAAAGCAAGTAAGCTTGGGTGCAAACGCAGATAACATTTCAGGGACGGTCTCATGAAAGGAGTCGCTAGACCAGGGCAGAGAGGAGGCTCGTGTGACACCACTCCCGGTGACCTCGGCCCTGGTAACCCGCCCGCGCGGGGCGGCCCTGGGGAGTCCACTCGGAGGGCGCCAGCGGCCCCCGCAGCTGCGCTCTCGGGGTCCGCGCCGGCTCCCCCCGGCTCGCCCACGGCGGACAGTCCTCGGACAGCCCCGCCCTGTCGCTCCGGGGCGCAGGTCCGCGCTGGGCCCTAGCCGGGCCTCCACGACGGGCACTCTGCGGACACGCCGTCCAGCGGGCGGGCGACGCAGGCCTTCTGTGCCAACCCTCCCGGTACCCCTCCTGGCGCTCGGCAGGAACTGAGGGTAAGGGCCGCGCCCTCAGCCGGCGGAGGCCGGGGGCGCCACGACCCCTCAGCAGCGAGCCAGCCCTCAGCCCCCTGCCTCCAACAACGCCGGACGCAGCCCCGGCTGCGCCTGCGCACGCGGCCCCAGCGCGCGG
>CM035282.1:284876-305345 GCA_020226075.1 Hydropotes inermis
CCGGCCCGTCCTTGGGCCGGGGTTGAGGGGAGGACTGGGACCCGCACGCCTCCGACTGCGCAGAGAGGGCTGGGCAGGAAGGGCGGCCCCGGGGATGCAGAGGGCAGGGCAAGGGCTCCAGGTGCTGGGGGCCCGCCGTCTGGGGGACCCAGGGCGCCCGTGCCATCTGGAGGAGCGCGGGGCGCGCGGTTGTTCACGCCCCGCTCTGTCTGCAGGCGAGCACATGGCAGCCCCCGCGCCCCCACCGCCGGACCCCCAGTTCGTTCTGCGTGGCGCCCACTCAGCCGTGCACGCGCTGCACTTCTGCGATGGAGCCGAGGGGCGCCCGCTGCTCCTCTCAGGGTGAGTGCCCTGCCCAGGCGGCCAGGAGGAGTTAGGGGAAGGCCCAGGCTGCCCCCTCCCCGGGCACGCGTCCTCAGCCACCCCACAAGCACGCAGGGTGTCTCTCTCAGCACCCGCTCCCCAGGAGAGAGCTGCTCTGGGCTCCTGCCCTGCCTGGAAGCGGAGTACGTCTCCCGGGCGCATGTGGCCAGCTGCCCCCTGCAAGTTGCTGGCTGGAGCGCCTGCTCACTGGCCGAGTGGTGTCCCCCCCAGCCCCCACCCCACACCCAGGCCTTGACTTCAGCCTGCCCCCCGGCCTCCGGGCCAGCCCTGACCGCCCCCCCGCCCGGCCCTGACCGTGCTCTCTGAACAGGTCGCTACGTGGGCTGGTGCACATCTGGAGCCTACAGACGCGGAGGCCGCTCGCCACCCTGGACAGCCACGGGGGCCAGTGTGTGACCTGGCTGCACACGCTTCCCCGGGGGCCCCAGCTGCTCAGGTGGGTCGTGGTGGCGCTGACCCAGGGGTGGAGGTCTCCCATGGACGGCCCGGGGCCCCAGCCACAGGGCAGCCCTAGCACCACAGGGCTGTCCTAGGGCGGCCTCTGTGGAGAACCCACCCGGGAGCTCCTGCGGGCTGGGGGTGTGGTTCCCTTAGCACAGTGGCCGCAGGCGGCTCCTGAGTGCTCGCGCCCCAGCCAGGGGCCCCGTGGGTGGCAAGGAAAGACCACGTGCCACAGCGAAGACCAGACGCGGCCACAAATGAAGCAAATGGTGAAGATGAAGGGAGAGCCGCTCCTCGCCCGGATGGTTGAGGCCGCGCCCCGCAGCCCCTGGCCCGCCACCCTGTGCAGCCTGGGCCGTGGTGTCGGGATACCTGCTCCGCAGCTGCCTTCCTGCGCAGGGGCGGTTGGTCCCCGGGGAGGCACCAAGCCTGCGCCGAAGCTCTGCAGGCCATTGGGGGTGGTGGTGCCGGAACACCCTGCAGGTGCTGGGGGGGTGGGAGACGGCAGAGCAAGGGGTATGGTTTCCAGGCAGGAGACCATGTGTGTGGAGGCCGCGTGGGCCTGACCTGTGCATCCCAGGAGGGGCTGGGGGCGGCATCAGGGCGGGGGCCCGCGGAGGCAATGGGACGCGCCCCAGCTGGGTGGTCGGCCAGGAGGCAGCCGGAGGGTGCTAGGGAGTACAGGGCATGCTGGGGGCCTCCGCCTTCCCCTGAAGAGAGGCACCGTCCAGGACGGGGGCCCCGCCGTCAGACTGCCTGCTGTCTGGGGCTCTCTGCCCTTCTTCAGGGGTCACACCCCCAAATAGCTGACAGGTCAGAGGGCTTTCCCAAGCACCCTCTGCCCCAGAACTCTTGGACAGATCAGCTCTGCGGCTCTGAACTTGAAGCCTGGGCACCATGGCGCCTGATCCCCAGGAAACAAGGCCTCTAGGCCCCAGGGGGCTTCAAAGCACTTTTGTGCTGGACACAAGCATTTTGTGAGCCTGGGGTGGCTGAGGCTGGGCAAGTGGGGGCCGTGTCCTGGGCGTGTGCTTGTCCAGCCCCCGCAGGGCCTCGCCCCATTCCCCCGAACTGCCCAGACACACCCCTTGCACATGGGCCTCGCGCTCTCCATGATGGTTGGAGTAGAGGCTGTGTCCGAAGACCCCGCTGAGCTGCCCAGCCTTCCTCCTGGGTGTCGAGTGGAGGTGTAGGCCTTTATGGGCCCCCTGCTCCCCCAAGCAACCTGGGCTGTCCTGGGGGAGCCCCCCGGGAGGCGGGCCCCTTGGAGAGCCAGCCTGTGGACACGTGGGGGGTTGCTGGCGTGCGTGCGTGACAGCTGGCCAGGGTGCCCCGCCGGGCCAGACGCAGAACGTGCAGGTACTTGAGGGGCCAGGTGTGTGTGGCAGCGTGAAGGCCGGGACCCAGCTGTGTTTGCAAGTCCGGCCTCTGAAGTGGCACTCGAGGGGAAGGTGCCCTTTCACGTCAGAGGCCGGAGGACAAATCTGGGGCCCCGGCCGGCCTCACCAGGCCCTGCAGCCCCCTGGCCTGGCCTGCATGCCCGAGGCCACACCTGTGCCCGTGGGCGGGCCCCTCCTCCTGCTCTGGGCCGAGTGACAAGCTTACAGAAAGAGGCCTGGGAGTTTGAGCATGGCTGTGTGGTCGTGGGGGAGCCCTGGGCAGCCATGCTCCCCCGCCCCTGCTTGCCTGGCCCTTCCTCTCCATCTTTGGAAGGATGCCCCCACCTTCTTGCTTTACCGTCTGAACAGGCATCTCCAAAGTGCGGAGACTCGTTTTATGTTTTGGGGGGTTTTTAACCTAAACGAGCGACTGAGCAGCTTCCACCCACCCTGCCGGCGGGATGGGCCAGGGTGTGTGGCTGCCTTGTCATGAGTGCCTGTCCTGCTCTGCACTTGTGGTCCAGGTGCCCGCCTTTGCCAGTGCGCAGCAGAGGGGTTCACCTGGGGCTGGTGTGGATGAGGCTTGAGAAGCCTCCCGGCGGCCCCTGGTGCCAGAGAAGAGGCTCCCGCTGGCCGGCCTGGGATCGGGGTGGTCGGGACACAAACGTCAGTGAGGACCGTGGGCGACGGCCCGTTAGTCACACGGGAACAGGCGGAGGTGAGGGCCCCCGCTGCCCCGGGGGGGTCACCATCGTCCACACAGGCGCCCACTTCAGGGGGGCGGCTTTTAGTGGGCACACCTGGCAAGCACACCTGTGCAGGCGTGAGGGGTGGGCGTCGCCCTTGTGCACAGGGTCGTCCCCGTGTTGTTGACCCCGAGTGTGGAATGCCACCCTGGAGATGACATCCAAGGGCCCCCCACACACACGAGGGACAGGACGAGGCACAGCCTGCCCAGTCCAAGGACCTGGTGAGCGCTGGCTGGCCAGTGTTCACCCAGGATCCAAGCTAGCCGCTCCCAGCCCAGCTATGACGCGCGTGGCTGTGCCTGGTCCTTCGGCTCAGGGGCCAGCGTGGAGGCCCCGTGTCCCCACTGCCCTCGTGGGCTGCCCAGCCCCCATCTCTGCTTCTGTCCCGCCCCACCCATGACTCCTCCCCCGGGTACAGGCTTGCAGCCCGCAGGGGGTCTCATGGAGCCCCCAGGTCAGCCCGCTCACTGTCCCGGCCCCTCCATCCCCTCCCGCCTGTGCCCACGTGCCTTCCCTGTGTTCCTGGACCTCGGCCTGCCCTTGGGTTCTGTGGGCTGAGCCTCCCATTCCCTGGACCCCCGGGGCTCTCAGGTCAGACTGCTGAGGCGGGCCTTCGGGAGGAGACCCTCCGCGTCCATGCCTCGTCCCCCAGGGGCGTGCACGCAGTGCACATGTCAGAGACGGTCCCCTGCTCCTAGGCTCCTCGGACGGGAGACCCGAGGGCCAGCAAGGGGCCACTGCAGGGACGCAGGCTGGAGCTGCGGTGGGCCCAGCCTTTCAGGGCGTCAGTGCCAGGCAGTGGGCGGGCTCCCGCGACCCATCCTCAGTGTCTGCCCCGTATGCCACGGACCCCAGGCCGGCGCGTCTGGGCCGCAGGCACAAGTGTATTCCTTCTCAGCGCAGGAGCCGGGGCCCTCCCCGCAAGGGTCACAGCCCGCCTCCTCCTCTTCTGGCAGCCAGGGCCGCGACCTTCAGCTGTGTGTGTGGGACCTGGCAGAGGGCAGGAATGCTGTGGTGGACGCCGTGCGCTTGGAGAGCATGGGCTTCTGCAGGGCCTCCGTCCTAGCCGAGGGCCCACAGCGCTGGCTGGTGGCTGTGCCCGGGGGAGGTAATGACGAGGTGAGTGAGCCCCGAGCGGCTCTGGGGTCTCTGAGCGGCTGAGGCCTGGTCTTCTACCTGGTGGCGGGCTTGGGCAGGGGGCCCAGGTGGGCTGAGGTCTCCGGGAGGCCCTCAGGGCATCAGGAGCAGGCAGACCCGTGTGGTCCAGGTGGGCGCCTGGAGTCAGAGCTGGGCGCCGCGTGAGGCCTTGGGCAGGGCTGGGACGCTGCTGGGGGATGTGTACCAGGGTGGCGACTGCAGGACAGAGGGGGACGTCAGAGAGCAGGCCCCAGGGTCACTGTTGGGGGGGCGCAGGCTGAGCGGGGACTGGTCAGCTGGGCCTTGGGGGGTGCTGGGGGGGTCAGAGCCACATACCCGGGGGCGGTACCCCCTCCATCCCCCACTGTGTCCCTGCTCCCTGAGGGCCGTTTGGCAGGCAGGGCTGGGCAGGCACTCGAGCCCTGCACCCAGGAAGTTTGGCCAGCGCCCAAGAGGAGCCGTGATTCTCAGAGCAGACCCAGCTCATAAATAACGAGGCAGGAACAGGCATCTGTTTGTTCACCGAGGCACCTAAATCTCCAATTAGGAGCTACATGTGCTTTTGTTGCCAATTTGCCAAAAACCTGTTAAAAGTTTTATTAATGTGAAGAGAGAGGGCTCTGCTCTCTACTGCGGCAGCAGCTAGATGGTACTGAGCCTCCTGCACTGGCGCCCTTCCCGAGCGGGCAGTGGGGTCTGGGCCCGGGGCTGGACGCCTCCTAGGAGGGAGCCGTTCGCCATGTTCCCGCCTGGACTCAGGCCACGGGCCCGGGGGCGCCGGATGTGCCCAGGACGTGCTCCCCCTGCACCGGGCCTGGCCGTCTGGGTGGCCATGCTTGCCCAAACCAGACATCCTTCTGGAAGCAGAACGTGCCCTCGGATGCCAGGAGGGAGCAGTGGTGTATGGGAGGCCCCCCACCCCCCGACCACAGGGACCGCGGCCACATGCTCTCAGGCCAGCACCACCCCCGGCCAGGCCCCCAATGTGCAGGCTCACGATCCCTGGGCCCTGCCCTCGGCCGGGACACGCCTGGACGCCTGAGGCCTGGGGGGCCTCCCCTGAGAGGACCCAGTGTCCTCCTGGTCTGCTGGGGGTGTCTCGCGTTTCTGACTCGTGGCGGGGCAACCCTCTCGTGGCTCAGGTCCTTTTCCGCATCTTTGGGGCAGTGAGGACAAGGTGTGCGGGGCAGAAGCTGGCCCTGTAGGCACGACAGTGTGGAGAGCATGTGTCAGACGCATGTGCGTATGTGGTGTTGGTGAGAGCGTTCACCCCCACACCGCACGTCTGCACCTCTGTTTCACCCGGAGTCCCTCCCAGGGGTCCTGTGTTCGGCCCTGTATCCCCAGCAGGCGTCCAGCCCTCTCGATGCTGCAGACTGTCTGCGCCGCGGCCTGGCCGTCTGCAGACCTGGGCTGCCCATGGCACGTCCCCCACAGAGTGGCCACCGGGCAGGGCACCCAGGAAGGTCTGTGCTGGCGTGGGCGACTCCAAGCACAGGCCAGCGTGGTGGGCACTGGGGGCCAGGACAGCCCAGAGGCTCCAGGCCGTCCGTTTCAGGCCCAGTCCGGCGGGGGTGCCAGGAGGGCCGGGGGTGGAGGCGCTAAGTCAGCACATCGGGCCAAGCCGCCCACCCAGCTGGGAGATCAACACGAGGGAGGCCCCAGGCGGCTGCTGGATGGTAGCACCCTGGAGGGCCCTGCCGGTCACTGGGGTGTCACGCGTGCGTCCCACACAGCTGGGAGCCAGGGGGCCGTGCGGAGGTGCAGACAGGCCCACAGTGCCGAGCTGAGTGAGCCTCGAGACTCCTCTTGTGCGGCCCAGACCTGACCTGGCTGCAGCCCAGACCCGCCTGTTTTTTACTGTCAGGTCCAAGTTCTGGAGCTGCCGTCCAAGACGTCCGTGAGCTGCCTGAAGCCCGAGGCGGGGGCCAGACTGGGCATGCCCATGTGCCTGCAGCTCTGGCAGGTAAGGCCCCGCGCCCGGCCACGCCCTGGCCACGCCCCCGGGCGTGAGTCATGCCTATTAGGGACGGGGCTCCTGGTACCCCTCTTCCACCGCCTTGCCATCCCCAGCCTGCCCCGCTCCTGCTGCAAAGGCGCCTGCAGCCCCCACAGGACATGGCTCATTCTCGCCCCCCTGGGTGGTGGGGGTCAGCGGCCGCCTTCCTGGGGAGCCACGTGCCGCCCTCTGGTTTGTGGGCAGTGCTGGCCAACTGTGCGAGCCTCGTGGCCTCTGCTCGTGGGACAAGCTGCCTAGCTCTCCAGCTCGTGGGGGGCTCAGTGCTGCTGTCCAGCAGCCGTGTCTGCCTCTCTCGGCCGACCTTGCTGACCGCATGTGGTCGGAGGTGTCTCCGAGGTTGCAGTGGGGGTGGGGGCGGCCTCGGTCACCGCGGCATCTCTGCTCCAGGGGTAGCGAGTGGACGGCCCAGGGCATGCACTCCAGAGACTGGGCGGCGTCCTTGCTGCCGCAGACAAGGGGAGCCATCACGCCCTGTGGTTAGATGTGGCCCCACGGGGTGAAGGGGCCTGTGCGCCCTGCTCCTGGCCCTCCAGGGCCCTGCCCTTCCTCATACTCGCTGCCCCTGCAGCTTCTGAACTGAGAGCAGCCCACAGGGGCGTAGGGAGGTGTGGGCCCCGAGACGCCTCTGGACGGCGAGGCTGTGGGTGCCAGGCTGGCGGGCCAGGGGGGTGGGGGTGCTCACAGGCCCCAGAGGGGACGCATCGCATCCGCTCACTCTCTCTGGAGACGCTGTCAGTGTCATTGCCTAATCGTGTAAGAATTCCATCAGAACCACATGTAGAAACAGGATGTACAAACTTGTCAAGGTAACCAGCACGGCTGACAGAAGGACACGCTGAGCTGCGATGGCTGATACGGATCCAGCCCAGAGCCCCTGGCTCAGAGTCGGTTCTGGATGTCTCTCCAGGCCTGGGTCTCGATCTGCCTACCGCTGATGGATCCAAGTGTGGCAGGGGGCCTGACCAGCCAGTCAGAGGCTTTCTTGTTCAGCTCCTGAGAACGACGGCGTGTGTTGTGAGGAGGATGGTCACGTGGGAGGTCAGGGGTCATGCACACCTGACCTGGAAGCTGGCCTACCAATGCCCGCCCTCTGGCCAAGGAGCTCCCCGGGAACCTGGAGGTGCTGGGGCCCCTGTGGCCAGCACACCCGAGGGCGGGTGGGGATGCTGAGTGAGTGGGGGGGCCTGCCCGCAGGGTCTCTGTGTATGGCAGGGGGCCTGGGGGTCTCAGCGCAGGGGGTGGGTCCCGCACCAGGAGCTCTGACTGCTGCCCCCACCGCTGCACGGGGCCCGGACGGGTCAGTGGCGTGCAGCCGTCACTTAGCCATTGTGCTCGGGGCAGCCCCCGTGCCAGGGGAATGTGCAGGCAGGGGCGGCGGGAGGCCAGGGCAGAGCCCCCAGGGGATGGACCCAGGCCCAGCAGTCCGCACGGTGGGAGCTCATGTGGTCATCTGAAAACTGGGCGCACGGGGGCCCTCCCATCCCTCCAGACCCTGGGTGGACCCGTGCAGGGCTCCCTGCCCCCTTCTCTCCCTGGCACCCTCGCATCACACGTGCGGTGCAGCCCCAGGCCCGCAGGAGGGCCGTGTCCAGCAAAGCCCAGGCCGCGTCCAATGGCAGCCTCCCTTCTCAGGGCTGTGGCAACCCTGGGCCAGGCCCCCGCTGGCCCTCCAGGACCCAGGGCAGCCACTGAGCCCTTGGTCGGGGAAGCCCTGCGGCCCGGGTGAGGGGCAGGCATGCTCGGTCAGCTCTGAGCCCCGGGGGCTTGGCCAGTGGTCCCGGGGTGGCCACCAGGCTCAGGGCAGCCGCTTCTGGTTGGTGCCAGGCTGGCCTGGGGTCCACACGCCCCCCCCCACCCCCCGCGGCTGCTGCGCAGCCTCTGACCCGCACCCTCATCTATCACACGGCGGGCGGGGCGCTGACTCCATGGGCTTGGCGGCCAGAGGCGGGGGGCTCGCAGTGACGTTGACAGAGTGCAGAAGGCTCATTTTTCACAGAGACGGAGCTCGGGGTTTTCTTTGGCCGGCTTGCCAGACAGGTGGCCGGCCCCGCCCAGGGGTAGCCGTGCATGTCAGTGGCGGGAAGGAGCCGGAGGGCTGGCCCGTGCCCCGCGTCCCCTGGCTCTGGCCCAGACTGCATGTCGGACCCCCGGGCCCAGTGAGGCGGGCCGCCATCCCCAGCCCCTTCTCCCCATGGAGCCGACGCCCCACTGTCCCCACAGGCCGAGTCCAGCTCCCGCCCATTGCTTCTGGCCGGCTACGAGGATGGCTCGCTGGCCCTGTGGGACATCTCCATGCGGAAGATGTGCAGCCGCGTCGCCTGCCACTCGGAGCCCGTCATGGGCCTGGCCTTGGACCCACGGTGGGCCAGGGGCGTGTCAGGCTCCGCGGAGAAGGCGCTGGCCGTCTGGAGCCTGGAGGGGCAGCAGGCACTGCAGGTCAGCGGGCCGGGCCGCGGGTTCATCCATCCTGCTCTGCGCCAGCGGTCTGATGGGCTGAAACAATATTTAGGCATGAAGAGGACTTGGTGCAGGTCCCCGGCTAATTAATCATCCGGGCCGGCGCGGGCAGGCGGCGGGCGAGGGGCCGGCACTCCTGAGCAGTTCACAGGGCTTGGGTTTCTCTCGGGCCTCGGCTGACAGCGGTCACGTCTCGTCCATCCAGAGGAAAGGCATGTAGGATGCGGGCTGTGCAAGCCAGTTTGAAAACTCAGAGGAATTTGGTCAGTAAGGAACTGATTAATCAAAAAAAAAAGAAAAAAGAAAAGAACCAAACCGTACGTGGAGAAATCCCCTAGTGAGGCCCCTGTAGCGTCTGCATGCTGCCTGGTGGGGGTGGGGGGCCTCGGGGCAAAGTGACCCAGGCCTTGCCCGCCCTCCATGGCCATGGAGCCCCTGGGGCCACGTCTGAGTGCCCAGCCCTGTGGGGAGCCCGGGTGCACGCTGGCTTCTGGGGGGCCGTGGGAGCCCCCGTTCGCCAGGAGGCCTTGGGAGGCTGAGGTCCTGTCCACAGCCAGCTCTGAGGGCCCAGGTCTGGGGAGCAGGTCCTGCACCCGCCAAGGACCCCCACAGCGAGGGAGCACGGGCAGGGCTGCCAGGATGTGCCACAGGCAGGAGCGGGGGGCCGAGGCTAGACTCCAGCGGCTAGAGGACCGCCAGCCTCCGGAAAGGCACCCCCTCGGGAGGCCTGCGCTGGAAGCAGAGTGAGTGGCCCTGGCTGCGGGTGGCGTCTGAGACGGGCGCCGTGGCCCCGCGGACGGGGCAGCACCCCAGCTCCCCTGGCACCAGCCCGCTCCCCGCAGACCAGCCTGTACCTCACTTGCCAGCCAGCTCGGTGGCTGCCGGGCCTGTGTCTCAGCGAGCCCTCGGCCCCCATGGGGTGGGGCAGACCAGGTCCCCATCGAGCGCTCTGCTGTGGGGTGGGGCTTCTCCCATCACCAGGACCTTGGAGTCTGGACGCGGGTGGTGGGAGTGGACATCCCCGAGGTGGGCAAGGCTGCGCCGTGCTCATCTCACGTTGAGGGCAGAGGGCCCACCAGGTGGACATCAGGACCCCTCCTCCTCTGCTCCTGCCGGCTGCGGCCGAGGCAGCCCCCCCACCCATGGGGGGAGAACCCCACCCACCACAGCAGCCCTAGGCCCCCCTCTGGCTGCTCCCGCTGTCTTGGCCCAGGTCGGCCTGATGTGTCTTGCATTGTGGGGGAAACAGCGACAGAAACTTAAGACTCAGAGCGCATGGGGCATGTCCAGCACAGACTGGAGGTGCCGCTCGCCAATGTACTGGGAACTCCAGGCAGAGGGAGGCAGGGGGGTGGGAGGAGGCTGGATGGGCCCCACTCTGCACCATCCCAGGGGTGCGCCACCTCCCGGCCACCTGCTGCCACCTCTCCAGAGCCGCCGGTCATGGAGGCTTCCAGGGGAGGGGTCGGGCCTCGGGGGCTGAGTGCGCTGGTGTCCACGGGCAAGTCGCGGGCCTTGGTGCTGCCCTGGAGCCACGTGGCCAGAGATGTGCCTCGCCTTCCAGCCACAGCTCTAACAAGCCCAAATCAATCTCTCCGTGGGCAGGCGGGCAGGCTAGCGCTGCAGACGCAGCTGGGGCTCCGCGCAGGGCGGAGCGAGGTAATGGGAACCAGATGGGCCCAGCGCATTCCTGGCACCTGAGGTCACGCGCTGAGTGAGCCCTGGTGGCTGGGTCCTTCCCCAGGGTACTGGTCCAGGCGGGCTCAGCAGGGCCCACGGTGCCTGGGCCCTGGGTCACCCTCACCAGGACGCTGGGCATCTGCCCACCTGGGGGTCCCTGCTCTGCCCCCTCTGGCAGGCTCTGGGCCGCGGCTGCCCTCAGACAGGTGGTGTGCAGACCGCCCTGCCTCCCGCCTCAGGTGGGTCCATAGTCTTAAAGAGGCTGATTTACGCCAGCCAGGCGGCTCTCCCTCCAGGCCCAGGCTGGTCAGCCAGGCCTCCCCTCGCCCCCATTGCTGGCCGGGGCCTGTCGCCCTCCCCAGTCCTGCCAGGGGTGCCCCGCCGAAGCAAGCAGTGGGATGTGCGGGCCAGTGGGCGGGAGACACTGCCCACACATCCAGGGACAGGGCTCTGACCCCGTGACCAACCCCGGTGCTGGTGGGAAGGATGGCCCGTCTTCTCCAGCCCAGGCGGTCCCAGCTTCCAGGAGGAGGAGGAAGATCCCTCCTGCCCCCTGGTTCCCTCCCAGGCAGCGATGCTGGCCTGCATGCACCCCATCCCTCAGGGAACCCCTCTCGGTCCCCACTGTTGACAGCTCCCCAAAGCAGGCCACATGAGTTCCGGCGTGTCCACCGCTCTGATCCCAGGGCTCAAGCTCCCGGGAGAGGCAGGGGCAGGTCCTCACCCCTGACAGGGCGCAAGCCTGCTCTGTGCGCTTTGCCTGCCCTTGCGGGGCCTTGCCTGTGGAGCAGAGGAGCGGCTGCTCTGGCGCTGGGGTACTCAGCCCCGAGCCTGGATTCCTGGGCAAGATGGGCAGAGGGCGTGGGACCCGTGGGGTGCTTGTCACCGTGGACAGGGAGGAGGAGGGACGTCCCGGATGGCGGGGGATCCTGGAGGCGGGGCTCCTGGGAGTCCCCGGGGGTGGGGCGTCCAGGGAGGCGGGGTGTCCTGGGATGGGGGTTGTCCTGGAGTAGGGCGCATCCAGGGGGCGGAGTGTCCTGGGGGTGGGGCGTCCTGGGGCTGATGAGGGAAGAGCATCGGAAGCAAACCTAAGGAGCTGCCTGATGTCTCCCTGCCGCTGTGATCACAGGTGCGCGGGACCCACGAGCTCACCAACCCCGGGATCGCCGACGTCAAGATCCGGCCAGACAGCAAGATCCTGGCCACCGCGGGCTGGGACCACCGTGTCCGAGTGTTTCAGTGGCGGACGATGCGGCCGCTGGCCGTGCTGGCCTTCCACAGCGCCATCGTCCACTGCGTGGCCTTTGACAACACGGGCCTGCTGGCCGCGGGCTCCGGGGACCAGCGCATCAGCGTCTGGTCGCTCTACCCACCCACGTGACTCAGCACAGAGGGGATGCAAACACAGAGGCGTGGTCCTGGGCCCCCCCCGGGTCACTCAGGCGCCCTCCTGCCCGGTGCCAACTCCACATCATGACGCAGAGCGTGTGGGCCCTGGTGGCTGCTGTTTACGGCATAACCAGGCCGGACGCTGGGCGTCTGCCAGGCAAGAGGCCGTTCTCTGCACCTGACAATAAACTCATTTGCAGACCTGCAGCTTGGAGGCGTGAATTCTCCCAGGTGACCCCTGCTTCCCTGGGGCGGCAGAGCCAGGGCCATCCTCAGAGTGTCCCCTGGCAGGTGGCCGGCCGCACAGCGGGGTGGGGGTGGGGGTCGTGGTCCCAGGCTCCAAGCCCCCGCAGACAGCCGGGGCTGAGGGCTGAGAGTGTGCCCCAGTGAGAGGATGCCAGTGGGGGGTGGGGAGGGGGCCAGGCCTGCAGCAGGGTCCCAGGAGGAGGGCTCAGCCCAGGAGTGAGGCTGGTGAGCAGTTGGCCGCCGTAGGGTGGCCTTCGGGTGTGGGGCGCGGTGGCTGAGCTGGGAAGACGGGGACCCAGGGGCTTCTGACCCTACTCGCCAGGCTGTGGGCTGGGAAGAAGACCCTGGCGCTGGGGGTGGGGGCTGTGGGAGACCCCCGCGGGGCCCAGGCCACAGGCCCCTTGGTCCCACCGGCTTCTTTGTGAAGGAGCCCCTGGCACCTGGTCAGGGAGGAGTGCCCGCTTTGTCTGTGGCCTCGGAGGCCTCCCTGAGGGGCGCCCGGGGCCCCGCCCTCACTGCGCTTCACCGGCGGACCTGGGCGGGTGGGCCTGTGGGGGCTGCGCCCCAGGGCTGCCTGGCCCTCACCAGCATCTGGAGCCCACGTGTGCATCCAGGTGGTGGACGCTGTGCTGCGAGGGCAGGGCCCCACCGGAGGGTCTGGCCTCCAGGTCAGGGGACGGCGAGCTTCGGCTGGTGGGGTGAGGCAGGGACGCAGGTGTGGTTGACATGCCAGCACCACGGGGGCGGCAGCAGGAGGGCCCGAGGGGGTTGGGGGGGCTTCACGTGAGACCGGTCCCCCGCCCCAGAGGAGGCAGCTCCTTGCAGCCCTGAGGGGCACCCGCGTCCTTGGAGAGCTCTGTGATTAGATACTGACGAGCCTTGTCACTGAACTTGCAGCCAGCGTTGACGCATTGGGGAATTCTGCTCTATCACAGCCATAAGCTGATTTATGAGCGGAGGTGGGGTGTGACGGCATGGGGGGTTATCACTGCACAACATCCAGCTGATCAGTCTGGAGGGTGAACAACTGACATTGTTTTTATTTGGAAATTTCAAGCATAGATCAAAGTGAAGGGGAAAAGCACAGAGCCAGCACCCGGCTTCAGCGTGAGGCCTTGGCCTCCAGTTGTCAGGCCAGCTCTGGAGTTCATCTGGGGGGCCTGGGCGAGCCGAGGCCACAGGCCTTCCCTGGGCCACGACCCTGGGCCTCGATGTGCCTCTCAGCTCAGCTCCTTGGGGAAGGACGGCAGGAGATGGTTCGGGGAGTGACTGAGCCCCCGAGCTGCACGGCTGGGCTCAGGGATGGGAGGGGGGCTGGGGGAACACGGGGCGGGGGGCGAGGGGCCCAGCTCAGGGCTGGGCTGGGGGGACGCCACGGGGCTCCGGGTGCCGTCCCCCAGCCCCGCTGCCCCATTCCTCCCGGCGTCCAGCGCTGCCCCTTCCAGCCTGGGTGTGGACATGGTGCCCAGCCGTCCACGCCACTGGGCCCCGTGGACAGAGGGACCCCGTGGGGCGTGTCCCTGTCCGTCCTTCTGGCCCTTGTGGTGGACGTGCCCCCTGAGGCCCCCTCCCGCCCAGCCTGGCCGTGCGCAGCCCTGAGCACTGGGCCTGGACCCCCCGAGCCCGTCCTGGGCCTGCTCTCCCCGCAGCATGGCTGACCCCGTCCTGGTGGACGTGGCTGTCTTCCCCGGCACACGCAGTACTCGAGCGCAGAAACTTTCTGAGGACGCCATGGCGCTGGATGTGCCTGGAGGTGTCGCTCTGCCCACCCCCCCTCCCCGGGCCTGGCCCCGAGGGTCAAGGGTGGGAGCCCCACACACAGAGGGGAAGACACTGGGTGGGCCAGGAGGGTGCGGAGTCAGCAGGACCCCCCGCTCCCAGGGTCAGGGGTCAGGGGTCGGCACAGGCTCTGACTGTGGCACTTCAGCAACCTTCCTGGTGGTTTCGGGGACCTTTCTCAGGGTTCCCCCCGGGCCTGCCCCACAGGGCCCTTCTGCTCCAGAGCCACTGGGATAGGCCAGGCTCTGGCTTTCAGAGGGGCCCTCTCCTGGGGTCCTGAGCCCACACCCCGCTGGAGCCCGCAGCTGGACGGCCTGCCTCATAGCAAGTCTGGGCCCCTGGGCACAGGGGGCTGGGGGGGCTGGGTGGACCCGGCCTGGTGGGCGCACAGCCAAGAGAGGGGCTCCCGCGGGAGGGACACGCATCCGTCCAGCTGCGTGCCAGGCAGGCCACGGGGCTCAGAACGCCGGGCCACGCTGTGAGCTGACCCTAACCCTGTGCCCCCAAGATTCCTGTGCCCGCAGGGGGCTGGCCTCCACCTGCCTAGGGTGACAACCGGCAGGCGTCTCCAGACACTAAACGACCCTGGGAAAAACTGTTGGTTTATAGACTCTTGAAGACTGACTTGGGCTTCCCAGGGGGCACGGTGGTAAAGAACCTGCCTGCCAAGGCAGGAGACTCAGGTTGACTCCTGGGTCGGGAAGATCCCCTGGAGGAGGGCATGGCAACCCACGCCAGTATTCTTGCCTGGAGAGTCCCATGGGTGGAGGAGCCTGACAGACTGCAGTCCACAGGGTCGCAGAAGAATCAGACACGACTGAGTGTGCACACATGTATGAGGACTGACTTGATCGATTCGAGATGAATAGCATGGTTTTAATAGACTGTGAATAACCCAGGGGTTATAAGTTGTTAAACATACGTAAACACACTTAAAAGTTTCTGGCATCTTGGCTGTCTTTTGGTGCACAGCTCGGCGGCCTCAGGGACCCACATGGGGTTCTGCAGCAGTCAGCACACACATCTCCAGAGCTTTCCGTCTTCCCAACCTGACGCTCTGCCCCGTCCCTGTCCCCCACCCTGGTCCCCACATCTACTTCCTGTCTGTGACTCTGATGACCCCGGGGCCTCGTGCAGGTGGAGCCACGCAGGGTCTGTCCTGCGGGGACAGATGTCACCGGGCATCTGGTCCTCGGGGCTCACCCGTGTCATGGCGCCAGCACGTCCTTCCTTTTCATCCCTCGTGTGGACAGACCGGGCCTCTGTCCATTCATCGGTCGAGCAGTTCCGTCCACTGATTATGTCTGCGGGGTGGGAGGGTGTGGCTCCCGCCGCTCGAGGGCTGGACCATCCTGAGCCTGGGTGGACGCGCGTGGGCTCAGGGCCCACTCCCGGCTCTCCTGGGTCCACACCGGGCATGGGATTCCATCCGCTGGCTGTGCCTGCTGCCCAGCCCTGCGCCCGCCAGCACTAGCTGTCTTCCGGGGTTTTCTGCCGTTGCCAGCCGCTGTGAGTTGCTCCTTGCCGTGGTCTAATCCAGGTTCTACGTTCACCCTCAGTTATCTTCAGGGGTGCACAGGACAGGATCTCTGTCTTCTGGGAACTCGCTCCCTAGGGGGCGCACACGTGGCAGCCACTGACCACTGGAGGGACCCAGGAGCAGAGAGCAAGCCCGGGCCAGCTTCCCGGGCCGAGTCCGCCCTGGCGGCACGGGGTCGGGTGTCCAGCCCACCCCAGACCGGGGCCTTTCCCGGCGTCCACGGTGCTGGGCAGCCGGGACGCCAGGGCCCCGCCAGCAGCCCACCTGCAGAGCAGAGGAGCGGCCACCGAGGCCTTGGATCCGGGAGAGCACCCCGCCCTGCCACGTCGTGGGCACGGCTCCCAGCTCTCCCCAAGTGGGTGCTGATGGCGTCCTGGGCCCCCTCACTGAGGGCACCCCCCCAGCCGGTCCCCTGAAGGCACAGGGGGCCTGCTCATCCGGGCCACAGAGGGGAAACGTGCCGGGACCGCCAGCCCCCAGGCCACCACCCGCTGCTCGGAAAGGGGGCAGCTCTCCAGGAGCGCCTCGTTTCACACAGCCCAGGGGCAGCAGCCCATGTGGGGCCCATGGCCTCCCCTCAGCCACCCCACGGAGACGGGGCTTCATCCTGAATGGCCGGAGGCTTCTCGCTGGCAGAGGGGGCCATGGGGTGGGGGGGGGGGCCACAGTGGGTGGGGGGGGGGAGGTACGGGGGGGGGGGGGGGTACCGTAGGGGGGGGTGGGGGGGGGCGGGGCCCCAGGGTGGATGGTGGGGCCCGCTCAGCGGGCAGCCTGGAGGCCTGTGGCTCCTGCGGCCATGTCCCCCCCTCGCTGAGAGGCCCTCGAGCAGGAGTGCAGCTGGCAGCCTAGGGCCCCGCAGGCTCTCCGGAGGAACGGCCGCCTGAGAGCCCCCAGATCCGGCCAGCTGCCTCTCAAGGAAGCTGCCTGATTTCCTTCTCACGTTAACAGAAGATCCACTCGCTGTTATCAGGAGGGAGGCCGCTTGCGCACACGCGGCAGCTCCCATTTGTGCTACAGCCTCACGGCTGGACCCTGAGCCCCCAGCGCCGATTCAGAGCCAGGAGGTGGCCTCCAGGCGCCTGGGGAACCTCACCCAGGCTGGTCAAGGGCACACGGCCTGCGGGGCTCCTGCAGCCAGGAGCCGGCGGCCAGGCGGCCCGTGGGCACAGGGCGTTGAGGCACATGCGAGGGCCCAGTGGACCAGGCGTCCCCACCGTGGACCGCCTGCCTGCCCGCGGCACATAGCCTGCTCGGGGAAGGCCCGTGTGCATCCCGGGACCACCAGGAGACAAACCGTTGGCCCTGCCCTGCACAAGGCCCCCATCGGCCTGGCCACCACCACCACCCTTATTGGGTGATGAGCTCATGGACATGCTGGGGAAGAACCTCAGAAATGCATCCGGGATAAAGCCTGCATTCAGAGGCGGGAGGAAAGGGAGAGGGGCTGAGGCCAGGAAGACAAGGAGGAGCTGGGACGGTTAGCGTCCTGGAGGGGCCAGTGCTGGGGGTGTCTTCCAGGAGAGAGGACACCCCCAGAGCTGCAGGGGCCTGGCCCACCACACACAAGCACGTGGCTGAGAAAGCGAGGCTCCAGGTGTCACTGCTGAGGCGGGCTGAGGCCCTGGACATTGGCGATGGCGCCTCAGGACTGCTGGTGCCCAGGGCCGCGCTACAGGACTGCCCGTCTGTCCGCGGGCCCAGCCGGGGGCGGGGGGGGGGGCAGGGGGCGCGGTGGTGGGGCTGGGAGGAGGGGTTGGGCGTGTGCTCCCTGCGATCAAGAGCTGATGGAGAAGGGATGTCAACATTACCCTTTATAATTAAGAAGATCGTTTAATCGCTGCTATTAAGACCTAAGCTCCCCCAAAGTGGGCTGCTTTCATCAGAACCTCTTTGGTTCTGCCGATTCCCACACGCAGACCTGGCAGCAGTTGAGTGGAGGCTCCGAGAGTCCCCATCTGGTTTAAGAATGACAACAAGACGGAAAGGGAATTGCATCAAAGGCACAATCGGTGTTTTTCTAAATACAGAGCGTGTGTGAGGTGGACCAGCACACACCACATCTGCCCTCCAAGAGCAGGGCCACGTCACATCCCCCACACCCTCCCCCCCCCAGCCCGCTCCCAGCTGGGAGGTTGCTTTCGGGGCCAGGTTTGGTCGGAGGTTCTGAACCGGGACTCGCAGAACCTCACGGGAGGTTGAGGTGGCGCCCCACCCTGGTCATACATCAGAGAAACCGAGGCCCCAGCTGCAGGCCCAGGTGCCCCCGCACCCAGCCCAGCTGAGCCACGCTCCTGCCTCCCTGGGATCACCACTTTGGTCCACGAAGCAGCTCTGGGCCCACTCCCCCGGCGGCCTGCACGCGGCTTTCATCTGCAGCAGACCTGCCTCACACTCCCCCCACAACGTGGCCCACGCACTCTGGGGGCCTCCCCGGCCCCAGGGATGGGCCTGCGGACCCCAACAGATCGTCGTCCAGAGGCTACACCACCCGAGGCCTCTCTGGGAGGCCGTGTGACCATCCCCCAACCCAGACCACGGCTGCCAGAGGGATGTCCCCTGAGGGCCCTCACTACAGCCAGGACCTCACGCTGTTTGGAGGGGGTCCGCCTCGCGTCCTCACGCCGTGGGGTCAGGTCTGTGGGGTCTCGGGCCTCTGGGGACCCGGCTGAACAGGCACCGGGCGAGTCACCAGAACCACAACCACTGGGCCGGGGCAGGCAGCTCCTGAATGCCCCGGGAGGCGGCAGAACCAGGGAGCCCTCCACCCCAGGACGTGGGACATGGTCCCCCACACCCCGGGCTGCTTGGGCTCCGGGGGTTCCTCCCTCCACTCCTGCCTTTACCTCCTTCACGCGGTGGGCGTCAAGGTTCTTCGAAGAGCTTCGGGACCGAAGGGTCCGGAGCCCCTGGACCAGGTCTCTGAGGTCCCTCCTGGCCCTGGAGACAGACATGGGGCCAGAACGGGGTCTCTGGGCCAGCAGAGATACAGGGAGGATGCTCAGGGTGTCCGACAGCTGGGAGGGAGCCCCCGAGGAGGATCCCAGCCCCCCCAGAGAAGGGTCAGAGTGGGAAGCAGGGACCAGCGGGGGAGGGGGGTGGGCAGGGAACGGCCTGTCCCAGGGAGGTGCCCGCTCCTGGGGACAAGTGACCAAGAGCCCCAAGTGCCCTTCAGAGGCCCGGTGACCTGAGCCAGGCTTCCCCCCGATCCCAGGATGAGAGGCAGGGTGACTGTGGCGTGGGGGGCACAGCACAGCCCAGCACCCACCCAAGAACAAGCGAGGGCCCCTCACATGAGTCTGGGCGTGGGTCTGCAGTGGCCGGCGGGAGCCCCAGCTCATGGCTGGCCTGTGACAAGGTCTCAGCCAGGTCAACTCAGCCGCAGAGGCAGCAGGAGAAAACACATCTCTGGGGGTGGGGGCTGCACCCCAGGTCAGGCAAGCATCTGCAGAGCCCAGCCACAGGTGCCTGGCTCTCAAATGCAGCTGGTGGGAGCCCAGCATCCACCTTTATTCCGTCCTTCTTGTTGGCATTGGCCCGCCCCGCAGTGGGCACAGCAACCCTCACTCTAGCCTGGGGAGGGGCCGTCTTGGGAGGCGCCACTCAACTGCCAACGCTGGTCACCAGGGAACACGTGCCCTCACTTCAGCGCTGAACAAACCCAAAATGGAGATTTCTGCACCCATGGTTCTCCCTGGTCTGGACGGAGCGTGGGAGGCTGGAGCACCACGTGGAGACCAACTGGGCAGAGCAAGCCACGGCGTGTCTCTCCGCCCAGGACGAGGGCTGGCTGCATTTGTGGCCCCAAGTGAGGAAGCCAGGGGCACAACCAACTCACTCAGAGACAGACCTGGGGTTGGGGGCAGACTGTCCACTAGGGCAGAGCCGCTGGGGCAGCATCCAGGGCTGCGTTCCTGAAGCTCTGTCCACCAAGCCTGCTGACCACTCAGGCAGACGCTGTAGGGGTCTTCACTCCCGGCGCCAGGTACCCCGTGAGGATCTGGGGACCCTGGTTCCCCTGCTCGCTCCTCAGCAGCCATGGTCACCACGTCCTGTCCTAGACCGGACTCACGAGAATGGCTCCTGCCCTCCAGTCACTGAGCTCCACTTACCGCCTCCAGGGCAGACACCTCCAGAAAGAAAGGGTCAGCCCAGGGCAGACATCAGGAATGCCCGGCCGTGCCCTGGGACTGGTGGCCCAGGCCCCGGCTGCCAGGTGGCCTCCAGGCCCACAGATGCAGCGGGTCAGGCCCGGAAGGGGGACGGGGCCTCGGCCACTCACACTTCCCGTCCCTCTCGCGTCCAGGCCGGCAGCCTTGACGCTGACGGCTCTTCCTGCCTGGACTCAGGAAGGGACCGCATCAAAGGTCCGGTGTGGCGCTGATGGGGAGAGGTCCCACGCCACCTGGCCTGGGAAAAACGCCTCCCAGGCAGGTTTCAGGATGACTCATGACCAGTGTCATTGTGGCCTCGCTCAGGCCACCCCATGGGGACCCTGGCAGCAAAGAGAGTCAATAAACAGGGGAAAGCACAGGCCTGGGCGGGGGCCAGCGGGGAAGCGCTCTGAGAGCAGAGTCAGGATTTCTTCCCTTCCCAGCCCCCAGCGGACAGACTCCATCCTGCTCGACCAGGACTGTTATCCCAGCTTCCATGCAAAAACAGGACAGGCACCGGTCCTGAAAACGCGCCAGGGGCGGGGCCCGGGTTCTAGGCAGAGGGGCAGCTGCCAAGGCAGGAATGTCGAGCAGCGAGACCGGATGAACACCTGGGATGAGGAGCTCAGGCCGCGGGGGACCGCGAGGTGGAAGCGGGGGGCGGAGCGCGCGGGCGGGAGGGCCGGGGGCGGGGCCGCGGGTGGGCTCCGGGAGGCGGGGCTGGCAGCTCGAGGCAGGGACCCCGGCCCTGCGGCCCGCCTGGCCGGGGAGCCCGCGAGCCCCCAGTCCGGCTCTCCCCAGACACCCTTAGCGATGTAACCGGACGCAAAGAAATGGACACTCAGGCAGCTTCCAAAAGAGGCGAAACCGTTTATCAAGGCGGCGCCGGCGCGGTATCTACACTTTTATCTACAAATATCTACAAGTATCTACACCACACCGCCTGCAGACGGGGGTTCTCGGGTCGTCCACGCTGCAGCGGCCCGCCGGGCCGGGGCCGTCGCGGCCTCGCCGGGAACAATAAATACCACTTCCTTCCCGCGCGCACCGCGCACTTCGGCACTGGCGGCGCGCTCGGGGGCCCCGGGGCCGGGGAGCGGGGTCCTCGGGCCGCCCT